>JAOWBW010000254.1:319752-844455 GCA_026119855.1 Campanula takesimana | reverse complement strand
TTTCCCACAACAGGGGCAAGACCCAGGGTTCCCAGCTATACGCTAAACCTATGGCAATGAACTCATTCAGGACAGCCGTTTCCAGCGTTTAACAGGAGCCTGTATACCCCACCGGTCCTCCGGCAGTAACTCCAAACAGGTCGGGACGGAGTTTACGCCCTAAATCCAGCCCTTCCATGGCTACAACAATATTTCAGCAAGTTTTCAGAAATTAGGGGCCAGAATTTGGACTCGAAGACGCGAGCTACGAGAAATCACACAACTCTCGTACAAATCCGAAAGCTCGACGGGAGCAAAATTTTTAGGTTCGCGCTCGAAAAACGGCAACGAAAAGAATGGCAGAAATTAAAACGACGAATCGAAAACAAAGAAGAAAAAAGCGAGGTGCGGAACAATACCTGCGAATTTGAAGTGAGGACACGAGAACGAGATCTTCGGAGTCAGGAATCCAGAGAAGCAAAGTATTCGTTGGAACTGGAAGGTAGAGAGACGGAAGTTACGAAAGTTTGGAATGATTCAGCATCCGTGGTATTAATAGCGCCAAAATGGGTCGGACCGACCCGAAATATCTGGTAACCCGATCGAAAACCCGAAAGTGAAGAGGCGGGAATGTTGCTTTTTCGAATACCGATGACGTTCGCATTAATGGACGTGCTCCTGGTCATGTCAAAAGACAGATGGCTACGCCACTAGCCTGACATAAGGGGCCCCACCTGTCCTTTCGTCAACCACTATTCTAAGACTCCCGTCCCATTGCAATCCGTGCCCGCATTAATTGCAATTTGCCCGAATCGAGCCTAGAAGTATAACTCCTCGCGCCGCACATGAATGAGCTAACCCTCGGAGTTAGGGGCCACTGATGAGACCGAGCCTTCTGGGGCCGGATGCTCGCCGGTCTAGAATCAATGCGATCTAACAGCGCCCGAACCGGACCTGAACTCTGGAGGCCTAACCGACAAGGAACGCGGGCTAGTAGCCCGAGAGGATTTTATCTCCTGATGAATATGCCCGAGTTGACTCTGCCTCCCGTCATCCTGAGGAGCCCGTAGTGCCCAGCTGGCACAAACGTACGCGAGGCGTCACCTAACCGTACCTGACACACCCATAACGGTTGGTGATGGAACCATGCTTCCCTGACAGACACCCCACCTTCCCAGCCACTCTCTCTGACTCGATCCACTGGGGACTCGCCACGTGTCCCCCCAGTACCCCGGGTGGTTATACCTTGTGCAGGTTTTCTTTCCCTTGGTCATATATATACCCCTTTTCGCCCCATGAGAGAGGTACCGTGCTCTATCCTATTCACAACACAAGGTCTTCATTGAACTTCTTCCTAGGTTTTCCTCAGAGATCTTACTCTCACACCCGAGGGCCTAAGCCGATTCCACCCGGCCTTGGTCTTAACGGTGTTCTTGTTTGTGTTGTGATCAGGATCAAGAGACAGCAAAGTTGGAGTTCTATCTCCGTGACCCCAGAAACTAGGGCGTCATCACTTTGCATCTAGAGTTTTGATTCCCATTTTTTTTGTGTTTTTAATTTCGTTTTATAATTTTGATCATTCTTAGAAGCTCAAATCTGAGAATAATTTATGTGGCAGACTAATTTGTTTTCATTTTGTTTATTGTGGGTGTAGTCAGAATTTTTTTTCAAATAATTCTTTTTTAAATCATTATCTACCTAAATGACATTTGGGAAACTTTATATACCAAAATGACCACTTTGTGAAATCCGGCATTGGCATTGCCGACTTTGGGTTGAAGTCGGCACTACCAATGCCGACTTTAGGCTAAGTAAATTCATCAACGGATTAGGGTAAGAAGAATTAGGGTTAACACGGGGAATATTTTGGGAGTTTGGTTTCGGCCATGTCTGGTAAAAAACGGCATTGGCATTGCCGATTTCAGGGTGAAGTCGGCACTACCATGCCGACTTCAGGACCGTCAAAATCTTCAAAAAGCGACGCCCCCCTCCCCTTCCCCTTCCCCATTCAAACCCTACCCTTCAAACCATCCCCATCTTCATCCATCTTCATTCAAACCAAGTCCCATCCCTATCTTCATCTCAGTGTATTGCTCAGAAATCACATTTTTTGTCAGAAAAAGATCTTGTCAAAAATTCGAAATCATAAGGTTAGTGCTATCATCTTTGTCTTTTCGATGAAATTAGAATATGTTAATTTGTTGAGTTTATAATATACATGTTAATTTGCTTATGTGAGTTTGAATTAATTTAAGAAAAAGCAATTTATTAAAAGTTGATGAAAATTCACATTATCGACTGAATTTCGTTAGAAAGTTAACAAAATGCCCATTTTCTGTTAGAATATTAACTGATATACATGTTAATTTTCTTATGTGATTTTATATTAATTTACAATAATCTATTTATTAAAAGTTGATGAACTTCAAATTATCATCCGAATTTCGTTGGAAAGTTAACATAAATGCCTACTTTCCGTTAGAAACTTAACTGAACTGTCCGAAATTTAACAGGTTTTTGCGTTATTCTGTTAAATATTTAAAACAGCCTCTATTTTTATCAAAAATCCCATTTTCTGTCAAAAAGTTAACTAAACTGTCAGAAAAGAGCCCTTTTTTTTAGTTAATAATTTAACGGACCAGCCTCTTTTTAAACGAAATTTTAGTTTAATAATAGTTTTTTTGTTTGTTTCAGATGGACAATATCATGATAACCAAGCATTTGTTGATCCCGGCCGTTTAGACGGACTCGTATTAAAATGGCAGATAAACACCGGTCACGTTATATTTTTGGGCTCAACAAGAAGTTGAGAATATTAGATTTAGGCGCTGTCCGGAACCTCCTAAAAACTTGGATGTTAGGATTCAGAGTAAACTTTTAGATGTTGGGTTTTACGCTGTTTATAAACTAGGTTTTTTCAAATATGATTGGCATTTGTTAGAGGCTTTGGTTGAGAGATGGCGTCCAGAGACGCACACATTTCATTTGCCAGTTGGGGAGATGACCATCACCCTTCAGGATGTTGGAATTTTATGTGGCCTTCCTATAGACGGGGATCCTGTGATTTAATTCCCAACCCATATGCAAAAAATGGAATGGGTTCAATTATGCCACGAATTACTAGGGATTGAACCACATGATGGCGTATTGAAGGTTGGTAGATTGTCTATTAAATGGATTATAGACGAACTGACTCAGTGGGATGAGCTTCCTGCAAATGCCCCGCCCGAATTGGTTAACCAGTATACTCGGCATATATTTGATATGCATAGGGTCACATTTAATGCCGGATACGAGTAATGTCTTAGTGAAACTCATGTACCTCCCACTGCTTAGGGACGTTGACACGATCGGGAAACTACAGTTGGGGTAGTGCAATGTTAGCCTTTTATATCGGGACTTGTGTGTAGCGACAAAGCCCGATGTGAAAAGTTGTGCTGGATTCTTAACAATTGTACAGGTATGTCAATTATATTTTCTATATTATTGTAGTGAAGAAAATATGTTTGTACGTGACACAAATTTTTTTCTTTATGTTATTTTTTTTAGCTTGGGCTTGGGAACGGTTGTTGTGTTTACGACCCGTAAGGACACGTGGAGATGTCATTCTTCAGGATGCATTATCCCCATATGGTTGCAAGTATTCTAAAATAAATTAAATTTAAGTCCACATAATATTCTATGTACTTAATTTTTATTATTACACATTAATTTGTATGCCAAATTGCTCCATATGTAGGTGGCAATGTCCTTTATCATATACGCATCTTACCGTCCACAACTTGCGTGGATACCGGGATCAGCTGGCGTATTTGAATGACGATCAGGTTGAGTGGCAGCCGTACTTAAATGTCCAGGGTCCACCATATTGCTTCCAGGGACAGGCTATATGGAGAGCGAAGGTGCCCCTCATTTGCTTTGATAGGGTTGAGTGGCACCTTCCCGATCGAGTAATGAGGCAGTTCGGGATGTTACAGAATATCCCTGACCCCATGACACGAGTGATTACCTGCATGGACTAGATCGACGGAGGTCGGTCAGAGGTTAATAAGTTGCCTGAATTCCACATAGTTCCCATCGGAATGTGGAATCAACGGGCTAATTTGGTGGTGGCTGGGCAATATGGTACCGAGGATGTAGATTACACACATTACTATATGTTATGGTACCATAGGATTACACGGTTATTGATCCAAAATCCGAATGCTATAGAGGATGAGGGGTACAGGGCGCATGCTAGTCGTTATGAGGGTTTGGTAAGCTAAATAGTACATATTTACTTTAGTTCATTTTTATTTGTTCACAATTTATCTTATCGTTATAATTTATTCCTTTTTTGTTATTTTCAACAGATTCAAAACCTTCAGCGTGCATACATATCCAACGAGAATGCCATATCTGAGGTAGAGGGATACGGCATACGCTCACAAAACCTATATGTTACCCGTGTGTCATCAGACAATCCTTATCATCTATAGACACAGCAAGAAACGACTGGATGCCCTCCAACCCTCCTCCACCACCAGTAGATCGTGTTCAAGGGGTGCCACCGAGACGAAATCGGGTTCGTAGACGTGCTCAACACGTGCAGGATGATCCAGAGGTAACATGTTAGACGAGGGCAGTGGATGAGGGGGACAATGACGAGGAAGGGAATGATGAGGGCGGAGATAACGAGGATCCAAACACATTTACAGGACATGACGCTTTCTCCCAGGCAGGAAACTATGGATTCTCTCATACACAGATGGATTATACCCCAAACTCCCCCGCCAAATTTTGGTTTTACATCATATGGTTCGGGAGAGTGGGAGTGGAAGTCGAAGAAGAAGCGTTGACTATGCTCCAAGTCGACCTCTAGGGACGGGTTTCACATCGTATGCTTCTGGGAGTGGGAGTGGAAGGCGAAGCTTTCAAATGGATTATACTCCAACTCTACCTCGATGTCGCTTCCGGAGGCTACACCTTTGGTCACATAGACCCAACTCAGGAACCATCGCCATCTCGTCAAACTAACACATCACGAATAGGTCGTGTAATTTCTCGCCTTATGCCTAGGAGAGGTGGAAGGCCACATAATCCTCCTAAAATTACACCCCATCTGCATATCCCTGATGGATTTCCTATTTGACCGGGATGTGGTCAATAACTATTTGGATTGATGTAGTATTTATATGTATATAAATAAAATGGATATTTTGTGGAATTTTTGGAATAAATTTAGACCCTAAAATATTGACATGGAATTTCATCACAAAAAATCAAACAAAGAAGGATTTACATAAACATCTCAAATAAATTTATCAGAACTGTCAAAAACGGCACTACGACCAATACCGTTTTTATCAGAACTGTCAAAAACGGCACTACCAATACCGTTTTTATCAGAACTGTCAAAAACGGCACTACCAATACCCTTTTTATCAGAACTGTCAAAAACGGCACTACCAATACCGTTTTTATCAGAATACTTACCCTTTAAAAGGCTTGGTGACCTCAAAAAACAAATTCATCCATTTCTCATCCATCTCTCTCAAAACTAATCTCTCTCAAATTTCTAACTGTCATAATGGATCCATCGCTCCCCCGCTGGTATCGTGGCAAACAACCTCTTTATGGTAATCCCGTTCAACACTCCGATGCTCAATCTAATCTCTCTCAATCGACGAGATTAGAATCTCCACTGCCTCGTATCATACCTGGTCCCGCTGGTATTGCAGCAGAGGCCGTTGCGGCGGCATCACTCCGGAAAAGCTCATGCTCTCCAGGATCCACCCCAGTCGACCCAAGAGGCCCATAAGGAGAAAGCTTGAAGAGCCGAGGAGGATGAAGATTTCCAGCGCAAACCATGGCTTTCTGCAATGGATTATCTCACTGCAGAGGGTACATATTTCCCGTTGAGAACGATCAAGGAGAAATGCAAACAACATGACAGGGTGGAACAGGTATAATATTTTACATTAATTATAGTTAAGGTTGATATTTAAAAATAATTGGTCGTTATGTTTTTGTTTTATTATGTTGGTTTTGTCGTGAAGGAGTGCAAACCAACTGGTTATGGCTCTGTTTCGGTGACTTTGAAGGATCCGACTGACACAATTGAAGCTTTCATTGCTGACAATACGCTCAGGTATGAAAGTGACATAGGTGTTGGTGCTGTTCTAATACTTAATCAGGTATGAAATATTTTACTTAACATTACACTCCCTAAGGATATATTCCTTAACATTTTGTTTCTAAATGTTTTGTTTTGTTGATCTATTAGGTTTTGTCTTTGCCGTCACACGCTCCAAAAAACTACTTAACATTACACTTTCTAATGTTTTCTAAGGTCTTCCCTAAAGATTGTTAAGTTAATGTTTTGGACATGTAATATATGGATTTGTGTCGGATTTACTACCTACCGGGATTTATGTAATATTTTCCTATGTGCCGGGCTGTGTCACTGAATTATTTGATTTTTTGTTATATTTTTGCTATGTGACCGGGATGTGGTCACTGAATTTATTTATTTATTTAATATTTTCCTATGTGACCGGGATGTGGTCACTGAATTTTATTTATTTATGTAATATATTCCTATGTGACCGGGTTGTGGTCACTGAATTTATTTGATTTTTGTTATATTTCCTATGTGACCGGGACACAAATAAAAAACATTCACGAATAGTTAAATATATCACAAGTTCAAATATAATAACATCCACAAATACTTAATATATTACAAGTTCAAAGTTCAAATAAAACAAACATTCACGAATAGTTAAACAAACATATTACAGGTACTAGAAAATACATTTAATCTTCCTCCCTAAGAGTTGGACATCTTCTTTTAGTGTGACCTTCTACCTTGCATATCCCGCAACGAAACTTCCTTTTCTCCACCTGCCAATCCATCCTATTTCTAATCCGCCTTGATTTAGGTCTTCCTTGCTTCTTATCACGACGGTGCATCGGTTAGGATAAAAACTTGGGACAAGATGATCTACATTCCAATAAGCCTCGTCATGGATCGGATTAAAAGTGCCCCTCCATGTATTGTAGTACGCCTCAAGACTGTAAAAGAAATCAACATAATTCAAACCGTCAATATGTTGGGCTTTGAAGCAGGCAAGAGCATGCGAACAAGGGTAATGATATTGCACCCATTTGCCACAAGTGCATGTTCGAGGACCCAATTCCACCACTTGAACCCTTCCACCCCTTTCACCGCGTCTCCCCGTTGTCACTTGATAAACACCTGATGCAGTATTGTTAAATCTTCTAACATTATGATACCCAGCCTTCTTCAAGTTGAAGTCATACTTTTGTTGGACCCTTTGACTGAATAGTAGTCTCGCATTTACGTTGGGGTTACCAGGATACCCCCCTAAAGCCCTTATTGATCCCGAGAGTCTACTTTGAAAGTATTCCACACACCTATAGAAGGCCATCTCAACAATACCTGAAACAGGCATCCCACGCGCTCCTTTCATGACACCATTAAAAACCTCAGACAAATTGGTAGTCTTAATTCCGTACCTATATCCACCATCATGCGCCATTGACCACTTTTTAACATCCAAAAACTCAAACCATTTAACTGCCTCGCGATTGATGATATGAATCTGAGCCAAGTAATTTTTCATCTTCCGTTCCTGGGTGGCGCTAACAGCACGCCAAAAAAGATCTTTTAAGCCAACACCCTTATGAGCATAAAGGAAATTAGCTCGTAAATGCAACATGCACCACCTGTGCACAACATCTCGTGGCCATCCGTTTTCTCCCACAGTGGCAAGGATCCCATTATGGCGATCAGATATCAAACAAACTTCACGACCCCTAATAACATGTTGGCAAACAAGATGTAAGAACCAAGACCAGTTTTCATGGTCCTCTTTTTCAACAAGAGCAAAAGCAAGTGGAAGTAAACTATCATTCGCATCAACACCCATAGCAATAAGTATTACCCCTTTATATCTTCCATGCAAGAATGTGCCATCAACAGAAATGACAGGACGGCAATGAGAGAATGCTTCCAAACACGGGCCAAATGCCCAGAACACGCGGTCAAAAGAACCTGGAGGACCAGCGTCAGGACGGTTAGAAAACTGCACAATGGTTGAAGGGTTCCACTTTTGAATAGCTGCTAACAAACGTGGCAACTTTCTATAAGATTCGTCCCAATCCCCATATGCTTGAGCGATGGCTTTTTGTTTACCACACCATGCCTTCCGATATGAAACATCCTTACCGTACTTTGATTTTATATTTATCATGATAAGCTTAATCTTGTACTCTGGATCAGCCTTGACAAGATTGAAAACTTCTCGTCCTATAAACTTAGCATCTAAATTAGGATGATCGCCGCTAACATCTGAAGCCAAGCAAGAATGTGGACCCTTGTACTTAGTTACTTCCCAGTACCCACCCTTCTTCAGACTCACATTCACATAGAAATTGCAGGGGAAATCTTTCACCAAACACTCAATAGCCCACTTTTGCGGTGTGCTCTTTCTCACCTTGAACCTCAAATTCTTCATAATATGGTACTTCTTTATTTGGTACTGCACATCAATCTTCTCTGCGAAGCGAATTCCTTTGGCGATTCCATCACTCTCCGCATTCCATTCTGCAAACTTGTATTCACTATTATCATAATTCTCTGACCTTTCACCAATATCACGGTAAAATGGATAGTCTGCTCTCCCATACATTTGATTATGCGGTTCACCTTGAAAAGTAACCATGTGTGCTCCTACATCACCACCTTCCCCATCATCACCCTCATTCTCGCTATCAGTTGGACTCGAACAATCTTCATATCCAGAATCAACATCAGAACTTATTGCAAGGATATGACCTTCATAGTCTGAGTCATCATCATTTTCACGTTCCTCTACCTCTTCCCCTTCCCCTTCCACTTCTGCTTCCACTTCCGGTTCCACTTCCCCATGTGTTTCAAAACCACCAGTATATCTCTCAAGGTAGTTAACATTATTATCAAAAACTAAAAAATCCATGATAATATACAACTGCAAGCTACCTACCCCACCTAATTGAGCAGAAACATCAAACATGACTTTCATACACATATCATTCTCGACTTCAAACGGAATGTAACTTGCAAACCCATTACCCATCATATGAGGATATCTACAAATAACTTTCAACTTAGCATCTCTTGGATCTATATCAATTTTCTTATATAACTTCCTAATCAATTTTTCGTAACCCCAACGAGTTTTTGCCTTAAGAGGAAATTTCGGCCCCTGTTCAAGATTACTATCTGCAAACGGGTGTTCATCATCTCCTCCCCAGTAGCACATGAAAATAAGTGGAAGTCCACTCATATTTTCCCCTAAACAAATTAATTCAACAGTCAAAATATATATAAAAAAAATACAACAAATAACAAGATTTGAATCTGTTACATTAAGAAAATTTCTTGATCTTCAAAAATTTCTATGAAATGTCAAAAATTTAACTGAAATATGCATGGAAATTTAACTGAAATGTCAAAAATTTAACTGAAATTGTAAGAAATGTTAACAAAATAACAGTCAAAAATTGTTAATGTAATACATTAAGAAAGTGTAAATCATATATGCATGGAAATTGTAAGAAATGTTAACAAAATAACAGTCAAAAATTTAACTGAAATGTCAAAAATTTAACTGAAATATCAAAAATTTAACGAGTTTTGCGTTGGATGTTAAATGTTTAAAGGACAACACATCTTTTTTTTTGTTTACTGAATTATAGTTTAATAACTCTAGTTTGCATTCACATTATACAAATAAAAACATATAACAAAGATTAAAATGTACCTTAGATGCATGAATCAAATTCACCAAATACAACTTTTGAGCTTTCAACTTGAAAGGGAGAGAAAAAAAAATGAAAGATGAGAATCAGATATTAGAGAAGTTTGTGTTTTGAATATGAAACGAGTGAAAACTTCTGAAGCCAGTTGCGGGTGTTTTATGGAGGCCTAAAGTCGGCATCCACAATGCCGACTTCATAAAACCCTAGTCAAAGTCGGCACTCACATTGCCGATTTCTGCCAAATTGCAGACTCCCCGAAATATTCCCACTTTGACCCACTTTAACCCACTTTGACCCTTTAAACCCTAATCCGGATTTTTGCTTAACCTAAAGTCGGCATTGGTAGTGCCGACTTCAACCCAAAGTCGGCAATGCCAATGCCGATTTCACAAAAAGTGGTCATTTTGGTATATAAAGTTTCCCAAATGTCATTTAGGTAGATAATGATTTAAAAAAGAATTATTTGAAAAAAAATTCGTGGTAGTCATGGGGGTGGTTATGGTGATGTAATGGTGGTTTTGGTGGTGCAAATTGGTGAACGTGAAATCTGGTTATGAAGAAGAAGAGAGATGGGAAATTTGGTTAAGGTGTGAGACGAACTTGACATATCAATGAGTGAGGTTTTTTTTTTATTATTGTATAATGTTTTTATAATTATTTTATTCATTATGTTGTTAATTCTTAAAAAAAAAAAAAAATAGTATATTTGCTCAAAAGAAATCAGTATATTTATATTACTTTACATGTAAAAGATACTAACATTCATAAAAACATTATACATTTAGTTTATTTAATGACTTTAAAACTTGTTTTATATATATATATATATATACTCCCTCCGTCCCACTCAAAATAGGACGTTTTGTCATTTTGGGTGTCCCACTCGAAATTGGACATCCCAAAATGGAAAGCTTTTATTATTTTTTTATTAGTATGACTCACTTGTCATACTCACAACAAATTTTCATTTATTATTCCCTACGCACTTTCTCTCTCCTTCATACTCACAACACCTACTTTTCAAACAACTCTTTATAATAAAAGATTATTATTCCTTAATCCCTGTGTCGGGACCAAGAATTCTATTTCGGATTGAATACTCCCTCTGTCCCAGCTCACTTGACACTTATTTTCATTTTGGGCTGTCTCAGCTCACTAGACACTTCCCAAGATAACATATTTTTTATAATTTTATAATCACTCTACCTCACCACTCATTCTTTCTCTTCATTTTCCACCACTCAATTTATTCAATCAACACTACTATTTACCCCACTCATTCTCTCTCTTCAATTTCTACCACAGATTTTCCTTATTTTATTCATTCTCCTTAATTATTGTGCCCACCTCATGGGTGTCAAGTGGGGTGCGACGGAGTATATGATAATTTAATTGTTTTCTATTAAAAAGGTTAATTTTTGCAAAAAAAAAAAAAAAAAACATATTTTAGCCCTATGTTTCAGAAATTTCACTAAAGTCTTTTATAGCTAATATCAATTACAAATCAAGAATTTTGATAATCACGTGCCATGCACATGGTACTTAACTGACTTTTCTAACAAAAACCGTCAAAAAGGCCTTAACTAGAGAAAAAATCACATTTGAAACCCTGATTTGGCCAAAAACAAAATATGGGGGCCGTTTTAGAAGACCCCCTTTTGATTTCAGACCCTAATTTGCAATTAACCCGGTTGCTAAAAGTGCAGAAGTGAAATCAGTAAAAAGAGAAGAGGTGGTCTCTCATAAGAACAAGGAGATCCGTCTCACGCATGAGACGGGTCGCCCCATGACCCATGGGCCGAACCCGCCACGTGGCAGCCTCCCAGAGCTCCAAAAAAAAAAAAAAAAAAAAAATATCGGCTTTTCCGTCGTTGACCAAAAGTAATAGTTACCATAACTTAATGTAATGACTGAATACATATAAAGTAATATTGTTCATAAGTAAACGTAACACCTGATTTACAAAAACAAAAGCTCGTTTTACCCATTTTTTCAAATGTAATACTAACTATAATTACATGTAACCCAAGCAATATCTAAATGTAATTATCATTTATACTGAAATGTAATAATGCTTCTGCAAAAATGTAAAATATTGTGTATTTTGATTTAATTTTTTGAAAAGTAACAACTCATATATATGAATGTAATTGTTTGTAAAAGTAAATGTAACACTTTAATAAAAAAAATTATAACATATTTCTATATATAATGTAATACTTTTACATGTAACACTAATCAAGTGTTTTTAGCTCTAAAAATATAAATAGTTGAATTATTACTTTTTCTATACATATGTGTTACAATTATGTATAAACATTATTACATATAAGTAACACGTTTGTTACATTTTAGTTGTAATAAGTATTACTTTTGGCAAACGAAGAAAACATAAAAAAAACACTGTTACTTTTCTATATATATGTATTACTTTTATGTATACAAACTGTTACTTTATATGTATACAGTCATTACATTATGTTATAGTAACTATTACTTTTGACAAACCGAAAAAAAAACCAAAAAAAAATATAAAAATTAAAAAAAAAAAAAAAAAAAAAATTGGGCCTATGAGAGGCTGCCACGTGGTAGGGTCGCCCTTGAGTCCTGGAGCCAAAAAAAATAAAAAAATTGGGGCTATAAGAAGTTGCCACGTGGCATGGGTTGCCCCTTGGGTCATGGAGCCGGTTCAATGGCCGGGTCATGGGTTGGGTTTTGGGTCAAAATGAGCCGTTTCATGAATGAGACAGGTATGTGTGTTCTCACTTGAGTCTTTTGTCAAAAGAGAATAGGGCAAAAGTAGAAGTCTGAAATTTGTTGGGCCAAAGTGGTTTGCTAGAAAGAGTACAACTCTTACCAATCTAAGATGGCTTGCCCATAAAACTTTAGCAAGGACATGACATGTACTCTTGAGCTTGTTTCTGAATTCCTTCTCACAGCCTTGGCCTCATTTTTTTCATCCAAGACATTAAATCTTGATCCATGTGGGGCAAATAAAACAACCATAAAAAGACATAATTTTATGACCAAATTCAAAATCATAAACCAACATAGAATTCAAAATCAATGTGCAGGTAGAAAGCCAACTATAATTCTTTACAAATTCCCCAAACGCTTGAAATAGAATGTCCTCGATCTTTGTCATGCTCGTATGACCCCTAAAGGCAAAATGCAATTGACATATAAACTCCATAACTATACACAAAATCCAAATTTCTAGCAACTAATGTGCACAAGGTCAAAGACACATATAAGCCCAAAAAATCCCCTATCAACAACACAATCATATTATAGCCTCAACAAGCACATGCAAAACCATTTCAAATTGTACCAAACTCGGAGAAAGAACCAACATTTTCCCTTCCCAACAACAGTATCTACAATTTCCAGAGCCTAATAATCCTACAGAATGATTGCAAAACTCGTATTTGCCCCATACCTTCAGTTGGTACGACCAGCTCTTCCTGCCCTTCTTCGCTCGTAATCAGGATCATCAGTTGGCAGCTCATACCGACAAACTGGACAGGTGTTCCTTATCCCCAGCCAAGGCACAATGCACTCACCATGGTAAAGGTGACAACAAGGCATCCGCTTTGCCATTTGCCCAACATTTATCTCATCTTTACAAACAGCACAAAGAGCATTATTCTTTTCAACATCATCTCGAGTAATAGCCACTGATAAAAGATTCTCAACAGCCATTTTAGAAGCAGGAGGCCTACCCACCGAAGCATTCTCATTATCAGCAAACTGCCCAAAAAACACCTCGTATTCGCCATAATTGTACTCGTCGAACGGTTCCCCGTCATGCCCTAGTTCTGGGTTAGCCTCCAAGTTGTGAATATTCAAAAGAACCTCCCATTCCAACCCTTCCACCCTTCTCTCCACCAACTCCTCTGCTGTCGAAATTCCAGGAAAAACTGATGCATCATCATCATCATCAGCCTCCCCATCGAAAAACATACCCACCACCTCCCTCTCATCAATCCCACCTTCGACTTCTTCCCACTCGAAATCTTCATTTCCTTCGCCAATATTGTCATCCTCATCTGCCAATTGAAAAGCAGCCCAACAAGCCCGAAGACTAGCATCATCATCATCATCATCATCGCATGCATTTTCATCATCTAAACCCTCCTCAATCTCACCTGCATCATCAGAATCAGACTCGATATCAACAACATGCAAGCCACTCAAGTAATATTCCGGACACCCAGAAACAATGGATGACTCACCTGAATCCGATATAGTGCTAGTGCTCCTCCTAGACACAAAAAAATCGTCACCAGAATCCGCAACCATAAACCCATCATCAATGCGATCAACACCTCCAGCAAACCCTAAATCGAGATCCACCTCGAAACTATTCGACCCAGTCCCCGGCAACCCTAACCCTAAATCGAGATCGACATCAAAGCTATTCGAATCCATTCCCCCGAAACGCCTCTCCATAAGCGACGAAGATTGATCAACGCGCTGATGAAACAAATCCATAACGAAATTTACCTGGTTGCCGCGGTCGAATATATCCGGGTTTGTGATCGATTCGGTGCCGGCATCGTCGTCGGTGAACCCTCGTGAGCGGGATCGACGGCGAGATGAAATTCGGAAATCGGAAGGGGGGAAATCGAGATCTGAGGTGTGGATATCAAAACCATCAAATTCGTGAGACCAATAAGGAACAGAATCGAGGGAAACCAAGACGTCGCCTCTGTCATCTTCGTCTTCTTCTCCGTGAAGGTGAAGGTAAGAAACCTCCGCCATTGATGAAAGTTTGTTTAAGCAAAGATTCAATTTTTCGTTTGCCGAACCCCTTGCTCAAATCTTGAGCTCTGTGGCTATGATTGTGTTGTTGGGGGTAAAGAGGCACTATTTGTCGTTGCGTTTATAAAGGGTTATAGTTTCTTAGTAATCTGTGCTTCACTTGTTTACTTCCTCCGTCTCATTTCAAATTGCAAATAGTACACGGGAATTAAGAAAAAAAAGTAAAAAATGTGATGTGTTGTGAGTGTAGATAGTTGGGTATGAGAGAAAAAGCGGGTAGAGAATAGTAAGTGGGTTAGTTGATGTGAGTATGAGAATTGGACCCACTAATTAAAAAGTATTAAAAACTTTCCATTTAAAGATTTTGCAATTTTAGTTGGGACACCCAAAATGATAAATTTTGCAATTTGAAATGTGACAGAGAGAGTATTTTCTTATTTTAGGTCTGTTTGGATACAAGTTTTTAAGATACTATTGTCTGGATAACATCTTCTGCCTCATGTTTTCTTGGATATTACAAATATGCCATGCCTTTACCCTTCTAACTCCAAACACTTTGATGATGAAAACTTTATAGTAGTATCAAAGATATTATATACTCCCTCCGTCCCAGTACAAGTAAGACTTATTTCTTTTTTAAGCTGTCCCAAAATAATTGAGATTGCTCAAAATAAAAATGTTTTAATATATTTATATTCAACCAACCACACCATTTAACCTCACTCATTCTCTCTCTTCATTTTCCACCACTCATTTTATTCAACCACCACTACTTACTATTTACCATATTCATTCTCTCTCTTCATTTTTTTGCCACACATTCACTACTTTTCTCTTATGCTGGTACAGAGGGTATACGACGGAGGGAGTATACCGTGTACCAATCAGTGGCGAGGCTAGGCTATGGCCAAGGGGGTCATCCGACCCCCTTCAATTTTGGAACTTGTCAATTTTAGCACAATTAATTTTTTAAGAAGTAACTTTTTATTACTAAAAATAATGAATTTACACATTTTGACCCCCTTAATTTTGAGAAAAATTTGCACTAAATAAATATTTTGACCCCCTCATATACCACTTTCAGATTCCTCGGTTATAATAGTTATCGTATAAAAAATCTTGACCCCCTTCGTAAAAAATTCTGGCTTCGCCACTGCTACCAATAACCGTAAATAAA
This sequence comes from Campanula takesimana, assembly GCA_026119855.1. Taxonomy (NCBI): domain Eukaryota; kingdom Viridiplantae; phylum Streptophyta; class Magnoliopsida; order Asterales; family Campanulaceae; genus Campanula; species Campanula takesimana. The sequence goes on along the minus strand of JAOWBW010000254.1, from coordinate 828,728 downwards.
AAATAAACTCATAACAGTAATTATTTAATGACATGAAATTCAAGCTGACATTACCATCACTAGTATGCTAGTGCTACTGCGAATTCGAATGTCCGATTTAGCATTTGATACTGGTTTGTAAGATGGTCAATCAATCTTAGAGCAATAAAATCATTACATCTAGGATTTCGTGACCAAGTTTGTGATTTTTGTGTGCCCCTAGTATTATTCCCAATCTTAAACAAAATCACAATCACGTTTGATAGAATATTTTAGTGTTTGGCTCACTGGCTCATTTTGTTCCAAAGGGTAATTAATGGCAGTTGAAAGGCGTATATAGTATTAGTTCCCATTGTATTTTCCTTGCAGCATGCATCTTTAGTGGTTTTAGACAGACCCAAGAATGGGACATGGAATTACAATTACCTAACCAATGTAGACAATCTTTGCATTGGATGGATAAAATGGGAACATGAAAATTGTGTGCCTTTTGCAACAAGACTTTGAATCGGCCAAGTATTTGACTCTAAATGAAAGCACAGCTATTCTCATGAATTCATACTCCCACCTTTTCATTTCAAATTGCAAAGTTACGGTTACACAGCAAAAAATGAGAAAGATGATGTATTGTGGGTGTAAATAGGTCAATTGATGTGAATTTGACAAGTGGATCCCATTAATTAAAAAACATTTTTTACTTTTCATTTGTAGCTTATGCAATTTTAAGTAAGGCTACCAAAATGACAAATTCGGCAATTAAAAATGGGACGGAGGGAGTGTAAGAACTCAATCTGAAAACAAGATTTCAGTGAATTTCATGTTCTCGACTCAGATCTTGCAAAGGCACTTCTACACTACTCGCTCCATTTCAAATCAAATGTCTCACTTTTCTTTTGAGTCTGTCCCAAATAAATAGTCTTTAGTACAATTTACCTTGGTACAATCAAGGTATAAGCAAAGTACAAATAAGTAAAGCACATTTCTTAAAAATTTGACAAGTCAGCTACGACATTACAAAGTAATCAAAGAAAATAAACGCATATATACAGACGTACTACCCTGCCATGAACCTGGTCTAGTACAATGTATATTGCAACTGCAATTTTTCTGGCACAAGCCCATTTAACGCAAGAGTGAGTAGTTACTTAATTCTTCATGGGATAACCTGACCTAGTTAAGATCTGCATGCTTTATGGTGAAAAATAACTTAAAAAGAGGGCTCGGGCAACCGTAAAATGCTTTTATCTATTTACCTGCACTGTCATTCTTCTTCATCTTCTTGAGAGAATCTAACAAAGAAGATTTTTCTTGGTTGTTTGAAGACTTTGCAAACGGGTTAGATGATCGAAGACTCCCCTCTCCTACATTCTTCACTTCTCCATTACTCTTTATCTGCCCAACACTCTTGACTGAACTTTTTATGTCCAATACTCCATTTGATTTCTTTTCCGGCTCTTTCTTTTCAGCTTTAGCAGTCTCTTCTACTATCCCTTTCCTTACAAATGAAGGGGACGGCAAGAAACTAGATTGTATCGAAATAGCAGGTTCTGACATTTTACCAGTTTCTGGCAAAGTGGAAGTCCGACTGATACCAATATCAGCCTTGATTGGACCATCAGATTTTACTTTGTTGGGGTGAAGGACAGTGGGCACTGTGGTTTCTTTGAGCAACCTTTCCTGTACAGGAACAATGCATAAGAATCCACCAACGGGTAAAAAGCTGTTGAACTGATTATATAAACAGTGCTTTACTTGTTTACACATTGCTTGTAGTCTTGTACAATGGTGGCATTACACTAAGACTATTTTCTAATATAGAAAAGTGACATTTATTTTGGGACAGATAAAAAAGAAAAGTGTGACATTTATTTTGGGACGGAGGGAGTATATAAAATGAACAGCCACATGTCCATGCGACAAATTGATGTCTTACCTCCAGTATGTTATTGAACCTTTCTGCCAAATTGGGTAGCTTTAGAGCAGTAACAAGCTTTATTGCACCTTTCACTGATTTCTCCAGAGAAAGAAGCTTCACAAGTTCAGTAGCTCTCTCAAGTTTATCACCTGAAATAAAACATCATACAAGAGCACATTTTATTGAGTGGTTGTATGCACATTTTTAACAGAGAGGAAGGGAAAGTAAATGGTGGGAAAATGTAAATAAGCACATGCTCTGTTTTTCGCAGCTGCCAAATGCCAATATTAGATGATAACTCTCACCATTGCAGCAGGACGCAATGAGCCTCAAGATGCATCTGTCCAGAGCTGCTTCTGTATTAAAGGCCTCATCGTCGAGTAAAGTGGTATCCTCACCCACTGCTGCCATATCCTCAATTCTTCTTTGAATCTGCTTGAGTTATGGCATTTGTTAAAATTTAAAAGGAAATGAGAAAAACAAGTAAATAGTATGACATTAGACCCCTCACAGACTCCACAAAGGCGGGAGAATCGTACACCCTTTTATTTGCTCATTTTTTAAAAATATCCTTTAAAAGAAAAAGTTCTTGCACAATATATTTTCCACACTTTACTGATAGCCACAATGGTGACCTCCATTAGTTCCAAGATTGAATCACAAATAACCACAAGATCTAAGAAAAAAAGAGTACCTGGGAAAGGTGCATGTTATTAAAGATAAACTCATTTTCAAGAGTTTCGGCTCCCAGATCAGAGGAGGCAAGAGGAAACGAAAGATCTAGCAGAGTGAGAACGGGCTTGGGAACGACCTGAAGATTGAAGAAAGCAAAACAAGATTGAAAAGTTACTTGGAGAAGATATGGACAAGTTAATTTGTGAAAAATAGTAAGACTGGGAATAACAGTAGATTCTCCATATCACCTGTGGGAATGAATCAGGGGATTTGCAAACAATGCAAAACAACTTGCTTGTATTTAATCCAACTACCCAGTAATTTTCATCTGACTTCTTTAATTTGCTAGCACTGCATGCAAAATGTTTCGATGACCAATCCTTAAAAAACATGAATGACGTACGAGCAAATATCATATATGGACTGGAAGAAGTCCAAACCTGAAAAGTGGTAGCCAACTGCCTCCATACTGATTTGTAAATACTCGAAGAACACCCTGGAAGTTGATCACAAAATTTATTCTCTTAGTAGCATATTCAAAAGAAAAAGAAAAAAAAAAAGGCCAAAATATGTTTAGCCCCCCAAAGTATCCACCAATTCCCACTTTGCACCCCAAACCCAATTTTGTCCCAAAGTAACCCTCTAATTTGTCATTTGTCCCAGTTTGACCTATGACCCCTAACGGCGTTAGAAAATTAACGAGAAATAGTCATGTGCATGCCATGTGCAGGGTATTTTGGTCATTTTCTTTGAAAAGGGAAAGACAAAAATGTCAATTTGTTATAATGGTGGTAATTGTTTTCTCCACACAACCCCCACCAGTTAATAACCACCACCACCATTTCTCCAAAAATCCGGTAACCACCACTACCCATTTCTGACATTCTCCACCACCCAATTCCGGCCGCCACTACCCAATTCTGGCTGCCACCACCAATATTTCTTCAAAATCACCAATTTTACAAAATTAAGAAACAAATTAGCAAAACAAAATCACAATAGATTCTCCCAAATCACCAACAATTCAAATTGATAATGGAAAGTCAGATTTATCGGACCATGAGGATGTGTCTCTTAATTCAAATTCCGTTGATTCCGGTTACGATGATCAAACGACGGAATCGGATTCATTAAATTCCAGTGATGATTCCGAGATTGAGAAGCGAGAAGTGTTATTACTAGTTCGTGCGCCGGCGAACGGAAAACTTGACGACGAGGAAGATTCTCCGCCGTCGTGGGGAAATGATTTGAATGTGACCAAACTTACCGAGGCTGTTACTGATTTGGAAACATTCGATGGCTACACGACGGGTTTGAAACTGATTCAACCTATTTCGCAGCTCCCGAAACCCGAGGCACCACCTGGCGTGACCGTCATGGACTCTCCACGTGACTCCAGCGTTTGAGCGTTCTCAATCGTTGCCGGAAAGTATCACCACCGTCAACATGCCGGCGATCGGAAAGTTCTTCCGGGAGAAGAGTAACAGAGTTCAATCTGTCGGGGCTCAAGGTGATCGTCAAGCTGAAGAATGATAAAAAGATGAGCTGGGAATGTGAGGTGGGTTGGTGGCCGGGTTTAGGAGGATGAAGAAGGGAGATGGTGGTTATGGAGGAAGAAGAAGAGGGATGAAATATTGGGGTGCAATGGAGGGGGGCGAATCTGGAGGAATTAGGGGTTCTCTTTTATCTTTTTCTTTCTTTTTTTTTGGTTAGTTTATTATTTTGGATAAAATACATTTGTTATTGTACATAATATTTCATAATATCTTTTTTATATACAATAATGATATATAATATTAAAGAGAATAATAAATTAAAGGTTAATTAGAAGTTAACAAGAAAATGACCAAAATACCCTACACATGGCATGCACATGACCATTTCTCGTTAATTTTCTAACGCCGTTAGGGGTCATAGGGGGTCATAGGTCAAACTGGGACAAATGGCAAATTAGAGGGTTACTTTGGGACAAAATTGGGTTTGGGGTGCAAAGTGGAATGGGTGGATACTTTGGGGGGCTAAACATATTTTGGCCAAAAAAAACATTTTCATGAATGGACTGGGGGGTACCTTAGAATCAAATGAACTCAGTTGGCCTTCTTCACTGAAACCGAACCATGTTAAAACTGAACCAGGAGTCAACGGAAGTCGTCCTCTATAGGCCTGGGTACCTTTAGAAATGTTGAATACTCTGAACTCTAGCATCTGCAAAGAAAGAAAAGATTCATTTCAGTAAGAACCTATGCCAGTTAGCTTATCCCATTTGTGATTTGGAAACCAATCAGCAACACGGCTTGAATCCCAGAATATATGGGCTTAAGATCACTCACTAATTGCTATTTAGCTCTATTTACTACTCCCTCTGTCCCTAAATGAATATCCAAATTTCAAATCAAGGGACATCTGAAAATCTCTACTTTTTATACAATTTAGTGACAAAGATTCATATATATTCTTGTAATCTTCTTTCCAAACATTTAGTTTTGCATGTAGAAAAGGACTAGTGGAAAAAAAAATAGAAAAAAAAATATTAGAGACAAAGTTGTTTTAAAAAAAGACATTCATTTTGGGACAATTTTTTTTATAAAATGGACATTCATTTAGGGACAGAGGGAGTAGTATGTCTCCAGTAAAGGCATATGCTTAAATTATGTCCTGAAGGACATAATATACATGAAAAACTCCATGAATTTTGTGTCTGAGTATTTGACCTCATGGATATAACTTAATACTCCTTCTGTCCCAAAATGATCTTCCTATTTGCCATTTTTCATTGTCCCAAAAAGTTCTTCACATTTCTACAATTTAGGCTCAAAAGTGCACAAACAAAACATGACTAGTGAAGCAAGTGTTCATATCCTTAAAAAAATTGAAGAGTCAAATGTGAAGATCATTTTGGGACGGAGGGAGTATTTGGTTAACATTCAAGTCAAATTGTTGGCATTAGTTAATTTCCATAGAATAAAATGATACCAGAAGCATTTCCGAGTGGCTTGCAACAAAAATAAACCAATACCTGCTCATTTGAGGGAAGAGGGGGAGAAGAATGTGTAACAACCACAAGTTCATCCCCAAAGCCTGATGCAGTCACTACTGGCCCATCAAGAGAAAGAACATATCTCTGCAAGATAATAAGTTCACTAACATCAATTCACTAGATGGCAAAATGATTGGACGCACGATACTCTAATCTGATAAAGTAAATTTACATAATCGTCATATATATAGGTGTTCCAAGAGGGCAAGGGGAAAAACAGCAGAACCCTCTTATATGAAGCCTGCTATGATGCTCAAAAGAGAATTATGTAGTTATTCACTTATTCCCCTTTGTTACATTATTTTATGCAGAGACGCAATGATAGTACAAACATTTTGCTGATGTCATTTAATCATGTATGCATCACTAAACTTCATCAATGCAATGTATCCTAGTGAATTAAGAAGAATCAATATAAAATAATATGGTTGGAGTCTAAATAATGCAGTTTCCAGTTCTATGAATCGTTATGCAGAAGCACGAGGTTACTAAAAACAATTTACTGAACGCCGGAGGGGGGGCAGGGGAGGGGATCTTTGAAAGTGAAATTAACCTGCAAGCCACCCTCAGTGAAGATGCGAAGAAAATTGAGACTCGTAACAGCAGCAACCCAGGAAGTACCAAGAGCTACAGCCCTCACTTCTTCTTCTTCAAATCTCATAGACCACTAAATGTAATTAAAACAGTAGAATTAGACTCTAATTACAGCAAAGTTGTGTGACAATGCATGGCAATAGTAAATAAGTGTTCTTTATTCAGAATATGGGCTAACCTCGCTATTATTTGCCCAGCTACTAAACGGGCGATACATGAGAGTACTCATGTTTTTCTCACCCTTGCATGGATTTGCAAAGACACTTCCTTTCTCATTTAGTGAAGCTAATGTAAAACCAAAATAATCAGTCATTGCTGGAACTCGTGGCCCACTTCCTGTGTCATGAAAATCTATCTGCACCCAGACCACAATAAAATATAAACAAATAAGATACAAAATCCAACTGGTAGCCATAGGCAAATCTAGAATTGTACTTGAGAGGGTCAATTTTTTTTTAGAAAAGAATAAATCACATTACCAAAGGCATAAAAATTATACATTACATAAACTTCATCTGTCTTAAGTGAATGTATGTTTTCTAACGATTGTCTCAAAATGAATATATAACCACTTAACTTTACCCCGCCTTTCACTTCAATCACTATACTTATTTTTTTAGCACGAAAACCACAAATGTTTTGGAAAACTGTCATTTTAGCCACACATTCGCGAATTAAGGCACGAATTAGACACGGATTAGACATAAATTTGTGGCTAAAATGATAGCTTTCCAAAAACATTTGTGGTTTTCGTGCTAACAATTAAGTATAGTCAGGGCCGGCCCAAGGGGGGGCAGGTGGGGCGCCCGCCCAGGGCCCTTGCCCGGAGAGGGGCCTAAAATTTTTATAGCCTCTATACACACGCACACACACACACACACACAACACATATATATTATCTTTATTAAGAAAAAATAAAAACAAAATTATCACTAATTCTTTTTTAAAAGAAAATAAAGAAAATCAGCTGATACATTTTATTAGTTCATTTTTTAAGAAAAGAGGCCCCAAGAAAAAAAATACACAAAAGAGGCCTATTTTATTTGAGGAAAAAAAAGCAACCAAGGACAACTACATATATAACTTTTAGGGCATTCACATTCCCTCATTCATATTATATTTGAGCTCTCATACTTTGTTGCTTCACCTTTTTAATATTTTTGTTATACTCCCATGACCTCATAAAATGTCTTATTTGACTATTGAAAGAAATGTTGATATATTATCCTCGTCATTATTCTTAAAGTGAGTAAGATTTACATTAGTAGCAAATGACTATTTAAGCATTTTGTGGTTTAATTTAGGAAGTTCACTTATTTTAATAACTCAAAGAAAATTATTTTTTTCTTGTGACAAATTTAAGTAGAAATGAAAACATCTTTGTACGACATGGATATGTATAATCTTCTTTGGAGTAATTTTTTTTAGTCCTTGTATTCTTATTATATTATTATATTTTTGGTGAACATAATTTAATCTTATCTTTTGCAAGAGTTTTTAAGACTCTTTTATATATTTATTTAATATGTTCTTTTGCAAATTTTGGGACGTTATATTATATGTACATTTTTTTCATCATGTTTTTGTTGTACATATTTTTTTCCTTTTATAATTTTACTGGGTTTTATATATTTTGTTACTATTTTTTATGATAAAAATTTATAGGTTTGATTATAACCTTTAATTTATCTGATATTATGCTAATTTCTATCATTTGATCTTACAATTATTTTATACTTAAATACAAACTCAAGTTACAAGTTAACAAACAAACAAACAAAAAAATGCTAGTAAAAAAACAGGAGTTTTGAGGGGAAAGAAAGATTTATAAAAGGCCGTTCATTGTTTCAAAAAGAGAAAGGGCCCTTCATTGGACTTCACCCAGGGCCCACAAAAAGCTAGGAACGGCCCTGAGTATAGTGGTTGAAGTGAAAGTCGGAATAAAGTACAATGGTTGAAAATGAATTTAAACCTTTTTAAAAATATCATATTTTAATGTATATTGTAAAATAAAAGTTTACAAGATGAGTAGTAAATGTATTTGTTCATCTTTGATGATATAATTTTCTTTTAAGCTTACCGTTTCAGAATTTCTATGAAAAAATGAACATGCATTTAGAGCGGAGAAGCATAAGAACTTTTTGCATAGACTCAAAGCCACTAATTTCAAATAAATGATAACTTTAATTAGGTGAGTTCATATAGTTTTTATACATTATTAAATTATGAACGTAAATGTTTGAGGGGTTACAGTATGCTGTAAATATTGGGGGGTCAAAACTTATAGACCAAAGTATAAAAATTAAGAATTTCAGGGGGGGAGGGGTCAGTTGACCCCATGCAGAAATACCTCCTATATAATCCATCCATCCTGGATGATGTTTCCACTTATTTTGTTATTTGTTTGAATGAACTTTGAGCAATAATTAAAGGTTAATTTATTCATCCTAATGAATCTAAAATTTGTTATTGATACACCATTATAAATACTATCAATAACAATTTTAAGATTTTCATTAGGATAATTAAATTAACCTATAATAATTTCTCAAAGTTCATTCAAACAAACAAACAAAAAGAAAAAGTAGGTACATCATTCCAGGACTGAGGGAGTACAAAAATTAAAGGGAGAAATACCTCTATGTGGGAGTAACCATCATGTTCCATTGTGGTTATACTTCCAAGTATATTATAGCATAGAAAGCGCCTTTTTCCAGGCTGTGCTGGAGTAACACCTGGCTGAAAAGCTTCCTGCATTTTTGGCCCTGCAATTCTTATTGGGCTTTTGTGTCTTTCTTTCCTGTCGTCCAAGCTTTCCCTGGAATTACGTGCAGCTTTTTTCCGAGATTCAATCTTTGGTTGTGAACTCAATTCTTCATTAGTGCCTTCATCTGAATCATAGTCATATGAGGAATGTTTACGTAATCTCTTTCTGCTGGGTGGTTCAGAGTCATCAAGGATATCTTCACCGTGATCACTTAAGCTGCCAGAGATACTTGGCTCTTGTTCCTCTTCGTCCAAAAAGAGGAGACCATTACCGCTCTTTAAATTAGGAACGTCTTCTGTAGGGGATTTCATTGAGGATGGAACGGGTGAGTCCCACACACCATACTTGCCCATAACATCAATGACAGCCAAAGCATTTCCATGTGGCTTCCATGCCATACAACTTATCCTTTCATCAAACTTCTGCCTATCAATATCTTGCTTCTTGCTAACATCCCAGATTAGAACCTGCCTATCTAAGCCAGAAGTGGCCATATATTTCCCATTTGGTGACCAAGCCAAGAAACAAATAGGTTCTACATGATCACCTCTAAGTGAAAACAGTTTTTCAGCTGTGTCTCTGTCATACATAACCACATCGTTTTTCAAACCTGAAACTGCTAACATCTCCCCATCCGGACTCCAGCTAATTGCACTCAAAGTAGAAAAGTCTGAGCCAGCATCTGGGGCAATGCCTTGCAGAGTGTGGATTGTTGCTCCAGAATTGAGTTCCCAAAATATTACAGTCCCAAGTGAATCAAGTGAGGCCAAGTACTCACTGTTAGGATCAAAAGCTAACCCTGTGACAGACCCTCTATGTGCTTTTAAAACTCTTGCTATTGAACCATCAATTGTATTGATAAGTTTAATACCTTCGTCGTCACCAGCAGCTGCCAACATGGTACCAGATTTATTGAATGAAAGGGCACGAATTGGCAGCGTGAATCTGGTAATATTAGTCTCAAATTCTCCACCTGATACACAAATTCAAAAACAAATTAAAGACTTGAAACAAACACAGATTTCCATGAGTTAAATTATCATCCAGCAATAAAGTTAATTGGAAGCTGGAACCTCGGAAAAGAGTAACTTAACTAAATCTGGGCTCTTACTTTCACCTAAATTATATCAAATATGAGATAAAAGAACTGAAGATTGCCACTTTTAAATTGCTAAAATGGTGGAAATAGAACGGATGCAGAATCTGAAATTTGAACATAAATAATAAATGCTAAGTTTACTATCAAATGTCAAATGGTTGAAGCGTGGCAAAGGGGTGAATTCATATGCTACCTCAGTCCCAAAACGATCTTTACACTTTTTTCGACATTACTACAAAGGAACTTTGAGCAATGATTTTAAGTTGACTCAATTGTACTAATGAAAATCTAAAATTTGTTAGACACACCATCAACCTAAATGTGTGAAGATCATATTGGGACGGAGGGAGTACCAATTTAAAAAAATGAGAGAATCGAGAAAAACGTATACATGATGTAGATGCATGTGACCATAGCCTGTTAAAGATGCTTTTCTGATCTCGCTGCAAACACACCAAGAAAAAAGATACATGATCTAACACGAATTCATAAGCTACTTTATTATCGAGTACAAGAGGAGTGGCATCTAGTTATAGCAGTCAGAGGTCCACTCCAGATTTCAGCTTCATTAGCTGTCGGTTTAAGATACTTCTCTACCATTTGGAAATCTCGCGCAACTAATCTTGCTGTGGATGCTCAGAGGAAAAAAAATAGCTCTGCCAGATGAACCCTCGAAATAGTATATGCTTTAAAAGTCCCAGGTGGACTGTTATTTAGCCTGAAGGCTGACATAAAGAAGCACAATGCCTTCTATCAAGTGATAAAATGGTGCGGGGTAGAGGGAGGCCGAAGAAAGCATGGATAAGGATGATTGAAAGCGATATGAGTCTACTTGGGATTGAGGAAAATATGGCGCTGGAGAGAGTAGTGTGGGGGGTGAAAATTCATGTGGATGATGGGGTTTAATTTTATTATTATTATTAGTATTCTCATTTTCTTTATTGTTATTTTTCCTTTTTCCTTTATACATATATGTGTGTGTATATCTTTCTTTTCTGAATTTCTTCCCACCAATTTCTCCTTTTAAATTTCGTCTTACTCTTCTTATTGTTTTCCTCACCTCTTTCCATTGACGATTCATATTAGCCGACCCAAATTATTTTGGGATTAAGGCTTTGTTGTTGCAAGTTCAACTTTCTTTCTTCTCCAGGAGTTGTACATGTCAGTCGACTCTAATCTTTTTGGCGGGTCATTTAAGGATCTCAAAGCTAGTTGGTATTACTCCTCTCCAAAAAATTACCCATCTAACCTTCTGTTTAGTATAAGATTAATCATTCCCGAGCCTGTCAGAACTATTTGAAACAGCAACTGCATCTCTAAGTCTATATCTCAGTGCTAGCAGAAAACAGAAGGACTAACAAATGAAACTGCTTCTGCTTCACTACATAGGGATAGGGGCCAGTGTGAAAAGAGCAAGAATGAGGAAGTCCCTCAAGGAAGACTCCTGTACAATCTTGAGGTTTGCCTTCATGCTCAGGCTCCAATGTCCTTTGCAGCAGTTGCTGATTTATTAGCAATACAATACCACTGAACCGATTGTACAAAATATTATCGCAACTTGCACTGAAAGTGAGAGTTGAGGTAAAGGCCTCCTCTGGCCAGAACAGACTTGTACGTTGACCATTATATTTGGTTCCCCTACGCGGCTGTAGTTTGTGGTGGATGAACAATACTACTCTTCTTAGATTAGTCTATAGGAGATTCATGAAAGGGTGGCAGAGCTCTGAGTCGCTCAAAAACTATAGGCCAAAATACGTTTACCCCTTAAAGTGTTAAAGTATACACGCAATCCCACTTTCCACCTTGGCACAAATTTTGTCCCAAAGTAACACTCTAATTAACTATTCATCCACTTTACCCTCTGACATCAAACAACGTTTGAAATTTAACAGGAAATCGTCATGTGCATGTCACATGTTGGATTTTTGTCACTTTCCTTGAACAAGGGAATATATGTTAAATTGTTATTGGGATCCATAAATTCAAAATCTCTAGATCTTCGTCAATCTGGAAGGGTCAAACAAGTTAGGGAAAAGGATTGTCGAACTGGGGGAACGGGAGGGTTGGACCAAGGAGAAAGGGAGAAGAGAACTGGGGGAGTGGAGGGGAGAATAGGGGGGAGGGGAAAGGGAGGGGCAAACAAGGGATGAGAAGAAAAACGGGAGATGAGGGGTAGAGGTAGAAGGGAAAAGAGGCGGACATGGGTTGGGGAGGGGGAATAAAGGCATGGAGGGGTTGTGAATGGAAGATGAAGAAAAGGAAATGTGGAGTAGGCTGGGGGTTCTTGACCAAAGAAGAGGAAGGGGAAGTGTTGGGTGGGAAAATAAAGAGTATGAATGTGGGGTGATGAATGTGGACATGTGTGGGTTTTTGGTTTTTTTTTTTTTTTTTTTTTTTGGGGGGTGAGGGGGGGGCAGTTAGGAGTTAGGAATGGGAATGACCATGATAGCCCTCACATGACAAGCACATGACCATTAACGACGTTTGGAGCCAGAGGTTAAAGTGGGATGAAAGGTTAATTAGAGTGTTATTTTGGGACAAAAATTGCGCTTGGTGGAAAGTGGGATCATGTGTATACTTTAGGGGGATGAACGTATTTTGGCCAAAACTTTACAAGCTGACTAACTTGGTTGGATCATATGATTAAAATATCAAAAGAGCAACATCACTATGAGGACTTACTTCATCCACCACAGGCACATCATAAACATCTTATTTTCAGACCAGAAATTAGAGAGTTCCTATGCTTGTTAGAGAATATATCCCACATAAAATAAAGAACTAAACATGGACCGGTATACAAACTTGAGGGGCTACTCCCCTTATCGCCAATTGGTTTTAAGGTGGAACCTCTAATAAAGCCTATTAACGGCTCAGTCGAGATCATGGTCACACTTGGGTTTCTATCTACTTCTTAACAAATTTTAATTCTAAGATGGTATCACAGCGGGTCAATCTCTATAATCCGTCTGGCCACTACAAGATTCGTTTCCAATCTTCTACAAGGTCCACGTGCTCCACTCTCGACCTTATTTCCAAGTCACATATGAGGGGGCAAGTTTGACAATATATCCCTCATATAATAGAGAACTAAACATGTATTGGTATATAGACTTGAGGGACTACTCCCCTTATCACCAATTGGTTTTAAGGTGGAACCTCCAATATAGCCTATTACCAGCCCAACCCATGATCACACTTGGGTTTCTCTCTACTTCTAACCCAATTCTAATTCTAAGAGTGCTTACCATGTACAATAGTAAGCATACAAGAAAGCAAATCAAATATGGTCAAGATCAGCAAATGTGAACTCAACTCATTAATAGATGTTGTATCCAGTAACACGTTCCTCGAGAATAGTAAGTATTGTCAGTGTAGCAGGTGTGTGGACAACAAAAGATTGTACATTCTCAAGTGTGGTTTTAATCACTTAAAACTCACATTCAACAGTATCCCCATTTCTGACTGCTCAAGTTCTCCATATTGTAAATTAATTTAGGAATCTTAAACTCGATTTTTTTTGGCACAGTTGTGACAGCTAGTCAATTACCAATCAAATAATCTACAAAAGGCCTTTAAGTTCGGCACACCATGTAATCTATTGTTCCCGCCTTAGGAACACTTCTCTACAAAAAGCAGAAGTAAATGCACAAGTCCGAACGGTTTAAGCCAAATCCAGTAAAACTAAGTCAGTTTTGGTAAACTAATTGTTACAATCACTTGTGCAATGAGATTCATCGAGAGAGAGATATACTTCTATAATGGTGGCAAATCAATTAGAGATGAAATTGAACAACATAATAGAACGAAATGAAGTAAAAACTTACTCGGGAACTTGTAGAGCTTGACGGAATGATCGATGGATCCGGATGCAAGGCAAGTTGAATTAGGGCTTAGAGCCAAAACGGTGACTCCGTCTCTATGATTCCGGATAATTTTGGGGGGACTTGAGAGTACAAGTGCGTCGTGGATGCAGATCGAGGGTTCGGAAGAAGAAGCAGTAACGATGTGCTGGGCACGGAGGTCAAAGAGGATAGAACAGAATGAACTGACACCGTCGCACTTGTGTGCTTCGCGAAGCTTCATTGACCTTATTTTCATGGCTGCTATTTTGATCGTCTGCTAGCTGCTGGTTAGGTGAAATTCGGTGGCTCTCTTTCCTGATGATTTGATTTTTGATTTTAGGGTTCCGTTTGGCTCCTTTGTACAAAGAGATGACAATTGGATTTGGCGGGAAAACTGGGAGGTTTATCGTTTTCGCGGGAGATTACTATCTGGTCTTGAAACTTTTTTGGTCCTTTTCACTTCACGGGCCAATTGCAATTCGGTTACCTAAGTTTTACAAAATTTTACAATTGGTTACCAGGTTTGTCAAAGTTGCTATTAGGCTCCTGAGTTTATTGAATCGGAACAATCAGGTGTAAATCCCGTTATCTAGTTAAGAAATTAACGAAATGGAGCTCATGTGCGAAACATGTGAGATTTTAAGAGGGCAAACTTGCCATTTCATCAGGAAATTTAACGAAACTAACCAGGTTGGGAAAAAATTGATCAAATGTGTCCATATATGTTAAAAATTTAACAAATTTCGTTGCTCAAACACCATTTCCATCAACATTAATACCACCATCTTCAACACCCTTACAGCCACCAAATCAGGAAAACCAAAATCAAAAATCAAAAATCAAATACCAAATCTGTCGGGGAGGAATCATTCTCAAACGATGACTTGCATAACCTCCAACTAATCTCTCCGACACATCATCCTCCGACACCACACCTGAGTTTCGTTCCGAGCCGGCCTCACCACGCCACAACTTTCCGATTTTCCAGACCGACGTCCTAATCCCTGGCAGAGCTAGAAGCAAACGTTCACGCGCCGCCCCTTGCGACTGGACTTCCCGGCTACTCTTCCTCTCCCGCGCCCTGCAAAAACATAATTGCGAACCGATGACAAAGATTTCAAACCGAGGCCGGCGAAGAAGAGGGAGAGTCGGGAGATCTCCATCCGGAAATGCCTCCATTGTGTTTTCCTTCCCACAGTCACAAAAAATGGATTCCCATGATGAAGAAGCAATAGAACAACCCAGATTTCAAACCCAGATTCGGTGAAGAACAAGACAACAATAAATTGAATGGGTTTGTTCATGATTGTGTGTTTGATTTTAAAACCCATATTCGCCTCATTCTAATGAGTTTGTTCCTGAACTCGGTGTTGATTTTATGTTTTTGTCGGAGTTGTAGGAGTGGGTTGCCGGGTCTGATGGGTTTGCTGGATTTAATGGAGAAGGGGTGGGTTTTCGACGGCGAATTGTTTAAGGATTGGGGATTCCGCTTGAGTTTTTGAGCAATGGTACAATGGTGGGTTTTGGGGTGATGGCAACGGTGGGGTTTAGGGATTCCGCTTGATTTTCCGATTTGGGCTTGATGTGTGTGTGTGTGTGCTTGTGCGTGTGACTGTGAGTGCAGTGATGGAAATGGTGTTTGAGTAACGAAATTTGTTAAATTTTTAACACATATGGACACATTTGATCAATTTTTTTATAACCTGTTAGTTTCGTTAAATTTCCTGATGAAATGGCAAGTTTGCCCTCTTAAAATCTCACATGTTTCGCACATGGACTCCATTTCGATAGTTTCTTAACTACGTAACGGGATTTACACCTAATTGCTCTGGTTCAGTAAACTGAGGAGCCTAATAGCAACTTTGACAAACCTGGTAACCAATTGCAAAATTTTGTAAAACTTAGGTAACCGAATTGCAATTGGCCCTTCACTTCACATGTAATCCCCGTTGGTTATAAGTTTTTTTTTTTTTTTTCAATTGGACTCTCGAGAGTTTTAACAAAAGTAAATATAAAGTCATAAAAAAATGCACAAAATTTGGCTTGAAAAATTAGAGGGCTAATTTCAGTGCCCACCCCTGAAGTTTGGACAAGTCTCATTGTCCCCTTATGGTTTAGATTCGTCTCAGTAACTACCCTTTTTTCAATCAATTGACTATTTTACCTTACTTGATTATATACCTCTCATAACTTAATGTAAATCACTACATAATTTCACATTATAAAAAATTGAACGCAATGTTCATACTTAAATTTATTCTCCATTGCCAATAAATATCATTTTTATTAATAAATAATGTCTATGATTTATACTTCTTATTATTCATTTTTTTAATCAAAATAAATATAGAGAATCATGAAAATATGAATATTTTTAAACTTGATAATTATAAAGACATACAAAATACAAAAACTAAACAAAAATTTAATATTTTAAAGCTTACATATTTACTTATTTTTAGTTGAAGATAACATGTTATAGATTTTTTAACTGAGGTATAGAAAAATATGCAATCTAAATCGTTAGATGGTCATTAATGTGGGCATGGTAAAAACTTAGTCAAAATTAATATAAAAGATACGGATGCTTATATATTTTTATTTTCTATGTTTTTTTATCTTATAATATAAAATAAATTTAATACAACACTTATGTTTAAAGATATTGTTGGTATTATATGAAATTTTGTAATGAATTAAATTTAGTTAAATAACATCTTTAAACAAAAGTGTTTTCTTTAAATCAATCCACTCTTTCAAGTGTTTTTAATTATCAATATAAAAATATGCATGCTTTTCTATAATTTTTTCTTAATAAAAAAAGATGAATAAATAAAAGTATAATTCATTTACAATTATTTATACATATAAATAATATTTATTGAAAATGGATAATAAATTTAAATACAAGTTGTGTTAAAAAAATTATTATGTGGGATTTTTTAGTGACTTAAATGTAGTTAAAGAGGGATATTTAATCAATTAAGGGTAAAGTAGTCAATTGATTGATAAAAGGGTGGTCACTGAGACGAATCTAAACTTTAAGGGGGCAGTGGGATTTGTCCAAACTTCAGGGGTGGGCACTGCAATTAACCCCAAAATTAGGTGTCATGACTTTCATTGGTACTTTTAATTAGAGTGCGCTAGGTTCACAACCGATGAATCCAATAAATTATCGATATCTCAATTTGTAGCAATCATTTTGTAACTTTTTTTTTGTGCCTCTAGCCTTGCCCATAACTTTTTATTTTATTTTTTGCTTTCAAAAAAAAACACGGATTTTTTTTCCTGATGCAATAAAATGACAAAATAATATTAAAGTAGTAATATAAAGGAAGTTAGAGAATAGTTTGTAGAAGAGATTAAATTAAAGTTACTCCATTCCGACCTCAGATTAATATCCAAAAAAATTTTTCAACAGAATTTTTTTTTAAAATGTTTTTATATAACTTAAAATTTGTTGTAATTCGCTTTTCAAATATTTGGTTTATCAAGTATAAATAGACTATTGAAAAAAATTGGCAAACCTATATTTAGAGACAGTTTTTCTCAAATATGATAATACTCCATCTCAAACTAAGAGTGTTACTTTCTGGGGTTAATGACAATTTAGACCCTAAAGTGATATCTCATTTTGTATCAATCATTTTGTAACTTTTTTTTTTGTGCCTCTAGCCTTGCCCATAACTAACTCTTTTTTTCTTTTTTTGCTTTCAAAAAGAAACACGGATTTTTTTTTCTGATGCAATAAAATGACAAAATATTATTAAAATAGTAATATAAAGGAAGTTAGAGAATAGTATGTAGAAGAGATTAAATTAAAGTTACTCCATTCCGACCTTAGATTAATATCCAAAATTTTGTTTCAACAGAAATTTTTTTAAAAATGTTTTTATATAACTTAAAATTTGTTGTAATTCGCTTTTCAAATATTTGGTTTATCAAGTATAAATAGACTATTGAAAAAAATTGGCAAACCTATATTTAGAGATATTATAATACAAGTCAAAAATAACTTCCAATTGACTTGAGACAAAGGATGGCTGAGATTATTCCATAACCGTCTTCATCCAACGGCTACCATTAAAAAATTTATTTTCAATTTAATCTCAATCCTTAGATTGTTTCTCCACTTCTCCGATCCTACGGTTGATATTTGGCGGTTTCCAAAGTTCTTCTTCCTCTTTTTGTTTTGCAATGGACAATCTGATTTACTCAGGTTGCAATAACAGAGGGATGTATGTTTGATGGCAGACTCAATTCAGTGTGTGTATAGGAAAATGGTTTTATGGAATACATATTTCATACTTTCATTCTGTATGTACCGTCACGTAGATGTACTGTTACCGTGCCACCGGCACGGGCACGACGACTAGTTTAGAGATAATTTTTCTCAAATATGATAATACTCCATCTCAAACTAAGAGTGTTACTTTTTGGGGCTAATGACAATTTAGACCCTAAAGTGATATACCACCCTTCCAAACGAACCCTGATGTTTTTTTTCCGCCAAATCATACCTTGACGTGTAAAAAACTCGCCAGTTAAGGCCTTTTTAATGGAATTCGTTAAAGAGTCAGTTAAAAAACATGTGCCATGCACATGCCTAACATAATTGGTTAAATTGAAGTTGAAATTTCTTTCAAGGGGCTGGGTGGAAGTATTTCAGTTTTTGATTGGTTAAAAACTATTAATTAAAGGGTAAAAATGTAAATATCAGTCATATTCAACCTATGGCACAACCACCCACCACCGCCACCATCTACCACCGCCACCGCAAAACTGCCTAAACACACACCCGTGACTAAATTCAATCCAAAGCCCAGAAATTTGAGAAAAAAATCTACAGTTTTTCAAACCCATGAAGGCACAACGGGGAAGGAGGTCTTGGCGGCAGTCATGGAAATTAGAGCTATGAACTTGGACGGTCACCGCCGCTTTCGAATCTGCAACAGAACCTGCAACTTATGAATTTGAATATGTAAGTTTTGAAATCCCACCTGCAAAAGACGAATTAGTAGAATCGGGGCGAAAATCAAGAAGGTGATGCTGGACATAGAGAATAAAGGAGGAGGGGGAGAGATAGGTTTCTGAGCGGAGTAGTTGAGGAGATTGGGGAATTGAAGATCTGTTTACTTTTTTTTTTTTAATTGTTAAAAAACCATATGAATTACTAGTGCGGGTGATACAAAAAAACCCAAAATCACATAAAGACGATAAAGGGATGATCAAAACACACGCACTCACGCATATGTAAGGGAGAAGAGAGAGAGAGGGGTTGACCTGATCGGTGATGTTGAGATTGAGAATGCGTGATTTATCCAAGATTTTAACGGTGAAAGGCGGCCAGTTTCGATGTACTTGGCGAATTTAACCTTGCCGAAATTGCCTTCATCGAGAGTCGCCGATTTCGTATTTACCCAATTGCATTCCATCCTCTTTAACGCCTCCACTCTTCTTCCTCACCAGCAATACCATTCCAATCCAAGTATATGAATTTTATAATCACATAAAACAATCAAAACAAAACAAATTAAGCAGCTCTGAATGATGACAAAACCAACTCCAATGAATACAAGAATTACGTATAAGAATGGAAAGAAATTTATCACTCTCTTGCTCCGAAGTACTAGAGAAACAAAATCTGGGTTTGGATTTTAGGATGTTCATTGATTTTTATTGAATGAAGTTGCACAAAAAAGTGATACTTAACTGACTTTTGCAGTTGTGATCTTTTATTTGAATTTTTAATGTCGTTTGGTTTTAGTTTAGGATTAATTTATTGTTTGGATTTTTTTTAAAAAAGATATGAAAATAATGAATTTGGTGTTTGCTCATGGCGGTGGCGGCACGGTGGTGGCTGCGGCGGTGGCACGGTGATGGTTTCAGGTGGTGGGCATTAGTGGTGGTGGATGGTGGTGGATGGTTGAAGATGAAGGGATACTTGCATTTATTTGACCCCCTAATCTATAGTTTTTAACCTTTAAGTTTCAGAAATTTCACTAAACCAATAGCTAGTATCAATTACACATTCATCTATTTTGTCGATCACGTTGCACATGACACTTAACTGACTTTTCTAACAAAATCCGTTAAAAAAGCCTTAACTAACGAGTATTTTCACATCAAGGTTTGATCTGGCGGAAAAAAAACATCAGGCTTCGTTTGGAAGGGTGGTATATCACTTCAGGGTCTAAATTGTCATTAACCCTACTTTCTATTTTGTTACATTCCAGAGTAATAGTCTTTTTCCTATTATGGCGGGGAAAGGAAAAATAGTATTTTGGACAATTTTTTTATTCTATTGCTTTTATAATAACAAAAAGATTGACATTTACTAACTTACTTTTTTGTCCACTTGCAATATGGATTGTGTTTTAGACAATTATATCATAAAACTACTTGCAATGTTTGCTCATTTTCTATCATTTCGCTAATAAGTGTGCACAACCAAGGTACTTACTCTGAGACGGGGGAGCGTATAATTTAGAACAAAAATCTCTTAAAATCGAAACATTTGATCCATCGACATGGGGCACATGTTGGAACAATTTAAGATCCCCGAATGCCATACTCATATTCAGAATAAGAATGAGGAAGAAGATGAAGGCGGAAGCGAAATAATACTTGTTGAATCCATTACAGATGTTATAGGGAGAATAAGAAGAAGAAGAAGAATTAAGGGGACGGGGTTCTTCTAAATGATTGTGGCTTTTCTCTCTAATGTCTCTAGCAATATGAAGATTATTTAGGAGAGAAAATAAATGAATGTAGTGATTTATAGGGTTGATGGAGAACCCTTTATATATGAAACTAAAAGGCACCTCATTTAGGGACTACACCCTTTCAACCTTTAGTGATGTTAAATTACCACTTTGCCCATAAAAAATAGGTAATATTACATTCAGGAATTCTACACATTATTTTAATTCACTACACTTTATATTAACATTATAGGTATGATTTC
Organism: Campanula takesimana; assembly: GCA_026119855.1. Taxonomy (NCBI): domain Eukaryota; kingdom Viridiplantae; phylum Streptophyta; class Magnoliopsida; order Asterales; family Campanulaceae; genus Campanula; species Campanula takesimana. The sequence goes on along the minus strand of JAOWBW010000254.1, from coordinate 807,850 downwards.
ATGTATGGAGTTATTAAATGACTTGTGTTGCAAGCCATGTTCTTACAATCTCCCACTTGGGTTGCAAAACAAAGTCTTTCCTTTAAAACCATAAATATAACACAAATGACAACCCTTATGTGCGCACTTTATTGTCATCTATAACAATGTCGTCCATTAGTCATCCAAGTATAAGGACTAAAGGGGCAGTCGTTGTAATTGATTCGCAACTAAACCCACAGTAATCACGTATACAAATCCAACTAAATGACATACATCAAAAGTGTAGATGTGTAGCATGGAATAATGAATATATACATATTCTTCCAACTAGTCCAACTTAACCAAATGAGATCAAAACTTTAAATAAGAGAACAATTAATGAAATAACAATACAAACTCCCACTATATTAAATGTTATCAAAATTGTTACACCCATATGAGCAACATGCTCGTGAAACACTGAAGATGATAACGTTTTCATAAATGGATCCTCTAAAATGGAGTTTGTTTCTATATGTTGTATTTCTATTTGTTCATTTTCCTTTACAACAAGAAACTTAATGTCTATATCCTTCAGACTTTGATGAACTCTTGTTGTTATAAGACCACCGTCCGATTGTCACCATAAAACTTAAGCGGTCTTTCGACACTTATTGACAATTCGCAGTCCTTTTAATAAACTTATGCAGCAATATAATTTAACTAATGTCGGAATACCTAATGATCTTAAGATGATCCGACTTTAAAATATAGGCAAGTAGTTCTTTAGTGTTTTGTAAATACTTTTATCATTCTTTTGGCTGCTACTTAATGTTCTCTCCCGGATTGCTTTGGTATTGACCAAGCATCCCAACATTAAATGTAAGACTTACGCATACATTAAGCTTCTTACTGTTGATGCAAATAAGGGATATTTTCCATATACTTGGATTTCAAAAGTTACTTTTAGGACACTGTTTAAGACTAAACTTGTCTCCTTTAAAAATAGGGGTGTCAAGTGGTTTACAGTTTTGCATGCTAAACATTTTGTAATACCTTTTTCTATATAGGCCTTTTTGTGATAATCCTAAAACACCTTGTGAGCGATCACAGTGAATTTGGATTTCTAATACAAAAGATGTCTCACCAAGATCTTTCATTTCAAATAAGAAATTTCTTAGTTTCCTTAAGAAGGTTCATATCATATTAGCAAGCAAAATATCATCCACATATAAAACTAAAATTATAAATTTACTCCCACTGAACTTATGGTATACATAATCTTCACCAAGATTCATTTCAAAACCAAATGAAAGAATAACTTAATTTTCATTAAGATTCGTTTCAAAACCAAATGAAAGAATAACTTGAAGTTTTAAGTACCATTAACGAGAAGTTGGCTTAAGCTCATAAATGGATTTCTTAAATAAATCAGTCACCATTTCTGGCTTATAAATAGTTTCCTCAATTTCTCAATTGAGAAAGCTTGTCTTTATATCCATTTGATGAAAACTCAAGATCATAATATGCCATATGTGCCATAATGATCTAAAAGAGTTTTTAGAAGATACCAAAAAAGTGTTTTCTTTATAATCAATGTCTTCCTTTTGAGTAAAATCTTTAGCAACTTAGACGGGCTTGATATCTTCCCATATTACCTTGTGAATCCTTTTGGTCTTAAAGACTAATTTAATCTCAATAGGTTTTACATCTTTAGGTAATAGGACAAGATCCCAAACGATGCTATCCTTATAGATTTTAACTCTTCATTTATGACATTAATTCACTTTATGAGAATTAGGACTATTAATGGTTTCATGGAAGGTGAGAGGCTCATCTCCCACTAAACCTAAGTGTCCTTCATTCTCGGCAAGATACACTTTATAATTATCCGGAATTGCATTCCTTTTAACTCTATTGGATCTCCTTAAGAGCACCGGTTCTACTTGATTTTGAGGTTGTTGAATTCCATCCTTATAATCAACATTTTCGTGTTGTTCAATATTTATAGGGAAATCATTATTTTGAATTGTATGTTCTTCTTAAATATCAAGTACGAAACCATGATATCCAATTGAAACTTATGGGAAGAGGTAATGAAATGAATGTCAATGCCTCTTCCTTTTCAAATTCAAAATATTACTCCTAATCTCCCACTAAATTCAACATCCTCAAAGAACCTAACATTTCTCGTTTTAAAATGTTATAGTTTTCGGGTTGCAAAATTTATAGCCCCATAGATCTCTCGGCATACCCCACGAATAACTACTAACAGTCTTATGTCCAACTAGCCCTTATTAGGCTTATAAGGCCTAGCTTCTGCTGGACAACCCCATATATGAAGATGATTTAAGGACGATTTCTAAATTGTCCATAATTCATAAGGGTTTTATTAGTAGTCTTTAAAGGAAGCTCTAATGAGAATTTAAGTTGCGGTTTTCAATGTATCGCCTCATAATGAGTGAGGTAAGGAAGTACAAGAAATCATACTTCTTACCATAACCTTAAGGATTCTATTACGTCTCTTATCTACACCATTTATGCAAGCCGTATCCGGCATAGTGTAGTGAGGGACAATCCCACACTCTTCTAGTTAGCGAGCAAAAAGGACCCGGACGTTGTTCCCCAAAACCGTTATTCCAATCATAGTATTCATCACTATGATCAGACTTAACGTTCTTAATAGTCTTCCTAAGTTGACTTTCAACTTCGGCCTTATAAGACTTAAAAAAAGGTCAAAAATTAAGACTTTTCATGAAGTAAATAAATATACCCATAATCAGAGTAGTTCTCTATGAACGTAATAAATTATTGTTGACCATTCTATGAAGGGGTAGTGAATGGTCCACAATTATCCATATATATTAGTTCTAGAACACTTGATGCTCTCGAGGATACCTTTTCCTTTAGTGTTTGTAATTTTTAAGGCATTTAATGCAAATGTCTTTTCCGAAATATCAAGTGTTTTAAAAATATCCCTTTTGACACAAGCTTGTCAATTCTCCTTAAGAAAATATGACCTAAATGCTTATGCCATAAGGTATAAGAATTTTCACTTGATAACTTTTGCTTTCTAGTTTGGTTTCATTATTATGGAACTCATTTATTGTTTGAATAGTGTCAAGTAAATAAAGAATACTTGAAAAAGTACTAGTACGAATAACCTTTGAATTAAATAAAGATCACGCTTATTATTATCAAATGAACAAAATTAACCTTTCTTGTTCAATATTGTGATATATATAAAATTCCGTTCAAATGATGGTACAAGAAATATATTATTTAATACAAAATAATACCTAGTACTCAACAATAACTGAAAAGTTCTTATGCCTATTACTTTAACCGGATTCCCAGCTCCCATATAGATGAATCTCTCATCTTCACTGGTTCTTCGGTAACTCAGGCAATCCTACATAGACATACTTATATGAGTTGTTGCACCAAAATCAACCATTATGTTTATGTAGGAATTGAAACTAATTTAGCCTCAATACAAACAAGACCAAATGACATACATTTCTTAGCACGCCAAGCGTGATATTTAGGGCAGTCGTACTTCATGTGAGTGAGGTCCTTGCAAAAGAAGCATTTCTTTTCCTTATGATCATTAGATGATCCTTTAGGCTTCTTATTACTTGCAACCACAATTTCCTTCCCTCTTCTTTTTGTCCCATGAGAAGAGGTAGATGTCAAACGTTTCTCAAGAATATCAAGGAATGTTTTAGCATCAACATCCTTGGAGACACCGTTCAAAATGGTCTCCGGGATAACAATATTCATGATCATTAGGCTCACACGGTTGGAGCGTTTCCACTTCTCAGTATTTAAGCAATTTTCTTGAGTGCTTATATCATTGAGAGGAACATGAAACGGTTTCCTTAATGCGTGATCTATGTCCATATAGACTAAGATCATTATCAACTTATTTTTCCAAGTTTTAAAATTAGTCCCATTTAGCATCGGTACGGTACTCATAGCAGTAATTACGGATGAAGCAATAAGTAAATATGTTGGTTTTTGAGAACAAAAGAATGAAAACAAAACATAATAAGAAACTACATAATGAATGAATGATTAATTATATCAAATGAAAACCATCAACAAGGTAATTAACATGACATCAAAACTAATCTTTGGATTGCGAATTGACTCATAAATAATTGCCTTAGATAACAAACAATTTGAACAATGTTTTAATCAAATGCTTAATCTTCCTTTGGGCCGACATAAGCATCTAACAAAACCGGCTTAATGTTCATTTCATTTGTTACCACATGAATGCCCAAGTTTAGTCAAATGTCAAGATCTTCTTTGGAAACTTTATGTCATTCACATATCAACTTACACATTCAACACTTTAACAATTTTGGGTTCAAATAACGTTAATCACTTAGGCGATAATATCATTTAAACAATGAATAAAATTGTTTAAGCATATAATTAATCAAGGCTTTAAGGTTTGAAAAATGTATGTTTTGATCAAAGGGGAAAAACAAAATTGTGCAAAAAAAACTTAAAATTTTCCAAAACCTGTGAACAGTAACTGCTCGGCCGAGCATAGAGAAGTGCACGGCCGAGCACCAAATACAGATTATTTTGGTCAATTCGACATGTTGTGCATGGCCGCGCTAAACTAAACGCACGACCGTGCATAGAAAAGGACACGGCCGAGCACCTTAATCAGAAACATTTGTCTTTTTCGACATACAATGCACGACCGTGCAAAACCTAATGCTCGGCCGTACAAGTCTTGGTCCGACCAGGCATAACCAAAGACCCGACCGGGTTATCCAAGAGAACCGACCGGACTCGACCAAAGATCCAACCGGTTTATGTCATTTTGGCGCCTTTTCATGTGCTCGGCCGAGCAAATCATAAGACTCAGCCGAGCATCCCGATTTTCTGCACTTTCTGAATTTTGTTTAAAACTTTCCCAAAACAAAAATTAACAAGTAGATCCACATGGTATGTTCTTTACAACATAAAACCATGTTATTTAGGGATAATCTTGTTTTAAAATTAATGGAATCAAGTGAGTAGATCCACATGGTATGCACTAGACATAAAACCATGTTATGAAGGGATAGTCAAACTTGAACCATTGAGTTTAATGAACAAATCTTTCAAACCATTTTCTTAAATTCAGATGAAGATCATCAGTACTTTATGAATGCATTAGAATCCCTAATCAACATCAAAATCTTTATGATTCAACAGGGAAAATGAATCAAAGTAAAGCACAAAAGCTTTCTTAAAAGAACTCAAACTCAAACCAAATATAACCAGGCTCTGATACCAATTGTTGGAACAACTTAAGATCCCCGAATGCCATACTCATATTCAGAATAAGAATGAGGAAGAAGATGAAGGCGGAAGCGAAATAATACCTGTTGAATCCATTACAGATGTTGTAGGGAGAATAAGAAGAAGAAGAAGAAGAATTAAAGGGACGAAGTTCTTCTAAATGATTGTGCCTTTTCTCTATAATGTCTCTAGCAATATGAAGATTATTTAGGAGAGAAAATAAATGAATTGAGTGATTTCTAGGGTTGATGGAAAACCCTTTATATATGAAACCAAAAGGCACCTCATTTAGGGACTACACCCTTTCAACCTTTAGTGATGTTAAATTACCACTTTGCCCATAAAAAATAGGTAATATTACATTCAGGAATTTTACACATTATTTTAATTCACTACACTTTATATTAACATTATAGGTATGATTTCATGTATAGAATTACTAAATGACTTGTGTTGCAATCCATGTTCTTACACCATATAGGTTATCTTGGTTAACTTACTGGGAATCATCCGTTTCAAAGTCTGCGGAAAGTAAAAAGCTATAAAATGCAGCGGCCTAAACGGAGTCCAGTTTTTTAATGAATTAACGTCTCCATTGAAAAAAAAGAGATCTAGTACTATGTGCACAATTTTTCTTTTTGGGTATCCCATTGTTAAATCATACTTTTTTAAAATGTCAAAGAATATTTACGATGCCTCTCGTTCATTCTATCTCATACTTTACTTTTATACTCACAATACCAATTAACTTACTATTCTCTACCCCATTTTCTTTCTCTTACTTCACTTTTCACACTCACAACAACTATCAACTACTATTCTCTCTTAATTCCCGTGCACAACTCATTTTGTGCACATAGTTATGGGACGGAGGGAGTATATGTATGGTAGAAATGAAAAGAGATAATAAGTGGGTAAATAGTAGGATTGATTGAATAAATTGAGTTGTGGAAAATGAAAAGAAATAATGAGTGTGATTAAATATTGGAATATGGTGAATATAAATATATTAAAATATTCATTTTTTAAGCAGTCTCACTTTTAATGGGACAGACCAAAAATGAAAGAAATTTCATTTCTACCGACGGATGGAGTATATATATGTTTTTTTTTTGTTTTTTTTTTTTCATTCCGATCTCAATCGCCAGTATTTAATTTCATTATACTTCCTCCATCCTCGGTCGCAAAAGAATCTTTTCATACAATCTTTTTTCAGCATCAACCTCTAAGAGTCCACATTTCCTCTAAGTTGGACAATGGTGAGTGGCTTTCATGTGACCAATTTTTGGGAAAAGGCAAAGCAAAGTTAATTAATCTTTTGTTTTCTTGAAATAAACCCAATTGCCTAGTTCGAAGATCAACGCTAAGTAGAAATTGGTTCAAAGTAGTAGCATGAACATTTTGTAAAATCCACACAAAAACCTTATAATCCCAATTAGAAACCCTAATGATACAGCCAGCCTTCTTTTTCCGTACGTACACATGGTGAACAAATCCCCATGCCACCAACATGTCTAACCCCCATGCCCACTTTGACCACACAATTAACACTTACTCAATCCGTCTCAAAATAGATGTCGTTTTAGAGTGTTTCACACATATTAAAAAATGTCATTAATGCATGTGAAGAAGTCCCAAATACCCCTAAACTAATTCAACTACCTAGGTAATTAAATGGCTAGGTAAGAGATAATTCAATGTCATTATTAAGGGTATAATTGATATACAATAACAAAATAACTTTGAAAATAGTGAAACGACAAGTATTTTTAGACAAAAATTAACTCTCAAAACAACATATATTTTGAGACGGAGGGAGTAATCAATACCATAATAAATTACTCCATCCATTTGTTTTAAAATACATGTCATTTTAGATTTTTTTTCACATATATTAAAAAATGCAATTAATATATATACTCCATTTGTTCATGTCGTTTTAAACTTCTTCACACATATTAAGAAATGAAATTAATACATATAAAAAAGACTTGTCTTCCCCTAAAAGAATCCAATTACCTATGCAATTAAATGCTTAAACAAGAAATAGGTTGCAATTAATGTATGAGGGTATAATTGGTATACAAGAGCAAAAATGTTTTGGAACTATTAAAACGTCAAGTATTTTGGAACAAAATTTAACTTCTAAAACGTCATGTATTTTGAAAGGGAGAGAGTAAAAAAGACTTGTCTACCTCTAAAAGAATACAATTACCTATGCAATTCAATGTTTAAACAAGAAATACTTAATCCGTCTCAAAATAGATGTCGTTTTGAAGTGTTTCACACATATTAGAAAATGTCATTAATGCATGTGAAAAAGTCGCAAATACCCCTAAAGTAAATCAACTACCTAGGTAATTAAATGGCTAGGTAAGAGATAATTCACTGTCATTATTAAGGGTATAATTGATATACAACAACAAAAAATTAACTTTCAAAACAACATATATTTTGAGACGGAGGGATTATGTTGCAATTAATGAATGAGGGTATAATTAGTATATAAGAGCAAAAATATCCCACAATCAATAAAACGTCAAGTACTTTGGAACAAAATTGAACTCTTAGATTGAAACGGAGGAGTACTCCATCTCTAGCTTCTCCAATTTAAAACACTCCACAGTATGTCATTTTTGAGTTTTTTTTTACATGTTTTATTAAGTACAATTATTATTATAATTTTATAGAGTAACTATCAAAGGTATATTATTAATTATTTTTCTCTCATATGGAGTATTATTTTACCAAACAAAAATCAACTTACAATATTTTTTTTACAGTTCTTTACAAGAGATAGGAATAGGGATTGAACATCAAACCTCACAAATTGTGAGGATTGTCTTTTAACATTGACCAATCCTTTGAGGACTTGACCAAGATAGCTGAAAAGTGAAAGTATCGATTTGTTTAAAGCTATTATATACTCCCTCCGTCCCATTTTAAACTTCAATTTTTTTTTTTTTGGTGTCTCATTTCAAACTTCAAAATCCAAAAAAGAAAAGTTTTTTATATTTTTTTATTTAGTGGGCCCTACATGTCATACACACAACAACTATCCACTAACTATTATCTACCTCACTTTCTCACTCCTACCCACTTTCCATACTCACAACACTCTACCCCACTATCTATATTTTATAATATAAAGATTCTTATCTTAATTCTTGTGCCCACTATTTTTTTGAAGTTTATTATGGAACGGAGGGAGTAAACTGTAAAGTACTCCCTCCGGACTCAATTATAAGCAACAAAAGTGGGTTTTTTTTGGATCTAAATATAAGCAACTCTAAGGGATTTCAAGACTATTTAATACTCTCTTACCAAAAATGCCCCTATTTAATTATTTATTTTCAAATACAAGTGCACATTTATTACACATTTAATACGAGGATATATTAGTAATTTTAACATGTTTTTATTATAAAATCAAGACAATTAACTAACTTAACTACTTTATTAATAGGTGTGATTTTAGTTATTTTTGCTTATATTTAAGACCGGAAGGAGTACGTATTTTGTATTTGTAATGGAAGGAGTAATTTTTTTACTACATGGTTGGAGTGTGGATGTTTTGACAATTACCATGGACCGACTTTGGTTGAAATCAAGACCACGATATTAAGCTTAGGGGTCTCCCCTAGCGCATTGGATGGCCCACCCTCGTGTTCAACAAGTGTTTTCAATTCAACCCAACCAACTGTAAAGTTAGGGGAGAGTTTGTTTTGCTGTTACTTAATCATGTGCTGGTTACTGATTCAATGCACTAATTAATTAACGCCTTTCCAAAAAAAAAAAAAAAACCTCTCAAATTAAAGGGTAATAATAAAGTTACAAAAAATGGCTACAAAATGTGGCTTACAAAATGAGGTGTCATAATTGTATTGGTGTTTTTAATTAGAGTGTGCCGGGTTCACTATAGATGTAGCCAATAAAATATCGCCACCACATCTTGTATCATTTTGTAAGCTTCTTTTGTAAGCCTAGCATTGCCCCAAACTAAATACTCTTTTCGGTTTAAACTATTTGTAGTTTTAAAGTTATATACACATATTAAAAAGTAAAATTAAATTATATGTAATAGACTAATTTTTTTGACCGAGAGAGTAATAAATACTCTCTCTTTCCCTAAATGAGTGTCCATTTTCAAGAAATCTTTGTTCCTAATGAGTGTTTTTTTTTAACATAACTTTCTCCTTAAACGTTTTTTTTTTTCGGATTTTTTTTTCACCGGTTTTTTTTTTACACGTGCAAAACTAAAAGTTTGGAAAGGAGATTACAAGATTATATATGAATCGCTGTTACCAAATTGTTCAAAAAGTTGAGATTTTTAGTGTCCCTTAAAATGAAATTTGGACACTTATTTAAGGACCGAGGGAGTAATAACTAACCGCTCAAATACGTTTTTCCCATTTCTCCATAGACTCGGTCTGCCCTCCATCTTTGTGAACATTTGAAGTTGCAAGAGGATTGTTTTACAGGCTCGTTTGCTGTAGCGGCCTAAAATTACAATTCAGTCACAAATATAATCAGACTGTTAAATTAAGATAAAAGTATAAGATGCGATTCTTCCCAGTAGGCTAAGGTTGGGCTTAATCGCTTTGAACGAGTTTTAGAAACTCCACTAAAGTTTTATAGAATCTTTTGCGGAAAATTGAGTAGTAAAAGTGGCACAGATCCGTTTTATTTTCAAAGTTTGGAAAAAGAAAAGGTTCCAGTGTATTTGCGAAATTATATCCGCAGAGAAGACATTGCTTGGAACCGAATGCTTATACATAATGTAAAACATAAAATGAAATTCAACAATATATTCACACAAATATGGCTGAAAATGATAACCATGAAAAATGAAAACCATGGTTACTACCGCTGTATCGCGCCAGTCAAATGTAGGAACTCAACTCGCAGTCTAATACTACTACATGTCTCAAATGATCTTCTTTGTCTTTACTACGAAATTTAAACTTTGAGCAATAATCTTATTTTAATTGACGATTTTTTGCGTTGTGTGCACTATTCTATTTACAAATATGTCTTCAAACTGATTTAGTTATCTTAATAAAAAAGTGGCGAGGCTAATTTTTATTTTATTTTAAAAAAGGGCGCGGAAAATGCATAACTTATTTAAGGGAGGCAAAGAACTGTTATTTATATAAAAGGTGGCATAGTCTAATATATTACACTAATACTCCTAACTTAAGAAAAATGCACTGATAAAAATTTATTTTTCAGAAAACAAAGGGAGGGGGGGGGGTAATTGCTCCCTTTCACTACACCTACTTCCGTCTATGAATGAAAATCTAAAACTTGTTATTAATACTAACGCAAGTTTTGAATTTTTATTATCATAATTAAATTAACTTAAATTATTACTCAAAAAATCTTAATAGTAACGAAAACAAAATAAAAAAATATTTTGGAATAGAGTACAAATATTTAAAAAACAAAGACTAACTCTTTACATGAAGTAAATAAAATAGAAACATAAAACCTATAACCAGCAATAGCCATATAGCATAGTCCCCACTCGTATGAAAATACGAGCCAAACTATCTAATTTGACCAGCTAGCTTTGAATTTCACCTTTCTCAAATCACTTTTTAGTTGCTAACCACGCATAGTTACTACTTACATTAGGTTATTAATCCCACTAATCACTAAGTAATGATCCAAGAACAGTGCCTTCCATGTCGGAACTGGAAACCCTTTGAGGCACACTTGATCTCTTTAACAAATATTCTCACTCTTATAATAAATGTCTCATTTTTTATTTTCAAAATAAATGTCACGCTTATATCTATCTATCTAAATCTAAAGAAAGCAATTTAGTATAATTTTATCATTTAAGACCAATATTATTATTGTTTTGAAAAAGCAATATACACATACATACTATTAAGAAAACGCAATCATTAAAAACGTTGATAAGTCAATGCGACATTTTTTTGTGAAGGAGAAAGTACTTTTTAAAAATTTTAAACATTCATTTACAAACTAAAAATCAGCTCCAATGAGATAAAAACCAATGTCTCTCATTTACAAACTAAAAATCAGACCCAATGAGATTTTGTGACCTTTTTGTGCCCTGGTATTATTCAAAAACCAATGTCTCTCATTTACAAACTAAAAATCAGCTCCAATGAGATAAAAAGGAATTCGAACGATATAAATTAAAACTAGATTTTTCATTAGTATCGTGTAAAAACTAGTTTTCATAAGACTTACTACAACCAACCGTGTTTGCATTTAGAGAATAATATGATATTCTTCTTTTTACCCTTGTGAGTTGTGAAGCATGTCTCAGAAGGCCAATGTTGGGCATGAAAACAAGATTAAAGGAGAGTTGGGGTGGTAGCATATATAATGCATGGCGGCAGACAAAGCGTATCTTCCATTCCATGCTAACACTGCCCTTTTACCCTACATTAATTAATTTTGAGCCATCCCATCCCGTAAAATAAACAAACAAACAAACCCTTAGCAACTTTTTGAACAACAAACAAGTTGGTTAATTTAGTATTTTATTTTTACAACCCTAGCTAGCTAGGTTTGACTTGTGTTTGGACTTGCTTTGCCCATTTTTTCCTATAAATCCCCTCTTTCCTTCCTTCTTCATCTCCCTTCTTTAATTTGTATACTCAAATTTACAAGGAAAACAAAAAGAATGGTTTCCATAAGGCCCTTTACTAGCTTTCTCTTTGGACTCACTGTCTTCATTTCACTCTACTCTTGCGCATTTTCCCACAAAGGTAAGGTAATCTCCGTTTAATTTATTCTCTTTGTCTCAAAATGAATTTTCATTTTTGTTCTTAATCTTCATTCTTGATTAAGAACATAAATGAACGTTTGTTTTGAAACGAGTGTGGTAATTAACAACACATGCTCACATAGTAAATTACCTTCCAAATCATTAGCATTTCGAGTCTAAATTAATGTAATTGCTTGTGCATTTAATCATTAAAGATATGGAGGAGAAACAAGTACTGATTGCAGCTGCAAATACATTCATATTGGCTGAGAGGAATCCTCTGTCCATATCAAAGGTGAGACTATTCATTCTCTCTTAACAAATACATACTGATACACCAAAATCAAATTGTAGGGAACTTAATTAATTGTTCCTAAGTTGTAATTACGATTTGGAGATTCATTCAATCATAATTAAGCAAACAACTTTGTTACTTGTTTGTTAGCAGGAAATTCTTGATGCCGTTCCAACTCGAGAGGAGGCTAGAATTGAAGAAATTGGTGGAAGAAAAATGATGAAGAAAGAGATGCTCAAAGAACAAGGCATAGATATTGTCGATAGAGCTATTTCTTTCAAGATTTCAGGTGCAACCTCAGAAAACCTTAAACATATAAAGAGATCAAAGCCGCAGAGTATAGACTCCATCAATCTGATCAGTGATACAAGCAAAAGTATTAAAAATATCAGACATCGTCGTAGTATGAAAGTCAGAATGTCTGATTCTGTGTCTCTGAATGCTGATTATAAGGCCCCCAAGTCCCACCCTCCTAAAAACAACTGACCCTCCACTCACTGCATCGCGTGCAATTCCCATTTTCATGGGAGCAATTTTGTTCTAACTTAAACTACTTAGCTTTTTTCTTTTTTTAGGTTCTTTCTTTTTCTTTTTATGAATTAATTTCTAGCTAGCGATAGCAAGTGCGAAATAGCATACTTGTATGTATCTTATAGAGATATTCAATTGTAGTGTTTATGCGCCACGAGGTTAATCAGTTCAATCTTTAAACTTACTTGAGGTCCATTTGTTCATTTCTGTTCATTTTGTTGGTTTGTCTATAAAATCTGAACCAAAATCTCAATCTGCTAGATGGTTGGGATCCAGAATCTGCACAAGTCTGACTGCGTAACAATTTCCCCGTTGACGTTTCAAATTTGGTGAAGTCCTATTGACTGACAAGGTTGTAACAAGAAGTCGGATGGATTGACATGTTAGTTTGGTCATGGTTATTCCAAATGTAAACTATTTACACGAGCATGAGAAGCCTTGTGTCCTTGTTGTTCAAATCATGCCTGTCAACAAGGCTACACTAATTTTAAGACGTCGATTTGAAATGACTGTTACACATTCAGACTACACACACAAGTCCTGTAGCCGTATTATCAAAGTGCCCCCACAAGTCTTGATTCTCAATTTAACCAGACAATTAAAGGTTGCATCAGAACAAATTCAAAACTCAGGGAGGAAGATTGATTTAGATCAAACCTAAAGGGTAAATGTGGAACTTAACCTGAAAATTCCAAAGCTCCTCCTACATATTTTTCAAGAGCAATGCTAGGGGCACAAAATAAGGTCACAAAATCTTGCTCACAAAATGAGGTGGCGATAATTTATTGGTTGCATCGATAATGGACCCGCTACACTCTAATAAAAAACACCAATAACATCATTACACCTAGAATTTTGTGAGCAAATTTTTATAACTTTTTTGTGTCCCTAATATTATTCATTTTTCAAAGCTCACAAAGCTGCTTGACAAACAAGTCCAAATCTTGGGTTGAGTTTCCACCGTTGACTGCCTCGAAGGCTGCATCACTTAGTTTCTTAACCCCAACTCTCTCACTTCTAGTACCACTCACTGACTCAGACAACAACCGAGCCAACTCATTCGAGTCAGGGATCGACTCAGGCCCACCCTCACAAACTCGTACGGCCACCCCGAGTTGGTCAACCAACAACTCAGCATTAAAAAACTGGTCAGTCCCCATTGGCCACATCAGCAACATCACACCCGCTGCCACCCCTTCCAACACCGAGTTCCACCCGCAGTGAGTCACAAACGCGCCGACGGCTCGGTGCCGGAGTATTGCCACCTGTGGGACCCATCCCCTGATTATAAATCCTCTTTCACCCACCCGCTCATCAAACCCGTCCGGAATTATACCCGAACCACTTGCTTTCACACACAAAATAAAGTGCACCTTACTGCACTCGAGCGCCGCCGCAAGTGCTTCCATTTGCTTCGCCGTTATCATCCCATGACTGCCGAAGCACACGTAGATTACCGAATCATTTGACTTTTCATCTAGCCACGTCATGACCTGATGAGGTGGCACTGCGCTGGACCCACCACGGACTGTGACTGTGCTGTTATCTATTGGACCATCCTTATTGGGTAATAATGGGCCCACAGCCCATACCCGATCGTGACCCAACGTCTTTTTCAAATAATCCTTGTACACTCCATCCAACTCAGTAAACGAGTTGAACACCATACCCCAACTCAACATATTGTCCAAAAAGCCCTTTCTGAAGAATTCAGAATCGGGGTCGCCGTCCTTGAAATGACGGTTGAGATGGTTGAGCTGCCACCGCCGGTAACTGTGTGAATCGGTCATATCCGATAAAGAGATTAAATCATCATCACCGCTGCTTGATCGGAGAAGATGAAGATTCCTCCAAGAAAACTGAAAGACGGAGGAGGCGAGGGCATTGATTGGCCAGAAGACGATACGTGGGACGCTGAGATCAGAAGCAAGCTGGTGAGTCCAGCCGAGGATGAAACTAGAAACAATGGCGATCGGGGGTGAAGCGTGGGATTGGAACCAATGGAGGATAGGATGATGAAGTTCAGCGATGGCTCGTAAGCTAGCAAAAATGGGGTGGACGGAATCCTTGGGCGGCGGATGAGGGGAGAGAATTAAGGGATGGAGTGAAGGGTGGGAATTGAGAAGGGAGTCGAGTAAAGGAAGCTCGACGGGAGAGACAACAATGGTGATTGTTAAGCCGCGGATGAGTAATTGGTTTGTGAGATCGAGGATGGGTATGAAATGACCCGACGCCGGGTGTGGAATTATAAGGATGTGGGGGGCTTTGCCGGAGATGACGGCCGTCGTTTCCATGGTGTCTGTGCAGTTTACTAGTCAGGTCAAGTGAAGAATGTGATTTTTTTTTTTTTTTTGAATCAAGAATGTGATAATTTAAGGGATTTAAATTTCAATTCTTTCTTAGGACTCATTAGAACGTCATGGCTTACGATTTTTGGGTACATGCCGTTTTTTTTTTTTTTTTTTTTTTTTTAAATGATCTTTTTGGTTAAACACAAATGATTATAAGATTGGGTGGTGTTATACAGACCCGTAAAATTAATGAATACACCCGTAGTATGCTTGAAACTTTAGATTATACAACACTGTGATGCACAGTTATGAGTGTATTCATTAATTTTACGGGTACAACACCCTATAAGATTTGATGTACCTGTGTTTGAAGGGTGATAATGATATTTTTGGTTAAGCAAATCCATTGCTGTCTACTGAAGTTGATGCATTCATTCAAAGAGTTGTTAGACATGCAACACATATGACATAACAAATCAAACAACTGGGAAACTCTTACTCTAAGTTAAGCAATCACTGGGTCAGCAAAGCTTCAGAAACAACCTTATACATGTATATAATCTTGCTCATTTTTCATTTTCATTTCTACATCTATATAAGCAGCCTCAGATCAGAGAATGAGAGAGGGATTAGCAAAAAAAAGAACAAAAAAAAATACCCTTTTCATAGGTTCTCACTTGGCCGATTACTGCGAACCTATTTACACATATTAACTACCATTACACTAAAATCTACTTGGAGAAAGCCGGGCTACCGCCACATACAAACACAGCCAACCTTACGAACCCCAGAAAGTCTTTATCTCCTTCTTGATTGTTAGAACTAAAGCTAGTTACTTTTCTTCAAAACTGACACGAGGCTCCAAGTCGCAGCCCCTTTCTTTGGGCAATGCTCGAAAGCTTCCTGCTAATGAATGCAGGGCGAATCAGCTCCTTAAACTTCTCAAGGAACATACACCATTCTTCCTCTCTCATGTCCCCCAACTTCACAAAGCTTGTCGTCGCTTGTGGCATCTCTGTTGCACTTCTTCTAAGTTTAGAAGGAACATCTGCAACTTTTACTTTTCTACTTCTATTTCTCTGGCTCTGGCTCTGGCTCTTCAAACCCAATCCGAATCTTTTTAAAGATAGAGCAAGTTTTGATACCTTAACTGTTTGAAAGCTCTCATCTTGTTTGGACAAAGGCCGACCATCTTCAATTTCCATTTCAAACGGTCCTTCTCCGTCAGATAGTTCTGATTCTGATGAAAATATTTCTCTCTCTGATATCATCCTTCTTGCTTCTAAGCAGACGCTCTCCATCTCACTCGGTTCCTCCTCCTGACATCGAAACTCTCTGCTCATCATCTCTCCTATCTCAGCAAGGCAGAGCCCACAATTTGCTGCTTCCTTCAAGAAAACTGTGGAGAGCACCAAAACTCGAAGGCACGCCTCTCGAATCATGGGTAGCTCTTTTAACAGCATCTCTGAATCACGAATAGGATCAAGATTCTGGATATACTCAAGCTCATCCTCAGAGAAAGGAATGGATGCTTGAGGCCAATGTATCCACTCAAGATAAGGGTCTTCCAGGCACTCTGGCAGGCAAAGTCCATGATCAATGGGAATGAGTTCCACCTGCCCAAACTTTCCGACATTATCAAGCTTCCTGACAAGGATATTCCCAGCGTGTCTGTCGGTGTTAAAGATTCGAACATCTAATATCCCTATTCTATGAACAGCAGCAACCGGGAAGCTAGATGTTCCATAGTCACTGGCATCAAAGTCATGGGGAATGAATTGCTGGAGAGATGCAATCTTGCTGACCGTTTCCTTGTTCTGAAACCTGTTTCCATTTACACAATCATTAACGTTAAAGATCGAGTGTGTGATCTTTACAAGTGCAGTTGGGGGCACAGAGGCAAAGTGATCATAGTCCAAAAGGTATGCTGCAACTTCACGAAATCCCGTTTCACCAACTCGCACTGACTGTTTTAGGCCGGGTTGCCCAAGAGATTTTCCTACAAACCCTTTAGGATTGTTTGGTGCAAAAGGCTCCTCGTCTGTTGGCTTAACAATGGCAACACTCTGACCTATGCGGTTTCTGAAATAGTAGGCCCCGCCTAAACCACCATTTGCAGGAATTGGTTCAACCCCAATCTTGATTGCCTTCACCATCTCTTTAATCACTCCACTTGTTTTTGCAAAATAATTTGAACGGCCAAGAACCTCAATAAGAGCACTCTGATCTCTCTGCTGAAGTGCTTTCCAAGTAGGTGACAGGCATGGAGTTGAAGAGCTTCTGTGCATTAGGTTTTTAGTGAGAAGAAGTTGTGAATCATTCCGAATGGCAGTGAGATCATTGTTCAGTATTACGTCTCCAAAAGTCAAAGAACTTCCATCTGTGGGAACATTCAAGGAGAGTTGCAACCTCCTTTTCACTGTATGGGCATTGTCCTTCCTATCCAATTCCATTCCCAGGACACAACCATTTTCAGTTTGCACAAACACACGCCTTCTACCAGAAAGCTTTCCCTCTGACCGCCCGTTATAATCTCCATTGCAGGGGCTACCGCGAAGTGCAATAGCCATTGGGGTTTGAACAGGAACTTCCAACTTAAGAGCCATAACTTTCAAGAAAGTTGGCAAATGGTGAAGGCTTCACCTCCTTCCTGAAGTAAGCATATAGTCAAGTTTTGTACCCAACAAATGGGACAGACAAGCTTCCGGCAAGCACTCATCAATCAGCCCCGAGTCAAGTAAATTGCTTGACTTGGAGCTTGTCTCATGGGGTAACTCAGAAACAGTATAGCGAGTTTGCTACATCAGAAAAGTTAATGGATAGTGCGTGGATGAGCTAATCTGCAAGAATGAAATAAAGTTCAGTTATACGCTAAAAGTCACTCTCCATTCATGAAGAAAGAGAATGTCACTCATACTATTAGTGACAAACCCATTTCTAATACCAATTTGGGGAATACCAGCCTATATGGAATGAACAGAGTGACTGAAAAGTCTTGAATTGAAAAATAAAATGAGACGTCATTCAGAAAGGAACAATCGTGAAGTAGTAGTAATTCATAAATATAAGCATTTTAATTTACAAGCGAAATTGACAATAAGCAATGGTGATCATTGAATAACACATACTCCCTCCGTCCCAATATGATCTTCACGTTTGACTATTCAAACTTTTTAAGGATATGAATACTTCCTTCACTAGCCATGTTGTGTTTATGCACTTTTAAGCCTAAATTATAGAAATGGGAAGAACTTTTTGGGACAATGAGTAATGGTAAATGAGAAGATCATTTTGGGGCGGAGGGAGTACTATCTAAATTTGAGTTGGAATGATCATCAAAGACAACTAATGAACCAAAAAAACAACAAGACATCCAGTGGCGAAGCTAGGATTTTTCGGGAAGGGGGTCAAAGTTGTTCGTGGAATAAGTATTATAGTTGAAGCTACAAATTTAGTATACAAGGGGGTCAAAATAATAATTTAGTGCATTTTTTTTCTCAAAATTAAGGGGGTCAAAATGAGTATATTCATCATTTTTAGTAGTAAAATGTCAATTTTAAATTTTTTAAAGGTACTAAATTGACACGTTCGAAAATTCAAGGGGGTCGACCCCCTTGGCTTAGCCTTAGCTTCGCCAGTGAAGACATCATTCAGAAAGAGGCATTCGTGAAGCATTTTATCAAACATCAACAAGCATTCAAACTACAGATTAACAACAGATATATAGGTGATTACCTTAAAACATAACAATTTGAATGATAATTGGAGAAAATAACCAGCAGAAATCACGAAAAATTGAAAAAAAAAAAAAAAAAAAAAGTGGAGAAAAAAATTTGAAATTCCATAGATTCTAAGATATAGTTTGGAATCAGTACATAAACGTAAAAGATACAGAAACTCAGAGTGGCTTGTACGTCATAAATAACAAGAAAATGAAGTAAAAACTTCAGATGTTACTCAATAAACCGACATTTTCATCTCCTTGCAAGAAACTGCTATCAACAACAATCTACCATGACAACAGCAGGTTACGAAGTACATAAATCTCTCTCTCTCTCTCTCTCTCTCTCTCTCCCGCTCTCTCAATCAAAACATACACAGGCACTCGCAAAAACATATACAGATTTGCACAGAAAACCAACAAACAATGATCACAAATATGATTCCTCTGTTCAAGTAATTTCAATTTCACAATAAATTTGTAAAAAGATGAAAACAACAACCATTCGTGATCTAGAATCTACAAACTGTGACTTGAACATTATCCTCGTACATTTCCCAACAGTTAGCAAGATCATAGCAACAACAAAAAACACGGAGTAATGAATCTTGACATTACGATCACAAGAGTATAAACATTCAAGAAAGAATCAAACTGAAAATCAAACATTAGATTAGAATAACAAAAATGAATACTCACTCTACAACAGAGAACCGGGGACGAAAAATTTCACGCACGATCGAAGAACAGAGAGAGAGAATCAGAGAAAGCGAAAGGGAAAAGGTCTAATAAGATGATTAAACGGAGGCGAATTCATCGTCGATCGACAGTATCCATGTTTAATTATCTTCCTTCTCCTTTCTTCTTAGACCAAAACCTCCCCCTATCTTCTCTCTCCTTTTTCTTTTTCTCCCCTCTCTACTTTTCTCTCTCTAAAATAAGTATCTCAATTAGTTAAGGAAAAAACATCAATAGTCCCTCTATTTCAACAGAGTCACACAAACGGGCCTCAAACTTCAAATTTGCATCTTTTCCTTATAGGAATTTAAATTACTCCTTCCGTCCCATTTGAATCTTCATCATTTTGGTGATGACACACAAATTAAGGAAAGTGATGAGTGTAAGAATGGTTGTGAGAGGGAAGAAGTTAGTGGATATGACAAGTGGAGCCTACAATTTAAATACTCCCTCCGTCCCAATTTAAAGTTCTTAGTTTGACTGTGCACGAAGATTAAGAAAAAGTATATGTTGTGAGTATAAAAAGTAAAGTGGGAGAGAAAAAATGGGTAGGGAGTTTTTGTCGTGAGAATGACAAGTGGGTCTCACTTTCCATTTTAGGTAATAAAGTAAAGTAAGAACCTTAAAGCCGCACAGAGAGAGTATGTGAGAGGGGAAAGTTAGAGGGTATGACAAGTGGGCCCCATAATTTAAGTATGTGCGAGGAAAAAGTGAGTGGGTATGATAAATGGGGCCTACATTTCTTACCATTTTAGTAAATGATAAAGCTTTTAACGGGACATCCATTTGGGTAAAAGGTGAAGCTTTAATGGGACGGAGGGAGTATATGAGTACTAGAGTATATGTCAATCTTTCCTTTTTAATCTGTCCTAGAGTATATGTCCACTTCTTAAAATGGAAAAAAATATTACTATTCCTCCTACTCATTCTCTCTCATATTTAATTTTATACTCACAACTAGACATGACCAAAAGGAACCGGGAACCGGCGGGTAGAACCGGATCCGAGAACCAATTAGAACCGAGATCTGCTGGAACCGAGAACCGAACGGAACAGGGAACCGTGTATAGCCGGTTCGAATACGGGTCAAAGGTTAATAGAACCGTGGAACCGCCGGTTACGGAATCAAGAACCGGAACTGTGGAACCTAACATGTTCAATGATCACTCGATTCAAACTAGCTGTTGGTTACCCCTCTCTTCCCGTTAATAGCCGTTAGGCACATGGAGGAATATAACCGTTAGTAACGGTTGCATTTAACTTTTTTGTTGGGTTTAACCAATTTTGACCTGCTTTTTGGAAGATTTTCAGGTCAAAAAATAAAAACACATACCTGATTGTAATATTTTTAATTATAATAATAAAATTACAAGGGTACCGTCATTTTTTAAAAATAATTATTTTTTGATTTTTATTACATGCTTGATAATAAGCCAACCATATATACATATATATATACATATATATATATATATATATATATATTTATATATATATATATATTTATATATATATATATAACACATAATTTGGCTATAAAAAAAATCAGTTAGTTTTTCAACTTTTTAGCTCGAATCAGTTACTTTTCTAACGGATTTAGACTAAACTGCAAAAAACAATGGTTAATTGGCAGGAACCGTTGGAACCGCCAGAACCGGAATCGCCGGATAGAATCGGGAACCGGATTAGGACGGTTCGAATACGGTTCCGGCAACCGGGAGTCGGAACGTTTGGGCATGTCTACTCACAACACCATTCAACTTATCATTCTCTCCCACTCATTCTCTCTCATACTTTACCTTTATGCTCACAACATTTACATCACTTCCACCATTTGTTAATCTCCGTGCAAATAGGAGGGTGGACATATACTCTGGGACGGAGGGAGTAGCAATCAATTTCTTATCATCTAATATACTAACATACTAATAAGGCTGTGATAAAAATAATTTGTATTAGTTTTAAATATATTCTAGAACGGAAAAATTAAATGAATTCTAACTATAAAATAAATATCATTCTGATTTGAAGTATTAGTTTAATTTATGATAAATTTATTTTATTATTATTTAAATAAATAAAATATAATGAATAAGTATTCATCAAAGTGACTAAATTCTCTAAATAAAAGAAAATCATTTATGGTATTTATAGCCCGTAAATTCTTGTTCATGTTCAATAAAAAATCTATAATTAATAATGCCAGAACCGGTGAAATTTATTAATTTATTGATAAATTAGTAATTATTAATTTAAAGAGTTATTAGCTGATTTAAAAAAAATTACATTTTTGTATAAACTAAATTCATTGTAGGTACAAAATAAGTTGAAAGTCATTGGGAGTTTTATGGTAACCATTGAATGCAATGATAAAAATTAGAGATGAATTACAATTAGATTTAAACATTTTTTTTTTAAAAAAAACAACTGTAGAGTCATATTTTCACTAAGTTGTAATACTTATTTTTTCAATTTTTATTAATTATTAATTTATGATTTTAGTGGGACCAAAATTATAAAAGGGTCTCCCGAAAAAATATTATCTTATTATTTTATTATTTTTTAATTTTATCAACTGGTTTAAATCAGGACTGAATAAATTTATTATTTTAAAGAGTTTATTAATTTATCGAGTTTTAATTTAAAGGGTTTCTATTTTACTTGAGCAATTTCAGTCCCTTGTAATATTGTTTATGTTATTTGACAGTACTACTCATGAAGAAAAACATATGATCTATACACATGCCAACTTTTCATTTAGAATTTAACGAAATTTAATGGTGGGACTAAAACTGCGCGATAAAAAATACTACTCACTCTGTCCCAGAAAGATGGTTTTATTTTGAAGTTTTATGGTCAATATAAATTAACTTTGACTAACCATTGGTGACGAGCTGATCATTCTAGTAAAATTCTAAAATTTGTAATTGATAAATCATTAAGTGATTTATCAATAACAATTTTTAGAATTTCATTGTGATCATCATATTTATACCAATGTTTGGTCAAAGTTTATTTTTGTTGACCATAAAAAGTTAAAAGGTGGCTATCTTTATGGGACAGAGGCAGTATAAGTTAAAATTATGCATAAGTAAAATTTGGGGACTTTTATGTGAAGTTCAAAGAGTATAGGGACTACTGATGTATTTTGCTCCTTAATTTAACTTCTAGGATCACATGAACTTTTTAGTTAACTAAGCACCTGGTCAAACATGATTCGTGAAGAGTTTGTCTAAATACTGAAATGGCCCGGGATTTTGCACTTAATAAGTAGAATCATTTAATTAATCAAAAAATGGGACCCAAGAGATGGACGCCTAGTTTCGGGTAGTATCTCCTGCAAATCCCCCAATCTGTTTCAGACGAAGTTATTAGCAATTTGGAAGGGATTAGACTGGGCACTTCACAACAACCACAGGGACATAATCATTTTCACGGAATCAAAACTAGCTCGAGACTACATAAAGTACACGACCAACTTGGACATCCGTCTTGAAGCTATCATTCCTGATATTACTATTCTGTCTAATACTTGTAATAGCTTTAATATTATTAAGGTAGAAAGAAATGTTGTTAAGTTGGCGCATGAAAACGCTAACTTTGCTAGAAATATGTACCAACACTTCATCGGCCCTGAGCCGACTTTCTTAATAAAATAAGTAGTTAAATTTGTCAAAAAAATAAATAAAAAATGTATGGCACTATTCCATTTGTTTTTTTTTATTACTATTATTAATGAATATGATAAACCGTTACAATAGTCCATTTGGTAAGAATTAAACATTTGATCTTTCATATAGGAAGGAATATCATATGCCACTTGAGTTTAACCAAAGCTCTTTAGACTGGCATTTTGTAGTGTATATCTTGTGTTTTTCTCATTAAATGTTTGAGATTATTTTGTAGTCAATAGTTCATTCCTTCTATTTTAATCCTATTTACTAGTAATAATCTAATTTGTATTAATCCCCAACACATGGCTTAACTTATGGCTTTTAGTTAATTTAAAATTTTCTTTATCAGTTAATTTAGGTACTAAAAGGTACTCCATCCGTCCCAGAGTAGGAGTTATACTTTCTATTTTGGTACGTCCCAGAGTAAGAGTTTTTTTTCCTAAAATGGCAAAGATTTTTTACTATTCATCCCACTCATTCTCTCTCATACTTTACTTTTATACTCACAACACCAATCATCTTACTATCCCCTTTCACTCATTCTCTCTCATCATTTACTTTTACACACACAACGCTTACTTTACTTCCACTATTTTTTAATATCCGTGCAAAAGGGAGGTATGACACTTATTCCGGGACGGGGGAGTACAAGAAAATGTTAGATTGTGATGGGGTAAAAAACATTGACAAGCTGAAGCAAAGTTTGATGTTAGTGGGAATGCATGCATAAGAAGGTTTTAATGCAAAGTATGCATTAAAACCTTAATTCCCGTGCAAACTCTATTTTATCCATATTGTTGAGTATACGTTTATTTTTGAATATTTTGTAAATATATAAACATAATTTTGAACGGAATGGTTAATATTTCTTTACAACTTGCACTGTTTTTTCTGACATAAAATTAAGGAGAAAGTATATACTTATATTTACAAGTGAAATAGAGTGAATAAAGTAAAAATAAAATAATTACATTGTAAAAAAAATTAAAAATTTCTACTCCCTCCGTTTCAAATTACACTTCATTTTAAAAGTTAAATTTTGCTTCAAAAT
Organism: Campanula takesimana; assembly: GCA_026119855.1. Lineage (NCBI taxonomy): Eukaryota > Viridiplantae > Streptophyta > Magnoliopsida > Asterales > Campanulaceae > Campanula > Campanula takesimana. The sequence continues at coordinate 783,533 of JAOWBW010000254.1, read as the reverse complement.
AGTTGACATCTTACTATTTCCAAGATATTTTTGCTCTTGTTTTCCAATTATACCCTCATTCATTAATTGCGAACTATCTCTTATTTAAACATTTAATTATCTAGGTAATTGGATTCTTTTAGGGGTACATAAGTCTTTTTTATACTTCATCCGTCCCAAAATAATTTTCATGTTTGTCATTTCTCATTGTCCCAAAAAGTTTTTCTCATTTCTATAATTTATGCTTAAAAGTAAAGTGTATAAATAAAACATGGTTAGTGAAGTAAGAATTCATATTCTTAAAAGTTTGAATAGTCAAATATAAAGATCATTTTGTGACGAAGAGAATATGTATTAATTGTATTTCTTGATTATATGTGTAAAAAAGTATACTCCCTCCGTCCCACTCGAATTAGGATTTTCGGGTTGGGCACGGGGATTAAGGAAAAATTGTTAGTGAAGTAGGTGTTGTGAGTATGAAAATTGAAGTTGAAGAGAGAAAGTGGGGTAGTAATAATGAGTGAAAAGTTATTATGAATGTAAATGTAGATCTCATTAAATAAAACACTTCTATTTTTAGATTGTTCTAATTCTAATGAGACATCCAAAATAAAAATTTGTCATAATTCAATTCAAGTGGGACGGAGGTATTACTAAAATTAAACTACTACTACAAGTAAACTTCATTGCGGGTGATGATGGGAATAGTGGATAAGCATCCCTGAATAATAGGATCTATACCGTCCATAGTCCTCGTACGGAGGATAATAAAAGTAGGGCATCGTGGACATGTCTGGTTGGTCATCTACGTGGCGTTCTCACCCAACACTTCCCGTCTCTTTTTCAGATCCGAGGTAAGTTCCAAATTACACAACCACTCTTGGCGTTTTGTGATTCTATGCATCTTTTTTATTCCTTTTTTTTTTTTTTTTTTTCACTGCATTTTTTGAAGTATAAATTAAAACGGAATAATTATTTTGTAAATGGATTAGCAAATACACTAGTGGATGGACAAAACAATAAAAGTTACGTGTGAAATACAATTCTCCCTCCGTCCCGGTTTAAGGTTCTTAGTTTGACTTTCCACGTTTAGTTTATTAAAGAATCAAGTAAAAGATAAAGAAAAATGAGTCAATAAAAATAGGGAGGTGAGGATATAATGGCCCAAACACTATTCATAAAGCAAATATGTGGAAAGTAAGTTATGTAAGTAATGATTTTTTTTGTAATTAGATGAATTTTTTGGGGGCAAGATTCTACATAGCAATATTCATTATTTTCCATTTATGGAATAAAGCAACTAAGAACCTTAAACTAGGACAGACTAAAAAAGAAAGTAAGACGGAGGGAGTATATAATAATACTCCCTCCGTCCCATAACAATAGGCACAGTTTGACTTTTTTTGTCAACTGAGTCAATCTTTGACCATAATTTTATGAATATCTAAATATCTCTATGAAATTCTAAAAATTGTTATTGTTTCAATATTAGAAATACTATCATTAACAATTTTTAGAATTGTCTAGAGATATCTAGATATCCATAAAAGCATGGTCAAAGATTGACCTAATTGACCAAAAAAGTCAAAGTGTGCCCATTGTTATGGGACGGAGGGAGTAAATAATACTAAGCGAATAGTTGTTGTTAGTTTTACCAATACTCTCTCCGTCCCAAAATGATCTTAGCGTTTGACCATTCAAATTTTTTAAGGATATGAACACTTGCTTTGCTAGCCATGTTTTGTTTATATACTTTTAAGCCTAAATTGTAGAAATATGAAAAACTTTTTGGGACAATGAGAAATGACAAATGAGAAGAACATTTTGGAACGGAGGGAGTATTTCATAAAAATTACACTACTATTGATTTGAAAACTCAATGGGGGCAATTGCCCCTATAGGCTATGCCCTACCTCCGCCGCGCCCTTTTATTTGGTTCGGTCTCAAACACACTCACGTGGAGTTTTTTTCTCTCTATCTCTTTCTCAAGCCTGCTTTTCAACGGGCCTGATCCAGTAATTCATCAAATATACTGTGCTACTATTTGACCCAAGAAAACTACGAGTATCTATAATGGGTCTTTACGTTTAAAGATCTTGGTTCTGTTTCACGCAATATCATTTATGGGGTGGGGTATTAAAAAAAGAGGTGGTCTCCCATGAGAACAAGGGGATCCGTCTCATGCATGAGACGGGTCGCCCCATGACCCATGGGCCGAACCCGCCACGTGGCATCCCACCATTGGCCGATTTTTTTTTTCCAGTGGTTTAGCAAAAAAATAATAGTTACCATCTCTTAAAGTAACATTGTTCATAAGTAAACGTAATACTTGCTTTAAAAAAACAAAAGCTCGTTTTTACCCATTTTTCCAAATGTAATACTAAATATAATTACATGTAACCCAAACAATATCTAAATGTAATAATCATCTATGCTGAAATATAATAGTGCTTTAGCTAAAATGTAATATAATGTGTATTTTAAATTTTATTTTCTAAAAGAAAATAACATTTGAAAAGTAATAACTTATGTATATGAATGTAATAGTAAGTTTATACAAGTAAATGTAACACTTTGATTGACGAAATTGTAACAGATTTCTATAGATAATGTAATACTTTTACATGTATCTATTACAATTATGTACAAATACTATTACATATAAATAACACGTTTGTTACATTTTAGTTATAATAAGTATTACTTTTGGCAAACGAAGAAAACATAGGAAAAACACTATTACTTTAAGAGATGGTAACTATTACTTTAAGAGATGGTAACTATTATTTTTCACAAACCGAAAAAAAACCAAAAATAAAAATATAAAAATTGAAAAAAAAGCAAAAAAAAAAAATAAAATCGGCCAATGAGGGGCTGCCACGTGGCAGTGTCCCCCCATGGGTCCTGGAGCAGGGTTGTGGGTCGGGTAATGGGTCAAAAAATGACCCGTCTCACCCATGAGACGGGTTGGAGTGTTCTCACACAAGTTTTTGTCATTAAAAAAAGAAGCAGCTCTTTCCGTCTTAAAATAATTATCATCTCATCTTTTTCACCGTTACTATGAATTACTCCATCCGGTCCAAAATAACTGTCACTTTTGAGCCAAAATTTTGGTCCAAAATAACTGTCACTTTTGAGCTAAATGTCCTTCTTACCCTTGTTTTGAAACATGTTTTGGTTTATTAATTGTCTTAGTTGTGAGACATTAGTGTAGTAATTATGCATATTTAATAGGGGTAAAGTTGACACTTTTATCACTAAATCATGATATTAATTGATTTCCTTAAGAATTGTGCAAAAGCAAAAAAAGACAGTTATTTTGGACCGGAGGGAGTATAAACTTTGAGCAATAATTATAGGTTAATTAATTATACGATAAAAACTTAAAACTTGTAATTGTTACACCACCCCACCCCACCAATAGTACTACAATCAATAACAATTTCTAATTTTCATTAAAACCATTTAGATACTCAAGTGTAGAAAAAATATAAATTTTTAACTCCAAAACTATTTAGATGTCCTCAAAAAGAAGTTCAAGCTTAGGGTTCGATCTTCTCTTGTCAGACTAAAGACAGAGTAAAATGAATGAAAAATTTAGGTATATAACAGTTAAACTAGGTTGATTTTTTTTTTTTTTTTCCTTCAAAAAAAAAAAAACAACACGACCACTTTTTTGGGTCGAGTTCAATAAAGGTATAATTTCAAATAACATCTTATACTTTGTTCGGGCAAAATATATCAGCTGCTTGATTTTTTGGAACCAAACCAGACCAAGTTCATTTGTAATTTGTCCTTTTCTTGTTGGTCCAAATTTATTTGAAATAAATCCAGTTACTATAGAAATGATTTCTTTTTATACCGGTTTGGTTCAATTATTCAAAGATAAAAAAAGAGAGTAGAGAATGAATCAATAAATACTTTAAATTAAATTTAAATCGATACAGTATTTCATTTCGAGGGGTAATTAGGACCAGCACAGGCCCAGTTAATATTGAAACTTGAAAAGTCAATACAAAATGACAAGAGACACTGATAAGCAAACTAGTTTGAGTTGAAAATTAATTAAGCGGCTTTTATATTACATCAGTTTTTAAAGTGAATATATTCATTCTTTTTATTTTCTAAATAAACATCATTTTGGAATGGGAAAAGAGTTTGGATACACCATCTTGATTATAATCAAGTGGATATACTACATACTCCAATAACTCCGAGCTCAAATATTTTGTCCACATTTATACACTATATTGTGTATTTTTATAATTCAATAGTTTAGCATGATGTATCCTTCAAAAAAAAAAAAAAAAAGTTTAGCATGATGTAGAATGATGCAAGCCTTAATAATTTATTAAAGGTATAAGTGATTATGTTCAAATTGCAGTTTGAGATCAAACCTCACCAAACCATGGGATTGGCTCAGTCTACAAGCATCAACAGTTTAGTCTCAAAAATTGACAAACTATATAGTTCGGTTTGATTTCTGGGTTGATCCCTCCTCCTGTTGGGTTTTGGGTCAACATGTGCACCGAAATAACAACAAAACGAAAAACCCAAAACCAGATCCAAGTAAGACGATTGTATCAAAGATGTTGAATATAAAATACTATTCCTTTTAGCGTTAGTCTTGATTTTTGGATTTTCTTGCTATGATATTGAATCACGGACAAATGGTGTTGAAAAGCGAATACCCTTTACTAGTATCCACACGATAAATGAACTTAAAAACATTTTTTTCTGGGATTGCAAGATTTGAATATTAAAAAAATATTTTTCTAATTTTCAAGTCTATATATATTTCCAGATCTTGTTTTTTATTCTCAATCAAGATCTAGTTAATTTAAAGACTGTTATTTCTTAATATTCACATCAATAATTAGCCGGCTCATGCACAGACAATATGAGCACAGTCGTGCCCTTTGAGGTGCACGGCGTGCCTTTAGACCCTTGCCAAACCAGCTCTCTGATGGGCTCGTGCACGGTCGTGCCAATGCAGGCGGGCGACCGGCCCAATCCATCATAGTGGTTTTAGCCTTTTAATGGTATGTTTTTTGTGTGTAACACTAGACCTTTATATTATATTGATGATGAGTTAGATCCAATTGAAGCTCATAAGTCATAAGCTGACTCTAACAAGCCAATATAACTATTTAAGCCTGATATTTCCTCAATAAAACATATCACAATTACTTTGTCACACGATATCATATTGAATATAAGTCATGGTCTGTGTCAACTTGTAATGTCCAATGCTTTCTCAATCTCAAGTAGATTGACAACACAAATGATATTGATCTTCATCGTAGCCTTTATAATCACACAATTAAGAATAACATTTTACTATGTCAAAGATAACGTTCATCAAGTGGAAGACCATGATAACCTCAAGTCTAAGATTCAAATGATGTAACTATTAAGAAATTTAATTATGATATTTGACCATGGCATAAATCTCATAATCTGTCAATCCAGCACCTTGTTCTGTAACACGTGTCCATAAGTTTAATCTGCATCTCCATGACATAATCATAACATGATTGTCCATTAAACTCATGCTAGTTATTCATAAGTAACTAGGGACGAAGATTATTATAATAAATTTGAATAAAATACAATAATCACAAACATGTAAAGTATCTTATATACTCCCTCCGTTCCCGGTAAGTTGCAACAATTTACTATTTTGGGCATTCCACTTAAGTTGCAACAATGCCAAATAAGGAAACTCTTTATTACTTTTATAATTCTCCACTCATTCTCTCTCTTCCTCCCAACCACTCATTATTCTCCACTAATTCTCTCTCTTCCTCCCAACCACTCATTATTCTCATTTCTTAATTTTTGTGCTTCCCCTTCCATGTTGCAACTTACCCAGAACGGAGGGAATATATGATAAATAAAAAGGTAACATTTAACGTTCTAATAACATTCCTAGGATATACTCCCTCTGTTTCATGTGAATTGAGACAAAAAAAAGGGTACAATAACTAAGGAATACTAATAAAATAAGGAAAATGTGTGGTAGAAAATGAAGAGAGAGAATTAGTGGGGTAAATAGTAGTGTTGGTTGAATAAAATGAGTGGTGGAAAATGAAGAGAGAATGAGTGGTGGGGTTGGGTGAATATAAAATATTAAAAAGTTTGTCATTTTAGGCAGTCTCAATTGAGGTGAAACGGACGAAAAGGGAAATAAGTCTCAATTCAAATGAAAGGGAGGGAGTAAACACTCTACAAGCAGCGGTATGAAACTGAGTGATTGAACCACCAGATAGATCTGCCATACCAAACGGTCAGACCGAACAACCAGATCTCGTATCATTACCATAGATTTATATATATTAAGTAATATTTACCGTTAGTTAAAAAAGCTATATTACAATTAACTAATTTTAAATTTTATTTTGCATCTTATTCAATATTTTTGTCATGCTTTATTATCATTTTTATGATAAATAGTTAGCCAAGTTATTTCTGTTGTCGAAATAGTGTAGTGCGTTGTTTTTTCTCCGTCGTCTTTCTTCTTTTTAGTCTTCTTCTTCTTTCAGCTTTTCTCTTCAAATCTACACGTGAGACGGGTTTTGTTGAGAGTAAATGGTTTATCCTCTTATGTGTGGCGCGCGGCAAGCTCATTTGCTTTCTCATCGAGATCCGTCTCACGTGTGAAACCGTCTCACATATTACTTCATCTAAACAAAAAAGGTATAGAGCATTTGGACTCCACAACCAAGATCTACTTCTATATACATTTTTGGAAATAAAATAAAATAAATAAATGATGCACAGTAAAACACTAATGAATACTATAATCTTACATCACTCTTTTCAAAATTAATGCGGCAAATATCAAATTTAATAGGGAAATTTTAAATATTCAATTACATTCACAATAGTTGTTGGGAATATGCCTTTGAATCAATGACTATTGGTTAAGGATATGTCCGTGACAAGTGGAGTAATTCTTGGGACTTGAATTAGAAAAAGGAAATCCTTTTGGTACAAGGATTAAGGTTTATTGGTTTAATTAAGTTTCTTATTGGTACAAGGATTTATTCAAGAATTAGGAAAGCCGTTTCCTAATGAGAATAGGATTACTTTGTCTATAAGAAATAGGATTCCAATTACATTGTACAAAAGGAATATGATTCCTTCTCTTTTTGGGTTTCTAGTATTTATGCCTATAAATACTAACCCCTCCCCTAGCATTATTTTTGCCGGTCATCTTTGATAGATACAAGTAGAGATCTAAGATCTAGATTTAGGTTGACGGAATTATTTGCCCAAATAATTCGTGCAACTAGATTAGTGAAGATCGTCTTTTGTAATTGCCATTGAATAGAAATATATTCTCACTCCGCCCGTGGATGTAGCCAAGTTGGTGAACCACGTAAATTCTTGTGTTGTGTTTGATTATTTCGCTTGACATCGTTCTTTATGTTTATTATGCTCTAACAAGTGGTACCAGAGTTTGGTTGAAAAGGAGAATTAGCATCGACGGAAGAGGTCCAAGATCGAAGAAAAACAAGTTAGCAGTTTTTGGTCCGTTTTTATTCAGCGCAGCTGTGAAGAAAAAGGCGTAGCGCGTTCGTTCACCGTTGGATCTGGTTGATTTTTGGCGGGTAGCTTCGGGACTCATAGGTCTTAAATCTGAACAGTGGAGATCGTATTTGGAGGCCTGTAGGGTCGGGAAATTAATCCGGACAGAAGCTGTAGTGGGTTTTGTCTTCGATTGTAAGCGTTCTTGTTGCGATTTCTTTTGTTGGTGTTGGTTGGTTAGAGATCTAGGGATTCCGCTGCAAAGAAGAAGATGGGTCAAGGAATTGAATCATCGATCGACAAGATTAATGGGAGGAATAGTATTATATTCTTTGGTAGATCAAGATGAAGGCCCTGCAGTTCGTGTGCAGTGTACGTGTAGTTCGCGTGCAGCGATCGTACAGTCCACGTGCAGTGTCCGTGCAGAAATCTGGGTGTCTAGGTTGGACACATCAAGACAGAAGTCGTGTTGAAGAAACAAGGCTAATTGGCACCCTCGTGGCGAGTAGATCTAGTACAGACAGAGATTCAACAGGGATAGTTGCGGAAGGCGGCAAGGGTTCTAGTAAGAAGAAGAATTCTCAAAAATCTTCTAGGAAGAGAAGCCCGAGACCTGATGAAGTTTGTAATTTCTACAAGGAGGGGAAGGGAAGCGAGGGAGTGATGGATTCTCTGGAGGAGAAGGCACATTCACAAATCATCATAGGTCTTGGTGGTGATGTTCTCGTGGAGGTTGCTATGAAAAATAGTGACAATGGTGATTTTGCTCTAATAGTGGAAGAAGACTCACGGCGCGTGGAAGAGTGGCTTCTAAGGGTAGAGCAAAGCGAGATAGTTGAGGAAAAGGTGGAGCCGATTTCTACAAGAAGAAGTAGATGGGCAGACAATCCTGAGGTACAAGATGACTATCCGCAGTTTGAGTTGGGACAGTTTATCTCGGTGGGCGAGGTTCAAGGCCGAATGAACTCGCCAAGCACGAAAAACTGTTAGTCGTCCGAAAGGGGCGGCGCTCTAGATAGGCGGTCTAGAGGCACTAAGGAATGCTAGGCTTAGCATATCGTCCGGTTGCTTGGGAGGAGCAAGGTTGTACGGCGTGACAAAGGGTGCTTGAGGTAAAGCACAAGATTGCATTCTATTCGCCTTTAAATGAGTGGGTTCGAAGCTCTCTGAACTAGTTCGAAGCCATCATTGGATTGGGATTGGGAAAGTAATCGAGACAAGGTACAATCTGGGGATTTAAGGTGTAGTCTATTCGAAGCGCTAGAAGTAGATACACAAAGTTAAGTCGGCAAAGGAGGTACTTAAATTCTAGAGGTGTACAGTCTCAAGTGTTCGGCGAAACACTATGTTGATGGTCTAGAAGGCTTTCTGAGGCATCAATGCTAGTTTTTTGGCTCTCATGGGCGTTATGGAGTGGTCGAAGAAACAAGATAAGTAAGAGCACATGTTAGTGGAGTATTGTAGCAGTTCGTGCAGACATCGCGCAGTCGTGCAGTTCATGTACAATTTCCGTTTGTGCAGATGCTTATGGGGAAGAAATCCAAATAAGTAGTCACGGGTTCAAGATACATTGCCAGAATGAGAAGTGATTTGTTCAAGTCATTCAAGGGTGTTTGTCCGTGTTCGTTGGTGATCCAAGAATAGTTCGAAGCACGTTGAAGTTTGAGACAAGATCAACTGTCTTCTTCTGGGTAATATGGTATTCGAATTTGGTGATCGTGGATTTGGTATTTCGGATATGGTGGTCAACGTTGTGGTGGAGGTTCTAGTTGTTTTAGAAGTTCATTGCACAAGTTGAGAAGATGGTTTGCTTGACTAAGTAAACGTGGTTGTTCTTAAGTGAACAAAGATGGTACTGTCTTGACAAAGACAAAAGGCGGTGGCGGAGGTGGAGAGATATGTTCGGAAGCGAAGGATTCAACTCAAGGTGGAGTTGAGGTCGGTTCGTGGATATGAATTATGGTTCGGGGAGATTCAAAGTCAAGGTGGAGATTGTTGGGAATATGCCTTTGAATCAATGACTATTGGTTAAGGATATGTCCGTGACAAGTGGAGTAATTCTTGAGACTTGAATTAGAAAAAGGAAATCCTTTTGGTACAAGGATTAAGGTTTATTGGTTTAATTAGGTTTCTTATTGGTACAAGGATTTATTCAAGAATTAGGAAAGCCGTTTCCTAATGAGAATAGGATTACTTTGTCTATAAGAAATAGGATTCCAATTACATTGTACAAAAGGAATATGATTCCTTCTCTTTTTGGGTTTCTAGTATTTATGCCTATAAATACTAACCCCTCCCCTAGCATTATTTTTGCCGGTCATCTTTGATAGATACAAGTAGAGATCTAAGATCTAGATTTAGGTTGACGGAATTATTTGCCCAAATAATTCGTGCAACTAGATTAGTGAAGATCGTCTTTTGTAATTGCCATTGAATAGAAATATATTCTCCCTCCGCCCGTGGATGTAGCCAAGTTGGTGAACCACGTAAATTCGTGTGTTGTGTTTGATTATTTCCCTTGACATCGTTCTTTATGTTTATTATGCTCTAACAATAGTCATTTTGTCATTTTGAATGTCTTATTTTTCTGTCAATAAGGCTTTGACCCAAATGAATGGTAATTTTTCCGTTACATTTCTCTCTAAAAAGTTTATTTAACTTTTTTACATTTGCTAATGCATAAGTGTTCCATTGTAAAAGTATAATTATAAATTTTAAAATTAAACAAATCATTTAATACATTTTACAATCCGCAAAATTAGATTTGGTGCTCAAAATTAAGAGTACGTTTTGGAGGAAACTAGTTTCTCTATAAGTTATAAAAAATCATCTTTTTTAACCCTTAAACCATAAATCCTAAACTTTAAACCCTAAACCCTCGACCTTAAACTCTATAAAAACAGAAGTTTTATAACAAAATTATAATTAAAGAACTAATTTCCCCCAAAATTTTCTCCAAAATAAATGGTACGTGACTAAAAATTGCATATGGATTATTTTCCTAAATGGAGATCACAATGGGGCCACGTATCTAGGAGTAGAACCAACAAAAGGAGGATGGAACGTCCAACACGTGAGAGAGCCACGTAGGCATGTCTTTACAAAATAGAAAAAGAAATAGACCCATTCGCGACAGGTCACGTCACCAAGGAGCCGCACATGCCCCCACTAAGCTCTTTCTTTGCCCATTGCTTTTTGACGGGTTTTTTTTTTTTCCTTTCCCCCACGTGACACCGTCACGAGAAAGATAACCACCGCCTGCGTCTCTTAAGCGCACTTGCTCTCCACGCTCGGCTTTTCGTTTTCTCCACTCCGTTTTTTCTCATACGTATAATATACCACAAAATCTTGAGAAAAACTTGTTTTACACTACCTTAGTGTAAAATATGTTTTTAAATTGAGCGTTGGCAAACTTGTAAATATTAGTAGAACGTATAAAAACGCGCGGCTCATTAACCGTAAACCGGTTAATGAAGGAACAACCGGTTCAAAATAACCCCAAACTTTGTTGTATGCTTTGTCTTCAATTTTTATGCCTTGTCTTTCATTTTTTATGTTTTCTCATTCATTTTTGTATGTCTTGCCTAAGTCGTTGCCTTGCCTTTGTTTGTCTGCCATGACGTTGATCAAATGTCTGCCTCCCCATTCATTTAAATATGCATGTTAACAATTTGATTTATGCCTTCCCATTGTTTGTATGCCTTGGTCTTAATCAATGTCTGCCTTTGTATATGTATTTTTTATGTCTTCTCATTCATTTTAATATGCCTGTTGTTATTGTTAGTTATGTCTTCTTTTATGTTTTGCCTTGCCTTTATTTATCTACATTGTACTTGATGAATGTCTACCTTGTCTTTCATTTTTTATGCCTTCTCATTTATTTGTATATACCTGTTATTGATTTAACTTATGCCTTGCCTAAGTTATTGTCTTGCCTTTTGTTTGTCTGCATTGGCCTTGATCAAATGTCTGCATTGTCTTTAATTTTATATGCCTGGTGGTCGATTAATCTATTAAAAGTTGATCTAAGTGACTCAATTGATGAAACAGACATAAAATTTTCCAGATTTTCTTCCATACGAGCGACGACGTCTGGATCTACCGGCCAATATAATAAATCCAGTCTATAATGAGCGGAGTCGTTTTTATGTAGGAACACGTTCTACACTAACGCTAGTGTAGAACGCGTTCTACATACGAACGGCTTATAATATACTCCATCTGGTCCAAAATAACTGTCGCTTTTAGTCAATCAGGTGTAACTTTGACAATAATTTAAATAAAAAATAATAATGCTAATAAAAATCTAAAATTTGTCATTGTATTATAATTAATAATACTTTTAATAATAATTTTTAGATTTTTATTAGGATCATTATTTTTTGTTTAAATTTATTGGTCAAACTTACATCGGTTTGACTAAAAGTAACATTTATTTTGGATCAGAGAGAGTAACAAAGTGCATAGTTTAGTTTAGTGTTTCATTGATAAGTTTATATTATTTTTTATTTTATAGAACATGCTACACCCGTCGCAGTTCAATGTGCACTTTTACTGTTCATGTGGTCAATTCATTCGAATTTTGACCATTATTTTGTGAAAATCTAGCTATTATTATACAATTTTGAAAGTTGTTATTGTTTTATTGTTATAAATAGTATCAATAACATCTTTCAAAATTGCATAGAAATATATAGATTTTCATAAAATTAAGGTCAAAGTTCAGTTAAATTGACCAAAAAAATAAAACAGTGTACATTGAGCTGGGACGGAGGTAGTATTTATTATCTTAACAGCAATTATCCACTAACTATTCTTTATTTCATTTTTTTCTCATACTTTAATTTATATACTCACAACACCATTTCAACTATCAGTATTTTATAGTAATATACTCCCTCCGTTTCGGTAGAAGTTTTACCATTTTAAGAGTGGCACAAGAATTAATGAAAGTAATGGGTAGGAAATGGGTTGTGAGAGCGAAGAAGTGAGTGAGTATGACAAGTGGTGTTAGACATATATCCCACATGTGATAGAGAACTAAATTTGGATCAGTATATATACTCGAGGAGCTACTCCCCTTACCACCAATTGGTTTTAAGGTGGAACCTCTTGTTGGTATTGTATGCTCTAGGCAGGTTATGAGAACGATTAATGTTATCTATTGATTATGTGTTAATAAAGATATTGAATGTTGATTATTATATCCTTTGCTTGTTTATTATAATAATCCTCGTCCCTGATAATTTTGTATTAATTGTTATCATAAGTTTAATAGATAATCATATGATGATTATGGTGTATGGGATACAATTAAACCTATGGGTATTTGTTGGAGACCAAATACTGGACTGACCCGTAGGAGATTTATGTCATGGTCACAATGTCATAATTAAGTCTCATATAGTTATATTACTGGAATCTTTAGACTTGTGGTTATTACAGTCTTCCACTTGATGAACATTATGTTTGACATATTCAAACGTTACCCCTAACCGGGTAGTTATAAAGAATATGATTGGCATAATCAGAATCATGTAGGGAAGAGTAATAAGCCAAGAAAGGATTTGTTCTTCGTCAAGAGAGATGTCAAGCTTTGGCCACTCGATGAATGGTATTGATGAAATGCATGGCCGTGCTCAAATAAGATTTGTCTTATCAATACATTCGGGATCGAGAAAGCATTGGACTATGTAAGTTGACCATTGACAATGGCTTACGTTCAATAGACATCGTGAAACAAAGAGATTGTAATATATTCTATAATGGATTAACGAACTTTAACAAGTTGTATCATTTGGGTAATCATGATGGCCTGCTAGGTTCCGCTCATGATTTATGAGACAAAGTTTGTTTGGGCTCATTGCCAACTTGATATAACCCTATGGGGTCACACACAAGAGAACGAATTGGAAAAAGGGAAAAATGGTTGTGTTTTGGTCTAGCACGGTCGTGCTCTTTAGAAGAGACGACCGTGCCATAAATCAATCAAAGGACAAGTGCTGGCGACATGTTTGGCACAACCGTGCCAAAATATCAAGCACGACCGTGCTGTGCTAAGCACAACCGTGCAAGATACAAAGCACGACCGTGCCAATATTGGGCGGCTGGGAAGGTAGCCTCGAAGGCATTGGCACGACCGTGCCAGTCTTAGGGCACGACCGTGCCAGTCAAGTTGGCCAGGAAAATCTGCAGCACAAAATAGATAAGGGATTTGGGTTTCCTAAGTCCTTAAGGGTTAAGGACTTATACCCATATAAATATATCAGTCCCAGCCATTGTATATGATTGATTCACTTATTTGGAGAAACATAATTATTGATTGAGATTGAGAATCAAAGATCAATAATACATAAAATCATATAGTTCCTTTTGATCTAGCAGTCAAGATTAAGAAAGAGTTCTTAATATTCGTTCGCGTGTGGATATCCATAGAGGGTGATTCTGTTATCATCTCCGTGTTCATGTTCTTGCGTTCATGATTCGAAAGCCGCGAAGAACCCAAGACTCAAAGATAAAGAAATCAAGAAACGCTTCAAGGGTTAGTATTCTTGTATTCATTGTAGATGTATTTGTCATAATCATATGAATGGATCTATAGGCTTTGGGTTTCATAAAATTTTAAATGCTTAATTCCGCTGCGTATGTTACAACGAAACCCAACACCTATAATATAGTCTGTTACCGGCCTAGTCTAGTCCATGCTCATACTTGGTTACCGATCTATGGTGGTCTGATTGCTCTCATCGCTTTTAAGGATCCTCTGTCAACTCTCTTCTACAAGGTCTCACTATCTCCTGTCTTCTATAAAGTCCACGTGCTCAACCCTCGACCTTCTCTTTGTGGTCACACGTGAAAGGGGCGGGTTAGACATATGTCCCACATCTGATAAATAACTAAACTTGTACCGGTATATATACTTGAGGGGCTACTCCCCTTGGCACCATTTGATTTTAAAGTGAAACATTCAATATCGTCAGTTACCAACATAATCCAGTCCCTCTGAAAATTGTGAACCGGCGGTTCCGAACCTCCATTAACCGCCTAGACAGAACCGGAACAGTCAGCAAACTGTTAGAAAACCATAAAAAACCATCAAAATCGTTAGATTTCTAACGGTTTCATCAGAATTAACTATTATTAACGGAAAGTTGATAAGAAAAGTTGAGTTTTGACTGAATTTTAAGCGAAATTTAGTGAATAAAAATAATAAAAATTTATTGAGTACATAAAAGAAAAGAGGGACGGACCACTTTTTTTTTTTTAAAAAAAAACATTTTTTCTATATCTTGTTGTAAAAAAAAATGAAATTAAAATTAAAACTAAAATTAAAATTAAAAAAAAGGAAACCGTGGACCGGCGATTCCAAACCGTGACCAGGCGGTTCCTAACCGTAACATGAAGAGAAACGGTTCGGTTACGGTTCAAGCTTTCCCAGAACCGGTGGTTCGGAACCGTGTTTGATCATCCGTACTTCTGACTCATCTCTAATTATAAGAAGTGGACCCATAATTTAAATGTGTGAAGGGAAAAAGTTAATGGGTATGACTAGTGGGGACCACAATTTAAGTATGTGGGAGGAGAAAGTCAGTGTTGTTGATAAGTGGGCCTACATTTATAACTATTTTAGACAAAAGTGAAACTTTTAATGAGGCACCTATTGGGTAAAAGGTGAAGCTTCTATATATATATATATATATATATATACATATATATATTATATATAGCTAGGGTCATGCTCCAATGAGAACCAAATTAGGTGAGAACCATTGGATTAGACACAAATCAAGGGTATAGATTACTTTTTTAGTTTAAAAATTCGGTGGCATTCTTGTAATTAGGTTGACTGACAAAAGGAAGGGCAAAATACAATGTGTGTTCTAGAATCTGCACGTCATCGCCCAAAATTTCCCTAAATTTTCAAAATTAAATATTTCATTAACTATGAATCGAAAAAATAATCCGAGAACACTGATTTTTTTTCGTCTCGACAAGACGAATCAAACTACATCCCTAAAGATAGAGTTTTGAAAAAATAATATTGAACAACGTCTAATTTTCAAAATACGCTTAGATACATTAACTGGTTAGCCACTGTATCAATTTATTTTGAATATTGCACTTAGATACATTAGATATACTTGGATACTGTTTGCACCCGAGAAGATACCCGCTCGCCTTTTTTATTTGAGAGTCGCCACCATGTTGTTGTACGGAACACGGACCGTGAGATTCTTGAGTTCGGGGGTTAAGTTATGGATTGAGAAGGTCAAGGAGCACCCAATCCACCCAATCTAAGAATGGTCTTGCTTTGGTGTTTTTAATCAAATAAAGAACAAGTAATTAAAATAAGGCCAATAATTAATTTATTAATTATTGGAATGTCAGATCATGTGCTTCGAGACCATCTCCATGGATTGGAGAGGCTCTAGGCTGATCCTTTTAATGGGATTACACTACTCTAAAACAAAGAATGAGATGAGAAGTAGAGATTAAAAGCGTAGGAGTTTACCTAAAGCGTTCTTGAGATTCCAATTGATGGCCTTGACTAAGGCCTTGAAGATCCAAGAGTTTTGTGATGATTTTGAGAGAGGGACTGATTGGAGATTTGTTGACCTCTTTTTGTGGTGAAAGACTCTATTTTTATAGGTATTGTATTACTGATGGATGTGTTTTTACCCATCCAAATGATATGCTTTTTTGACTTATTAGATGCTCAACCTTGGGTGTTTTGATGGTTTTTGGAGTGTTTATGAGTATAGGGAAGGAGCAAAAGAATGCATGGATTCTTGTACGTTAAAGTGCGAAAAAGAATAATAAAAAACGGACCAGAACATAAATATAAAGAGATGTGACCTCTGAGAAATCAATTCCATTGGATATTAATCGAAAATAGCTTTCCAAAGATAGTTTACACGTCCAAATCGGAGTTCGTATGAAGAAGTTATGGCTTCAGGAAGATTGCGCGTAAAATGTACAAGTCGCGAGCATATACCGGAGCAAACCCCATAACAGGCTGACCAAGTGTGCGGTCACACACTTCGACACCGGGCAACCTCCCACACAAGGACCATAGGGGAATTAACCATGGACCTTTGGGGAATTATGCAAAATATGTTGGGCTTTTCTGTAATTTCCAAAATTCCAGGGGCTTTTATGGAATTTTTTGAGGACTTTTGGGGAATTTAATTAGAGGGAGATTTTATCCATCATGTTTTTGGCGCCGTTTCCGGGAACTTGATTAGGTTAACAAGTTTGTATAGTTAGTGTAAATAAATTTTCTTTATTATTTTCGTTTTAGTGTAAATTGTATTTTTTTTTTAATAGAAATTTTGTGAGAGCTACTCTAAAGGGATGTATGGAATAAACACCAATGATGACTTAGGAAAACAAGAATTAGACCGACAATTAGACAAATTATCTGAGAATTTAGATTTTTTGTATGCAAAGATAAAGTCGGTAAATTATAATGTTCAACATGGATGTGCTAATTGTGGTGTTTATTCTCATGCTACTAATTATTGTCCATCTAGGACCTATTTTCCTGAGTATGTTCCACAGGTTCAAGAAAGGAGTTTCGCCCAACCATGGCAACAACAGTATAACTATTTTCCTAACTCTTTTAATCAAGTATGGGGAAATCATTCAAACATGATTTGGATCAATGATGATATAGTTTATAATCCCACTTGTGAGCCAAACTATGTGAATAATCCACCACCACCACAGTCGGAAGAGCAACCTTCAACCCTGGTTTGGTATCTAAATGCTGACGGGGAAGAGTGTGTCTATGACTCATTTTTTGAGCCATATTTTAAGCCACCACCACAACATGGAAAGCAAACCGTGGAGGACGCAAAAGAGAATTTTATCTATGAAATCTCTAATGTTTCATCTCCGGATGAGTCACTTGAAGAGAAATCTTTTGCGGATGCAAAGGAAAATTTTGTCTATGAAATCTCCAATGTTGACTCTGAAGATGAATCACATTTAGATAATTCAAGTGGGTGTATAGGGTGTGTGGAAAAGGCGATGGAGGCGAAGAAGGTGGAGAAAACATGGCATGAGTTAGTTATTGAGGAGCTTGAGTTTGCCTTATATGGTGGTGAGAAGTGGGATAGTATGGAAGTTCCCAACGAGGATGAGGACCTTCATTCTAAAGAAAACTTGGTCATATTTCTGGTACCCCCTCCTTTCTGTGATGGTGGAAAAGGTGGTAAGAGGCCACAAGTGGAAGAGCCCAAGAAACGAAGATGCAAAAAATTCCCTTTAGTGCTAAACGACAAAAGAAAAGGGGGATTATACGTGGGGCTCGATCTGAAGATAAAGACCCGTGAGAATGCAAAGTGGGCCAAAGGAAGAAATGTTAAGTCCTAACGAGGCAACGGTCGGGCTAACGAGCTTAACCAAATGCGCTTGTTGGGAGGCAACCCAACTAGGTATATTTTAGTTTTTGTCTTTTATTGTTTTGTTGTGTCATGCTATCCTTTGAACCCAAAGCATGCTTTAGTTCCTTATGCTATGAGGACATAGCATGTTTTGAGTTTGGGGGTAGGCATCTGTACGAGTTTGTGGGTTTATAGGGGAGTGTATGTAGTTGTCACCCTCCCAAAAAAATAGAAAATTTTAAAATTTGTTCTCTTTATATTTTAGGATGTTGGCCATGGTCGGTGATGATCCGAGGGGTTATTTTTATTAGCCATTGTGGGTGCCATTGTTTAACCTAGAGTTGGGACTGCATTAACACTACTAAAGGCATGATTGCACCACCTCTCACTTACATTATTTCTATGATCATGTTATCAACTTAAGATTAATTTATGGGATCACTTGGTGCATGCTCGGGGACCCTAGAACATCGTTGCATGGTTGTCAATAACAAGTCAATAGGTTATTCGGTATTTATGGCATTTCTTTTGAAACCCTTTTTCTTGGTCTTGTTTTGTCTATCTAGTCACTAAATAAAATCATCGCTAGAACACCCATTTGAGCTTATTAATGAATGAAAGAATGGCACATTAAAGACCGCCGTTCACCTTCTTTTGATACCCGATTTCCTACCCTTTTGCACTAAGAATAGGTTAGACCCACATTGACGAGGAAGTGGATTAGGGAATGATGAGAATTTATGGTTAGAAATTGGGAGAATGATTTAAGGAATTGTGGTTTATGGCCAAAGTTATGAAATTGGTATATGTAATGAAAGGAAGGGGCAAGCAAAAAAAAAAGTGTGATCGTTGAGTAGTGTGCAAAGTGATTAAATAAGCACACATTTGTCTTGTGTAGGTTGAAATTCAAAAAAAAAAAAAAAAAAAAAAAAAGAAAAAAGAAAGAGAAAAAGCTTGTCCCCCTAATATATTGAAGTGATGATTTGGAAAAGGCCACAGAAATAAGGAAACATATCCCACCCCATGTAATTATATAAAAGTTCAAGTTTGGGGGTGAGACAGTGTGGGAATTGGGTGAGCGGAGAGTTTAACATATTGTGAGGATGTACATATTGTAGAAGACTTCTTAGTCCACTTTTTTATTTTCGTATGTCCTTACCTTCATTTGTAACCGTGAACCTAGCCTCGCACGTTTGTTGTGCTTAAAACTTTATGCCATATATTCTTTCAATATCGGTTACCGGGTTGACAACTGTGTATACATGATTATGAGTGTCTTGATTGGGTTACGTGTATCGTCATCATCATTTGTGGAATAAGAGCATTAACCTAAGTGATCCCATAAGCTAATCTTATTTTGGTCACATTGATCACCACTTCACTCATCCTATCATGCTGCGGTAAAAAATCAAACGAGTTAGTAGTGTATGTGTGTTGCAATTTGGTTTTACAGTTGGTACCCATTTATTGACACTTGTGTGAGGACCCTGAGACTTTTGGCTAACGACTCCCATATGTATTGAGAACATCCCAAAAATATTTGTTTTTATTTGTTTTTAGTTTTTGTAGTTTTATAGTTTTATATTTATTTTGTTTTACTCGAGGACGAGCAAAAGATAAGTTTGGGGGTATTTGATGGATGTGTTTTTACCCATCCAATTGATATATTTTTATGACTTATTAGATGCTCAACCTTTTGTGTTTTGATGGTTTTTAGAGTGTTTATGAGTATAGGGAAGGAGCAAAAGAATGCATGGATTCTTGTACGTTAAAATGCGAAAAAGAAGGATAAAGAACGGATCAGAACATAAAGATAAAGAGATGTGATGATGGAGATTGATATGGATCAACTTAGGAAGAAGATTTTGTTTAATTTTATTTATTTTTATTGTAATTTTCGGATGTTATATTTAGTAGCAAATAATTTCATGTTTAGAAGTAGTTTTAGGGTTTATTTTGTTATTTTAGGCTTCTATAAGGTTACCATATATGTTAGGATTGTTTTAGTAGTGTTTTACTTGATTTACAAGTCTTAGGAGTGCTATAAATATAGGTCAAAATGTAATTTCGAAAATTAGTTGATTTATTGAGATTTTTATTGAATAAATTTGAGAGTTTATTTCTTCTTCCTAAAAGTTGATTAAATTCCTTTTGGATGCCAACTTTAGTATTGATTAAATTCTTCTAGGTTGAAGATCGTTTACTAGTATCGATTAAATTCTACTAGTTTCGATTATCTATCCCATCGTTTACGAGTATTGATTGAATTCTACCGTATTCGATTATTTTATCTCTTTTATGCTTCCGCCCCTACATCATTTGGTATTCAGAGCCGAAACCAGGGAATTCTTTTCTAGGTTGAGGTATTTTGTTATCATTTTTTTTTTATTATTCCAACAAAAAAATGGTTGATTTTTTGTGGTCCTTTTCTGAATCTTTGAGTGATGAGCTTTTTGTTGATTGGTCCAAACCCCCTATATTTGATGAATGTCATTGTGAAATCTGTCAAAAGATGATATCCCGTTCCATTAGTGTGATACCAGTTGACCTTGAGTTCCCCAAAACTCAATCTATGTGGACGTTTGAATCTGTTTATTTGGATCATCAATATGAAGATCCGTTTGACATCAAATCAACTCGTTCTTCTGTTTTACGGATGATTCAAAAGTTAATCATCGATTATTTTGTATCCACTCAATGGAGAGACTGGATGGATATTGTCACGAAGGCTATTAAATTCAAAGTTCATCATGTATATGAAAGAAAATTTCAAGATTGAGCGTCTCTGTTAGTTGGAAGGACTCCTACAAAGGCTTTTGATGCAATACTCGAAATTCAATCACGAACCGTTCTAAATTTGAGGACGAATTTTTCGAAGTCGAGGAGAATGATGTAGATTGATACGGATCAACTTAGGAAGAAGATTTTTGTTTAATTTTATTTATTTTTATTGTAATTTTCGGATGTTATATTTAGTAGCAAATAATTTCATGTTTAGAAGTAGTTTTAGGGTTTATTTTGTTATTTTAGGCTTCTATAAGGTTACCATATATGTTAGGATTGTTTTTAGTAGTGTTTTACTTGATTTACAAGTCTTAGGAGTGCTATAAATATAAGTCAAAATGCAATTCCGAAAATTAGTTGATTTATTGAGATTTTTATTGAATAATCTTGAGAGTTTATTTCTTCTTCCTAAAAGTTGATTAAATTCCTTTTGGATGCCAACTTTAGTATTGATTAAATTCTTCTAGGTTGAAGATCGTTTACTAGTATCGATTAAATTCTACTAGTTTCGATTATCTATCCCATCGTTTACGAGTACTGATTGAATTCTACCGTATTCGATTATTTTATCTCTTTTATGCTTCCGCCTCCTACATCATTTGGTATTCAGAGCCGAAACCAGGGAATTCTTTTCTAGGTTTAGGTATTTTGTTATCAATTTTTTTTTTATTATTCCAACAAAAAAAATGGTTGATTTTTCGTGGTCCTTTTCTGAATCTTTGAGTGATGAGCTTTTTGTTGATTGGTCCAAACCCCCTATATTTGATGAATGTCATTGTGAAATCTGTCAAAAGATGATATCCCGTTCCATTAGTGTGATACCAATTGACCTTGAGTTCCCCAAAACTCAATCAATGTGGACGTTTGAATCTGTTTATTTGGATCATCACTATGAAGATCCGTTTGACATCAAATCAACTCGTTCTTCTGTTTTACGGGTGATTCAAAAGTTAATCATCAATTATTTTGTATCCACTCAATGGAGAGACTGGATGGATATTGTCACGAAGGCTATTAAATTCAAAGTTCATCATGTATATGAAAGAAAATTTCAAGATCGAGCGTCTCTGTTAGTTGGAAGGACTCCTACAAAGGCTTTTGATGCAATACTCGAAATTCAATCACGAACCGTTCTAAATTCGAGGACGAATTTTTCGAAGCCGAGGAGAATGATGTAGATTGATATGGATCAACTTAGGAAGAAGATTTTGTTTAATTTTATTTATTTTTATTGTAATTTTCGGATGTTATATTTAGTAGCAAATAATTTCATGTTTAGAAGTAGTTTTAGGGTTTATTTTGTTATTTTAGGATTCTATAAGGTTACCATATATGTTAGGATTGTTTTTAGTAATGTTTTACTTGATTTACAAGTCTTAGGAGTGCTATAAATATAGGTCAAAATGTAATTCCGAAAATTAGTTGATTTATTGAGATTTTTATTGAATAAACTTGAGAGTTTATTTATTCTTCCTAAAAATTGATTAAATTCCTTTTGGATGCCAACTTTAGTATTGATTAAATTCTTCTAGGTTGAAGATCGTTTACTAGTATCGATTAAATTCTACTAGTTTCGATTATCTATCCCATCGTTTACGAGTATTGATTGAATTCCCGTATTCGATTATTTTATCTCTTTTATGCTTCCGCCTCTACATCATGTGACCTCTGAGAAATCAATTTCATTGGATAGTAATCGAAAAGAGCTTTCCAACGATAGTTTACACGTCCAAATCGGAGTTCGTATGAAGAAGTTATGGCTTCCGGAAAATTGCGCGTAAAATGTACAAGTCGCGAGCATATACCGGAGCAAACCCCAGAACAGGTTGACCAAGTGTGCGGTCACACACTTCCACACCGGGCGACCGCCCACACAAGGACCATAGGGGAATTATCCAGGGACTTTTGGGGAATTATGCAAAATATACTGGGCTTTTCTGTAATTTCCAACATTTCAGGGGCTTTTCTGGAATTTTTGGAGGACCTTTGGGGAATTTTTCAAGGACTTGTATGGAAGCTCAAAACACTAAGGGCTCCTGAGGAATTTCGGTCACCAGCACTTTATTTATCCTTTTTCAACATGGAATCCTAGGGTTTTTCATATTTTTACACATCCTTAGCCCTAGTATAAATATAACACTTCATCCACTATACTTTAGACATGTTTTATTCAAGAATTCAAGGTTGTAACAAGGATTCATCAATTTAATCACAGGTTTTGATGTTCTTTATTATTTTTCTTGTTCTTTATTTTATTCTTATTAGTAGCTAATTTCTTAGATTCATGAATTGGTAGTAACAATACTTGATCTCTATGCTATAGATTTAATTCTTCCATTCTTTCTTATTCCTGTTTATAAAAATATTCTTCATTCTAAATTCTTTAGTTTCAGTTATATGTTAAGATATAAATTGGTTTTAGAATTTCTGGGTATCTATTGTTACAGTGACTCGGACATTGATACATTGACCACTATTTTGATTAATATATCTATTTTATGCCGTGATAGAAATCAAGTGGGTGTAGGTTTATCTGTTCTTTAGAACATAATAACTCTTTAAACAATTACATGGACTTGATTTGCGAAGTGTGATTAGTTAGAGAGAAATAGATTGCAATCCGGCCGCCTCACCGTCCTAATTCTTACTTTGTGACGAACCCAAGAAAGAGATTGATCTTTTCATTAGGAGCATAGCATAGAGTGAAAGTATTTGTGAATCCAATTCGTGAATCTATTCGTTAATCTTGCTTTTATTTATTTTCTTAATTTAGTTTAAATTATTGTTTTAGTAGTTAAATTAATAAAAAACCAAAACCCCACTATTTACTTTTTTGTTTTTAAACATTCTTGTTTTCCAATCTAGTCTCTGTGGATTCGATCCTTGCTTGTGCATACTACTACACCGGTAACTAGTACACATGCTAGGTAATTTAATTAGAGGGAGATTTTCTCCATCAATTACTTAGGGACCAAGTCTAGGAGTCCTAAGTTTGGTAGGAAATAGAGTCCTTATTTGGAGATGTTAAAGGAGGTAGGAAATCACCTAGGAAGCTTCCTATTAGATATTCCCCGGATTAGAAGAGTGTTGGCCAAGAAAGAGATCAGGACGGAGAAGGAAAGTGACTCTGACTCGCAGACAGAGGAGATGTCTCGTACGAGACATTGATGTCTCGTACGAGACATCCAGTACAAAAGTACTGTTTTGCCCTTATCTAAAGTTCTGTTGTTCAGTTTACCCCCTAACTAACGGAGTCAGTCAAGAACTTAACGAAACATGCCAAAACTAATGAGTTTTCATCAAAAACACGAAGGCGAGACACGAGAGTAGTGTAATCATAAATTTGAGTTCAAAATAGGGTGTCTACAGATACATTAGCGAAATTTTGAACATTGCATTTAGATACAGTGGATAGTCATGGATACAATAGCTAAATTTTGAACATTACACTTGGATAAAATAGCTAGGTAGCTACTGTATCCAAGTCTATTTTCCGCACTGCACTTGGATACAAGAGATACACTTAGATACAATAGCTAAATTTTGAAGATTGCATGTAGATGCATTAGATACACTTGGATACATTAGCTAAATTTTAAACATTGCACTTGAATACATTAGATAGACTTGGATACATTAACTGGTTAGCTACTGTATCCAAGGGTTTGCTATGACTTTTTACTATCGTCCGACCGTTACTGACGCTTTTGCTTCTGTTCAATACATAATGACTGAAGCGAATTTTGGTTGGTTAATCCGATCAGTTCATCGATGGTCGGCAAGTATGATGGTCCTAATGATGATTCTGCACGTCTTTCGTGTGTATCTCACCGGTGGATTTAAAAAACCTCGCGAATTGACTTGGGTTACCGGTGTGGTTTTGGCTGTATTGACCGCATCTTTTGGCAGTCCTCATAGAGAGAAGGATATAGAGAGGCTAAGAGAAGAGCTACTATCAGGAGAGCGAGGAAAGCTAGCAGCTATCATAGAGGAGAGCTATTATCCCTACTTCAATCAATAAGTATTGGAAGTGTGAATCGATTAAAGTCAAATTACGTCCTATGGTAGACTAAGAATTTCATACTCAATGAGGGGGGTACTCTATATTTCTTATTTTTATTAAATAGTCTTATAGGCTAACTCATTCCCGGAATCAAGTTCCTATACTCAAAAGAAGGGAGGAGTTCAAACCCGGCTTTTCATGAGGAAGCCCATCCACTAGATTTTGCGGAATAATTGTCCTTCTCAGCTATTATTTCGTGTCTATCTTCTTTCCTATTCTCTAGGAAGATTCTATTTGGTCCAATCAAAAACGATTTTATCATTTATCTATCTCCAATTCAATATAAGCGGATACAGCCCCGATATAGATTTCTATCTCGTCCGATCACTTTTCTATTCAATTTCAAATACTTAAACGGTCGATTTTTTGGTCCTAACTTCCACCTTTATGAATGAAAGCGGAGGAATGTCTCAGTAGTTATAACAAATCAGTCAATTCAAAAATTAGAATTAGAAATCTAGAGTATATGGAATCCAATAGAGAAGTCTACTAAAAAGAATCTCAAATGTCAGTTAAATTCAAAAATGAAAAAAACATTTTTTTTTTTGAATATTTATGAATTTCTTATTCAATAAGATATAATTTATATATTATTGGGATAAATCAATCTAACTTATATACCCCTAGATTCATTGTTATATTCTAGAAGATTTACCATTTATTTTTTGAAATTCTATATTGTGTTCTTTTGTAGATTCCTATTTATTATTTATTATGAATAGCGAAGAATTCAATTCAATTTCAATAGTATTATATAGTTAATAGCAAGCAAAGATTCTGATAGTTTATTGAATTCATAGGCATGGTGAATTTCTCTTATCCGAGCCTGCTTAGCTCAGAGGTTAGAGCATCGCATTTGTAATGCGATGGTCATCGGTTCGAGTCCGATAGTTGGCTTTATCTCTAGTTAATTTATTTCATCTCTATTTAATTTATTTCATCTCTATTTAGTTTATTTATTCGATTTTTCTATTTATTTTCTTCGATTTTTTTCATCTTCGTCTCCTTCTTTTTCCTTTTTCGTCTTCGTCTATGAATTATTGTTTTTATCTCTGAATTCTTTTTCTCTTTCGAGGAAGTAGGATTGTATTTTGAATATTGCGCTTAGATACATTAGCAAAGTTTTGAACATTGCATTTGGATACAGTGGATAGTCTTGGATACAATAGCTAAATTTTGAACATTACACTTGGATATAATAGCTAGGTAGCTACTGTATCCAAGTTTATTTTCAGCATTGCACTTGAATACAAGAGATACACTTAGATACAATAGTTAAATTTTGAAGATTGCATGTAGATACATTAGATACACTTGGATACATTAGCTAAATTTTAAACATTGCACTTGAATACATTAGATACATTAGCAAAGTTTTGAACATTGCATTTGGATACAGTGGATAGCCTTGGATACAATAGCTAAATTTTGAACATTACACTTGGATACAATAGCTAGGTAGCTACTGTATCCAAGTGTATTTTCAACATTGCACTTGGATACAAGAGATACACTTAGATATAATAGCTAAATTTTGAAGATTGCATATAGATACATTAGATACACTTGGATACATTAGCTAAATTTTAAATATTGCAGTTGAATACATTTGATACACTTGGATAAATTAACTAAATTTTGATCATTGCACTTAAATACAATAGATACAATTCGATACAATAGCTAAAATTTTAACATTGCACTTAGAAACAGTATCTAAATTTGAACATTACACTTGGATATGGTAAATACATTTGGATAAAGCACAAACACACTTGGATACAATTATTTAATTATGAACTTTGCACTTGGATACAGTAGATAAATTGAATACAATAGCTAAATTTTGAATATTGCACTTGTAGATACACTTGGATACATTAGCTAAATTTCAAATATTGCACTTAGATACAGTAGATACACTTGGATACATTTGCTAAATTTTGAACATTGCAATCGGATACAACAGATACACTTGGATACTGTAGCTAAATTCGTTCATTGAACTTGGATAAAGTAACTAAATGATCACTACACTTGGATACAGTAGCTAGATTTTGAAAACTGTACTTGGATACACTATCTACACTTGGATACAATAACTAAATTTAGACCATTACGCTTGGATACAGTAGCTAATTAGCTACTGTATCTAAGCGTATTTTGAACATTTTATTGTTGTTCGATTTTTTTCTTTTTCAAAACCCTATCTTTATGGATGTAATTTGATTCGTCTCGTCGAGACGAAAATATCAGTGTTCTCGGATTATTTTTCGACTTATATATATGGGTTTTGTTAGGATACCCCTTCAAGGGTATCTTAACCAGTGGCTCTATTTTTTATGACTAAAATGCCCTTCATGCTCAACTTTAACCAAATTTAAATTGAGGGCAAGCTTGTAATTCCAAAACAAATGGGTCCACATTCCCATCTCCTTATTTATTTAAGTCTGGCCCTCCCAAAATCAACCTGCCTGGGGCCGGAGACTTCGCAAAAGTGGCCGCTGCAATTGCCATGGATGTTGCTGCCCCTAAAGTATCCACCTTCAATTGCATCTTGTTTTGGACATCAGCCAAAAATTCTTTTTACAACCCTCACAGCAATCCCCTTTCCCCCCTTCCTGTGAACCTCTAAAAAGCAACATGGTGTCACAAAATCCACAATTTTCTCATCCTCAATTTAAAATAAAAATGCTGGTGATATATAAGTATAAAAGTAGAGATAACAATGTCGGTGGCGGTGGGGCTGATTTATGTGACTGAGAAATCGTGGTATATTAGTTGAAATGATGGAGGTGGAAACATTATTTAATAATTTCTCCTAAAATTGAACTTTTCTCGGTTTATGAGCAAAATTGATCGATATAATGTATGTGTGAATGAAATTTAAAGCAAATGAATTAGAAAATGCCAGAAAATGGTTTCATCAAGAAAAACAGTGATTGGAGAATTCTGAAAAAGATGGACCGGCCGGTGGCACAATGGTGTAAGGAAGGAGAGAGAGAAAATTTCCGTTCAAATGGGGAAGAAGATTGGGGTAGAAGTGGATGAAGGGTGGATCCTCTTTAAGTTTTGAGATTACTTTTATGCCCCTTCATGCATTTGCTTGAGTAAAAACTAAAGGATATTTTGGTCCATAAATATAGGGCCACTTGTTGAGATACACTTGAAGGGGGTATCCTAACAAAACCCTATATATATTGAGATATTTAATTTTTAAATTTGAAGGATATGTTGGTTTATGACGTGACATACTTTGAAAGGTAATTCTCATGTTACTTTTTTCCCTTATAGTTCATAGAAATTACAAAAATGTCACCGCCTCTCCTTCCCATTACATCTTAATCTGAACCATTAAATTATTTTAATTTAATGATAGTTATTGGTTCTCATGTAGTTATTACCTATATAGCTAAGAATTAAAAAAAAATAAAAAAATTTGTGATACAAAGTAGGGATGGCCAAACCGGACCGAAAAAATCGTAACCGCCATGAACCGCCACGAAAACCGGAACCGTGGGAACCGGAACCGTTTTGGATAAGGTCCGGTTAAGGTTCAAACCCCCAAAAAACCGTGAACCGCCCAACCAAACTTGAACCGGAACCGTCTGTAAAACCATTAAAAAACCCATCAAAACCATTAGATTTCTAACAGTTTCATCAGAATTAACCGTTACTAATGGAAGGTTGACAAGAAAAGTTGTGTTTTGACTGATTTTTTAGCCAAATTCAGTGAATGAAAATAATAAAAATTTGGTTGTCCCCCTCATTGTAAATTTGTCTTTAATTAATAAAATTTTTCTTTTATATACTATCATTTGTTTTATTCTTTTCTATGATTGTTTTTCAATATAATGTTGATTTAGCTTTTTTTAAAAAAAATAATTCACTTATGAAATAATTTTTAAGTTGTTTATTCATTATTGTATGATTAAAAAAAAAACAGCGGAACCGGAACCGGATTGTGAAAACCGGAACCGGATCCGGTGTAAGCAAGAGCCGGTTAAAATTCACATGAAAGCCGAACCGGAACCGCCGGTTCCGAACCAAAACCGGAACCGGCGTTGGCATCCCTAATACAAAGGAGTCCCTACCCAACTAAAGGACAAGTGCGCAAGAACCTAATTACATCAACATATGATGTCTTTGGGTTTGGGTTGAGGGTAACCTAAAACATACCTGACCTACGAATTGGGTTGTCTGAATTCATTTTTAGTGATGCACACAAACCACTGTTTTGGAAAGATAGTATTTTATTATTAGTCAATTAAGGGAAAATGAATTAAATTTAAGGAGGGGAATTTTACATGCAAAGTTTGTTCCAATAAGATGGTCTGAGTAGCCCCCATCTTGATGCCAAACCATTTCCCCCTACTGGCATTACAAAGTCCAAATCAATTGAGAACAACCTATCTCCTAATAGGGAATTTGATATGCACTTACCTTTAGTTATTGTTATGTGTATATATAGTATACACATATACTAAATACTACTCCCTTTGTCCCTAAATGAGTGTCCAAATTTTATTTTAAGGGACATCTGAAAATCTTAACTTTTTGTACAATTTGGTGGCAAAGATTCATATATAATCTTGTAATCCTCTTTGCAAACACTTAGTTTTGCAAGTATAAAGAGACCGGTGAAAAAAATTTCGAAAAAAAACATTTAGAGACAAAGTTATGTTAAAAAAAGACACTCATTTTGGGACAAAAGTTTTCTGAAAATGGACACTCATTTAGGGACAGAGGGAGTACATACTAGTATTAACCCCTTGCCTAATAAAGGTAAATTTAACTTTAGTGAAATACTACGAATTATAATTATTCCCTTTCTCTCAAAAAATGAATGTGATCAAGAGCAAATATGAACATTTAGTACGGGTGAAGTAACAAAAAAATGAACTGATTATGGGAGTATGATCATTTTATGAAGATTAATTTTAGTCGCTCTTTGAAAAGCAGGAAACTAATTATAAACGTAAAATCATTTTCAGTGTATTAATTTTAGTTTCTTTTCATCAAAAAAAAAAAAAAAAAACTAATCATGTCCATAGACTGATTTTATGAAGATTAATCACAATCATCATTGTCTTTGACTCCTCTTTCTTTACCCTCCCTCTCACTGTATATATATGGCCCCGGCACTCAGCTCAGCTGAAGAGGCCTAGCTTAATTTGAGAAGTTCTTCTTCAGTTCGGATAGGCTTACTAATCCCGTTGAATCAATAAGTAAAGAAGTGCTACACAGTACACACATAATACATGTATATAATTATGCAATGTTATTTCTGTCTCAAAATAAATATCTAAAATATTTATAAATTATTTTGATCAAGAGTCATTTTAAGAAAAAATTAGTTATTCATTTTGAGATAGAGTGAGTACATAAGGAAGTGTTATGAAATATTTTCATTTTCCCCTTTAAAAATATCAGAGACTGCATTTGTAAAACTAGAAAAAAAAGAAGAAGTGATTTTCTATGTTTTGAAACTCTTAATATTACAGCTAAAAAAACAAAACTACAAATCAAAATCAAAATATGTGCCCTAAGATAAACCTTAGTTATGGCAATAAATCTAGGAAATTAAAATATACGATGCTACTCTTTTTGTTGAGTGTGTTTTGGGGGAAACTAGTTCCTCCATAAGTTATAAAAAGTCATTCTTTTTACCCTTAAACCCCTAAACATGAAACCCTAAAATTTAAACCTAAAACTCCAAACCCTAAACCCTATAAAACATAAAAACATGAATTTTTATAACTTATGGAGGAACTAGTTTCCCCCAAAATTTTCTCCTTTTTGTTTCTAAACAAATGTCTAAATTTCATTTTAATAGATATCTGAAAACATCTTCGTTTCATATAATTAAATGAAAAAGATTCATATATAATCGTGTAATCCTCTTACCAAACATTTAGTTTTTGCATGATAAAGAGCTAGTGAAAAAACTTCGGTACAAAGCGTTAAGAGACAAAGTTCTTTCCAAAAAAATCATTTATTTTGGGGATTTTTTTTTTTTAAAATGGACATTCAATTAAGGATAGGTGAGTTATATTAAGCGTCAATAATTATACTACCTCCTACTTCAAATAAATGATGAACGACCAAAATAACACTCTCACTCTGAAACATAATAACCATTAATAATTAAATGAAAATTTAATTATTTTCTTAACATTCATTTTGGGTCGGAGGAGTAGTATAATTTGTACGTTAGACAATGTAACGTTGGTTACTCACCATCTGTAAACTAAATATCACATTGTCACTCCACTACTAACTGTTAAGTTTGTGTAACGTCCGTTAATTACTAACGATGTCTCGTTAGCACCGAATGCTACAAACATGAGAGAAAGGGTGGTCCCACCGCACGCTAGCCGGTCGACAGAGTGGCAGATGAATGGCATGGGATGGGCGCACGTGAGCGGCTGCCTTCTAGTACTACATTTACCTTACTCTCCTCCCCAGCTCACGTGCGTGCGGCCTACAAATCAACAATAACTAAATCAAATAAAATTTCACTCTCCACCTAGTACTTTCTATCAAATTTTTACTTTTTTACTTTTTTTTTTTTTTTTTTTTTTTTTAAACAACACACCATATATTGCATAGAAAGAAAAGGTTATATTACATGCATAGTACACTCATGATAAACAAGTACTTCCCTAGTAGTAATTAGACTCATACTGTAATATCCTATCCCACATCGGAAAGATATGGGCTTTGATTGTGATATATAAGTCTCCATTATAATACCATTGAGCACCAATAACATCCATAGACTTTTGGGTGGGCCTGTGGTAAGCCACTTGGACCCAAGTTGTTTGTGCCCAGTGGGCCAGTGTGTGGTGCTTATGTAGCGGGTCGGGCTTGCGGGCTCGGGTCGTTACAAATGGTATTAGAGCGGACTCCCGGCCGTAAGGCTTGCGAGCTCGCCCGGGGGACAATCTGGGTATTGTTTGGGCCTTGCCGGGGACGGCAAGGATTTAAGTGGGGGTGTTTGTAATACCCCATCCCACATCGGAAAGATATGGGCTT
This sequence comes from Campanula takesimana, assembly GCA_026119855.1. NCBI lineage: Eukaryota > Viridiplantae > Streptophyta > Magnoliopsida > Asterales > Campanulaceae > Campanula > Campanula takesimana. The sequence goes on along the minus strand of JAOWBW010000254.1, from coordinate 751,748 downwards.
TGATTGTGATATATAAGTCTCCACTATACTACCATTGAGCAACAATAACATCCATAGACTTTTGGGTAAGCCTGTGGTAAGCCACTTGGACCCAAGTTGTTTGTGCTCAGTGGGCCAGTGTGTGGTGCTTATGTAGCGGGTTGGACTTGCGGTCTCGGGTCGTTACACATACCATCATTATACAAAAGCGGAAATATATATAACGGAGGAGTTTTAAAATATTCATGTAAAGTCGCTACTTCAGATGCATTTTTAGCCAAACGATCAGCCACCATGTTACGTTCCCGATAGGCAAAAGAGAACCAAACTTGTTCAAAAGCTTGCATTAACCTCTTACAGTCCGTTACTAGATTAAGCGCGGCAGCCGGAGGAGTATGATCTCTGCACAAGATATTAAAAGTTACTAATGAATCAGTTTCAATATGAATTTTTGTAATATGACATGCTGTAGCATATTGTAAACCCATCCGAACAGTCCATATTTCAGCTATCATGTTTGTAGTATATCCAATAGATTTGCTAAAGCCTAAAATACATTGCCGATTTTGATTTCGAATGATGCCACCAATACCCACCATACCGGGATTTGATTTAGCAGATCCATCTATATTCAATTTGAACATTGTATACTGGGATGGACGCCATGAAAGATATATTTTCTGCAAACTTATTTATTCATATTTTGCTTCATCCTCATTATCAAGTTAAAAACTGAGTTGCTTTGTTTTCAAGCCTAAATACTTATTGGCTCATTTGGCAATTTCGTAATAAATTTATTTTTCAATCAGAAGATATCAAAGTGTTTTTATTTCGACATAAATTAGGTCAACTAAACTTGGATCACTTGATTGATATGTTTTCCAACTATTAGAGAGATGATCCCAATGAAAATAAAAAATTTGAGTGGGGTAAAATAACAAAAATGAGACAACTCTCTTAACAAATTTTAACGTTGTTGCAATCCTCAAAACTCAAACCAATACATTCGATTAAGATAGAAACATTCTTAAAATTACAAGGTGATCCCGCCACTTTTGATTTTAAAATTCTAAATTTGAATCAAAATAGTTTTTTTTTTTATACTTTCATATCAAAATAAATATTAAATTTTCTTTTTCTAACAGATATACTACAAAAAAATAAATATCGGTCTTTTATTGGGTTAATCGTGTATCCTATTTTATAAATAAATTGTCCTTACAGTACCACTCAGTTAAACTAATAATTTCATTTATTGTCTTTGTATGTCTTTAGATTATGATTCATTTTCAAGATAATATTTATAAAATTGTTAGCAACGAAGAAAAAAAAAACGGATAATGGAGAATGATAGCAAGAAAAAAAAATAAAAAAATAGAAGAGATGTAACTAGATTTTCAATGGGGAGAGTTAAGCCGTAGGAATAAAAACAAATTTTGATACCTATAAAGCACTATTCAGATGGTACTAAATTTTCATCTCCAATATGGTAAGTTTCCAAATCAAATTTTGATATCTATTAAAAGGTACTAGCATCTCCACTAGTAGTTATAAAAATCAAAATAATCAAATTTTTATTGTTACATTGTTATTTTATTTCAAATCTAAAATATTTTAACTAATTAAATATTTTTATAATTAAATACAATTAATTTTAAATAAGTATTATTTAATTTGAATAAAAAACAAAGGTTAAAAGTTTTATTTTGAAAATAAAAAGATAAACTCATGAGTTGGGGTTTTAGGCTTTAGAAAAAAGTAAAATAAAAAATTAAGGGTTTGTTCTCACAAAGAGTTAAGCAGGTACTAAATTTGGTATCTCCCTAAACTCTTTATCATTTTTTGATACCTACACATTTTAGCATTGGAGATGTGAACTAGTTCCCACCATTGGAGTTTCTCTAATGGAGTAGTAATTGAATTTTATATTGTGATGAAAATAAAAATAGGTGTTTAAAGGAGTAGTAATTGAATTTTATATAGTGATGAAAATAAAAATAGGTGTTTAACGTAGTATGCTATTCATGGTTGGTTTTTCTTCATCATAGAGAATTCTATACGCAAAATCTTGAGGAAAACGCGTTTTTTCAAACGGTTAGGAAAAACGTATTTAAAAAAAAACGCGTTGGCATTTCTGTAAATAATCGGAACTTCTCAACGGTTCTGGATATCAATATAAAACTTCTGGATATGAGATTGATAACCAGAACCTTTGAATGTGATAGCCAGATGGGTCCTGAATATCAATATAAAGCCTGCTGGATATTAGATTGATAGCAGAACCTTTAAAAATGATAGCAAGAAGGGTTATCTTGTTCTGGATATCAATATAAAGCTTTCTGGATATGAGATTGATAGCTAGAACATTTGAAAGTGATAGCCAGAAGGGTCCTAGATATCAGTATAAAGCTTTCTGGATATCAATATAAAGTTTTCTGGAGTTTTTGAAAAACACGTTTTTCCTAATTAGGAAAAACATGTTTTTCAAAATTGGTGCAGATTGAGAAATTTTTGTTTAGTTCACAACGGAGAACAAGCAAGATTAAGTCATAAATTCTTAGTTGTTAGTAGATAAATGAAAATAACTAGGAACTTCTCAATTTCTTTATAACTGATTGTGAAAATCTGTGAAATTTTTAGTTGTCACAGTAAAATTGTGAGAGTTGGTTTTTGGGGAAACTATTTCCTCCATAAGTTATAAAAAGTTATGTTTTTTTTTTTTTAACATTTCTTAAACCCTAAAAGGCCTAAACCCTAAACCTTAAACCTTAAACCCTAAACCCTAAACTTTAACCCCTATAAAGACTTTTTATAACTTAAGGAGAAACTAGTTTCCCCCAAAATTTTCTCAAATTGTGAACTACCGAGAAATTCTGTGTTACTTACAATGAGAATAAATGTTGTTAAGGATTTAGAAATTCTCGATTGTTTTTTAATAGATTGTTAATTTGAGAAAAACTCATTCATACAGTGAACAAATGAAACTTTTTGGTATTTTTTAAAATTAGATTTTATTAAGTTGTTCACAATAAAAAAATATTTTTTTTCAAGCTTCTCAAAAGAATATGGTGTGTGTACTCATTTGACTTGTCTTGACTATACAAAATGAATGAGGTTTCTTTTTTTTTTCTTTACTTTTGAATTTTGATATATTTTAATTTTAATTTTTTCAAAAATACCAAAAACTCCATATAAAAACATTCTTATCTAAAAAAAGAAATATTTTTCCATCCGAAAATTTCTAAAATTAAAAATTCAATACTGAAAGTCTAAAACCGAACAATTAAATTAACACCGTTGGTTTGAGCATTCATTTTGAGGAAAATTTTGTTTTATTTTTGATTAACGAATATTATAAATATTATTATTATTTTTTTAAAAAAAATCACATTATTATTTCTCAATATAAATTAATGTTTTTATTCCATCTGTTAAAAAGAAAATCAACACCGTATCTATTTGAAAACCGCAAACTTAATGGTGTTAGTTGAATCATTAAATTTTGGACATCTAAGTATTGAGAATTTAGTTTTAGTTTTTTATTTTAGATAGAAGGAACATTTTAAGAGTTTTTTTTTTTATATATATATATATATATATATATACTCCCTCCGTCCCACTCGAATTAGTACAAATTTCAATTTTGGGTGTCCCATTCGAATTAGGACAACCCAAAAATAGAAGTGTTATATTTAATGGGACTCACATTCACACTCACAACAATTTTCCACTCATTATTCTGTACCCCATTTTATCTCTCATACTTTACTTTTTATACTCACCAACACCTACTTCATTAACACTTTTTTCTTAATCTACGTATCCAACCCAAAAATTCTAATTCGGATGGGACGGAGGGAGTATATATTTGTATTTATCTAAATTTTAAAGAAAAACCGAAAAATGGGAGAGAAAGAGAAATCGCGTGTGAAAGTTAGGAAGAGAGAGTGCAGTCTTTTTATATATCTTTAATCTAAAATATATAGTCCCTCCGTTTTTGTAGAAGTTTCTCCTTTTACTTGAACGGTGTTTCATTAGGGCAACTCCAACGGTAGGTAACAAATACCTATGATGAAGTACTAGTATCTCTAATGATTACCAACGGGTACTAAAATTTAGTATGATACAGAGCAATGTAGCAAATTTGCTACCTTGTTTAGTACCACACCAAATTTTTGGTACCCATTATTAGTGTTTTAAAGAATTGTTAAACATAATGCAAAATATTTATTATGTTAATTAATTATTATGTTAAAAATATTATTTAAAATATAAATATTTATTTAAACAATTGTTTTATGTTATATAATTATTTAAAATATTATTTTTTAAATTTAAAACATAATTAATTCAAGTAATGATCATATATTAAAATTATTTATCATTTCAAAAATATTAATAAAGTTAATAACTATCAAAAATTAATTTGGTACCAAAATTTTGATACTTATTGTTGGAGATGATTTTTTGATACCATGTAAATAGCACCCATAAGTACAAAAATTTGGTTTTGATACCTATGAAACAAGGACCACAATTGGAGTTGCCCTTAGAAGCTTCACCTTTTCTAAAATGTTCATAAATGTAGGTCGCACTGGTCGACCTCACTCACTTTTTCTTCTCACATACTCCCTCCGTCCTATTTGAAGCGTCACCAAATTTTTAACTGGGATAAGTAGAAATAAACATTTTGGGTAAGTAGAAATAAGTATTAGACGTCCAAATTAAAAATAAGTAGTGATAAGTATGAGACGGAAGGGATATACGGGATAATATCCCAAAAGTTACTTATTAGTTGAAGGAGGAAGTTGGAAACGACAGTTTGTTTTAACCGGGTTGGGGTGACGTTAACTGAAAGAGTGAAAAAGTAACGGCTCATTAGGAGTGCGATAACGACAAGCACATCGCGGCGTGAGTTGGCCACGTGATTTGGGAAAGCTAAGAGGACGATGTAAACTTGTAGTGCATGCGTAGGCAAACAATTTTCCCTTATCACGTGATGCTACCCGCCTTCCACGGAATCTTCGACACGTCTCCAGCTCACTACCCTTAATTTATTCATTAAGCACACAATTAACAATTAACACTTGCTTATTAATATTACTTCCTCCGTCACAGAAAGATAGTCCACTTTTTTTTATTGTTACTACGAAGAAACTTTGATCAGTTATAAATGCTACTTATAATTATGTCAATGTGAATCTAAAAATTGATATTAATAATATTTATAATGGTGTATTAAGAACAATTTCAAAAATTTCATTAGAATAATTAAAAATAGTCTTAATTATTACTCAAAGTTATTTCGTAAAACCCATGAAAATAGAGGACTATCATTCTGGGACAGATGGAGTATTAAATTAAGCTTTTGAAACACATTATTAAACTACGACCACTCTAAGCGCGGATCATTATTTTTTGAGCTAAATAATATAGATATATAAGTATATATAAAAACAAATGAATTGTTAACTGATCCCTAAGCAGATACCTTAAGCAGAGAATGTCCATGTTACATGGAACTTTCTTTTTATTTTCTTAATTTAACTCTAGTTGTTAACCATATGTTAAACTATTTTTTTTTGTCATTAACACAGATTGGGAAAATTTATTGGCGATATTTAGAAGCACCTCAGCGTTGTTTCTTCCAAGAAATGTACTTTATAATGGACCCTTTTGTTGTCAGTTACTACTATTCATAAAAATTTAATATGATTGCCCTAAAGTCAGTTCGATAAAAGTGTAATTTAACTGAACTTTTAATTCTTTCAAAAAAAAAAAAAAAATGAACTTTTAATTAAGATATCAAAAAATTAAATCAGTGAAAATTTGTTGGTTAGATCATAAAAATTATTTTTTAACTTTGAATTTTATTTTATCTCTTGCCTATTGACAGAATTACAGATGAATACATTACCCTAGTGGCTTGTAATCAAGTCTGTATGGATCGAGTATTAATTTAGGTTTATCTCCTTTTAATTGTTTTTTAAACCCGTCTTTCCTCTTTCAATTTCAATAACTATTACTCCATCCCTCTGTTCCAGAATAAATGTTATAGTTAACAAGTCAATGTTTTAAGTTTTTAGTAATGTTTTTTTGATTGCCCTAATCTATTTATATGGGTAGCGTAACACCTTTTTTATAGCATTACAATGCTTGTGCCTATTAAAATGGGTAGTATAAGAATATCACCAACTTTATACCCTATTTTCAGTAAGACAATATTTATTTTGGGACAAACAGAAATAAAAAGTAAGATATTTATTATGGGACGGAGGAATAGTTTATGTTATACTGTATTTGCCAACTAATATACATAAAGTCTATCATGGAGACATGTTACATAATAATTCTTGTTAGTTAAAAGTTACGGAGTATTTTATTTAACTCTCATGCCACTATCAGTTCTTATGAATGAAGATTTAAATTATTAATTAATGAATCTAGCTAGACAAGTGCATCCTCTCACGCTATTCCCCTATAAAATTAAGACCAAATTAAATCATTAGAAAGAAAGAAAGAAAGACTTGTGTTCATGAACCTAATGTGCTGTCGGAATCTTTGCCTTTTGATTTAATTTTCAATAAAAGTTTTGTTAATTAATATTTATTGAGTAAATATTTTTTTCTCTCTATATTACTAGTACTACAAGTTATGGGAGATAAAATTAAATTATTTGATTTGGTACTTTTCAATTATTAAGGCAATCATATAAAATACTCCATATAAGGTTGCTTTGCTTGTAAACAATGATTGTGGGGGCATTTGCTAGCTATATAAACGGGTATTTGTATTATTATTATTATTATTATTATTAAACCAATGAAAAGAAGAAGAAATGATTAAAAGTTAGCTAAAGCCTACAAAAAGAGCATTTTGTGGCCCTCACTCATTACCTAGCTAGCTCATAGTAGATGGATAATATTTCATTTTAACTTTCAAATCTTGTATTGTGTTTATATTATGAACTAAGATGGTATTCTCAGCGTCAAAGTCATAAATTTTTGCGAACCTGTCTAGTTTTTTTTTTTTTTTTTTTAAAAAAAACAAAATATTTTTACTATAATGTAAGAATTTGAAATGAAGGGGATAAAAATATATTATAATATAATTTTTTTTACAAAAATTAAGTTAAAATGGAAAAAATATAAAAGTCGAAAGAATTGAGTGACTCCCTTCCACCAACGTGACTTTGCTGGGCTACTGTGAATGACATTGTCTTGAATCTTGATTGGAAAAATGGTCTCATTCAATTTAATGAGTCAAGTTAATTTTTATTTAGCTTCAAATTGAATTTATATTAAAAAAAACATTTCCTAAAATTTAAGGAAAATAGTATTAATGGAAAGACTAATAAATTGGGAAAATGGGAGGCTACTATGGCGACACACTATCAACAGTTTTGTGTGTTGTTTGTTTTGCACGTGAGTGGAGGGAGGCAGACGCCTTAGTCCCCACCGGAAAAGACGAGCGTGCATGCATTAATACGTCCCCCGCGGGCCTCCATTTTACTCCCTTCCATGTCCATCCATTCCCACTTGCTACTTGTCCCTTTCTCTGCTTCATTTCGTTTGACGTTACGACCCGCAGTTGAACTGGGTCGGAACAGTCTGAATGAGTGTATAGCAATAAAATAAAAATCAAATCCCGTAAGATCCAAATCACTGTTACTAGATGAAAATGTTCAAACTTTACATGATATATTTTTAGCAAACACAGTCGTAGCTCCCTGATATACATCGATGATTCTATATAAAACATACCCCTCCACATATTTTTTTTTTTAACATTGATATAAATACAACTGCGGATTTACAAAAACTCATTGATACTATCTGATTCAGCTGCAGTTTTTGCCAAAAAGTCTCCCACGCCATTTGCTTCTATATAAACTTTACATAATTTATTACATGTTACACTCTCTCTTGTCTAAATAACTACCGTATCATTTTTAGGTTTTCTCCCTTATATGCAAAAACATACTCCATTCGTCTCAGAGTATATCTCCAACTTTTCTTTCTAGTCTGTCCCAACGTATATATCCGCTTCCTAAAATGACAAATAATCTTTACTATTCCTCCCACTCATTCTCTCTCATACTTTACTTTTATACTCACAACACCAATCAACTTACTATTCCTACCACTCATTCTCTCTCCTACTTTACTTTCCATACTCACAACACTTACATCACTTCCACCACTTCTTAATCTCCGTGCAAATGAGAGGGTGGACATATACTTTGGGACGGAGGAAGTAACTTTCTTATATGTGTTTGTTTGAGTTTCCCATTTCGATTTAGATCCATAATATAGCTTAATCCAAAATTAGCACAGAAAGAGAAGAGACAAGGAAGATGTGAAATTGGAGAGGTTTCTTTCAAGAAAAGTTAAAGTTGGCACGGTGCACCACTAGATAAGGAAGGGTGGTGTTTGTTTTGGTCAAGAGTGGTCACTCTTCTAAATACTAGCTGGTGTGGTGGAGAAGGACATGGTCCTCCTACTCCTACTCCTACTCATAGTTACTTTTAAATTACTATCTTCTCCTCTCTTTCCATGGATGCATGGATCATCATCAATCATCATCATGATTCATGATAAGAGAAGATAGATATAGGAGAGAGACAGTCACGTGATCTCTATCCCTCTCTCTCTCTCTCCTTGCTTTTGTGTGTGTGGAGGAGAAATCAAACAAGAACAATGTTCTGATCGATTCCACATTACTTGTTCAAGTAAAATGATGCTTCTCTAGATGTGACACCATTTACTACATCCCCATGTTTTTATGGTCACCCCCATAAAAAAATAAAAAAAAATAAAAAAAAAAACTACTTCTTTCTTTGTTCCAATATAAATGTTTAAAATTATACTCTTTCCGTTCTGGGTAAGTTGTAACATGGAAGGAGAATCACAAAAATTAAGAAAGAAGAATAATGAGTGGTTGGAAGGAAGAGAGAGAATGAGTGGAGAATAATGAGTGGTTGAGAGGAAGAGAGAGAATGAGTGGAGAATAATGAGTGGTTGGGAGGAAGAGAATGAGTGGAGGATTATAAAAGTAATAAATAGTTTCCTTATTTGGCATTGTTGCAACTTAAGTGGAATGCCCAAAATGGCAAATTGTTGCAACTTACCCGAACGGAGGGAGTATTTTATTAAAATTAATTTTAGTCATTCATTTTAGTCGTTAATTAATGAGTGGTTGGAAGGAAGAGAGAGAATTAGTGAAGAAAAATGACATTTGACATTTGGCATTGATGCAACTTAAGTTGAATGCCCAAAATGACTGAATTTGCTTTTGCAGTCATTCATTTTGTAACTGTGATATTCTTCATTCCACGTTGGAAAGGTGTGAGCTATTATTATTGTGATATATAACTTCCACCATACCGCCATTGAGCACTAATAACATTCATGAATTTTGGTAAGGCTATGGTAAGCTAAGTGAATGTAACGCCCATCCTATTTCTTGTTAAATATCTGACTTACTTGCTAAATGCTTGAACTTGCATATTATGTGTTAGTTTTACTTGGGGTTAAATTCTTAACTGCTTTAGAATATTAAGGTGGTTAAATGTCTAGTTTTGACTTTTGGGTCATTTGTGAAAATTTGACTTTAGGGGCCTTTTTGTTGAAAGTGAAACTTGAGGGGCCTAAGTGTCATTCTTTGAAACTTGAATGTTTATCTTGTTGGTTGCTTCTCTGAGGAAGCATTTCACCCAAATTTCTTACGTTGTTTTCTCTGTTTCAAAAGCTAGGGTTAGAGTTTCACCCTATTTTCGACTCCTCGAGTTTAATTATCCCTCCGTTCTTGATTTTGATCCCGGATAAATATTCGTGGCGTTGAATAGAGCGTTCCAGGCCGAACAGAAACTTATTTGGGTAACTTTGATTTTTGACTAGGTAAGTTATTAGCTCCCCCTTGCTTGTAATAACATGCATAAATGTTATTCCTGATACTTGTGAATGTTAATTTCGTGTTTGGGATAATTTTTGTGGTACTTGTAAATTTGGGACAAATGGAGTAAAATTCCTCTGTGTAAAATGATGAAGGAACTTGGAAATAATAGTTTGGAAATGTTATGCCCTTTTTGGAGTTGTTGAAATTGTTAGTAAAAGTTACTCCTACGCTTGGGACAGAGAATTCTAAGCCTGGGAAAGAAATTTGTGCTTGCTGGAAATTTGACCAGGCGCCCGCCCACATGGTCACCCGGCGCCCGCCCTTTTCAACAGAAGTTTTTGGTTTCAGAAATCCTTGGATGAGCGCCCGCCCGGTCTACCTTGAGCGCCCGCCCGGTCCCCTGTTCCAACTAAAGTGTTTTAAATCCAAATTGAAATGAAAGTTTATCCCTCCTAAGGCATATAGCCTTAGTATTAGATGTCTTAGCAAGAGTAATTGTACCTTTTGGGGGCATTAGAACTTAGTCTTGAACATTAATACTTATAGAACTCAAATGAGAACTTAAGTATAAGCGTAATCACTCTTTTATATGTCTTGAAAGTGCTATGAACAAGCACTAATGTGTTATACTTGTTGTGAATCCAATGATTGTGCACCTTAGGGGCATTAGAACAAAGTTTTAGACTTGAACATCCTAAGAATAGGATTAAGATTTTGTAAGAGTAAAGGTATAACTCTCATACATGCTTGAATGTCCAAAGATTGGAATTATAACTTGAAGTATAAGACATTTAAAATCTTGTACATGACTTGAACATCCATAGAAATGGATTAAGACATGAATATAAGATAATAAAATCTTGTACATGGCTTGACACCAATACATATGTATGGTAGTGAACTTGAAAGTGCTATGAACAAGCACTAACTTGTATGAGACATGTTCTTGTTGTGTATGTGCAAACATTGCATATAGTTGCTTGATAACAAGGTGACTTCTTGATTACTTGAAGCATGTTCCTTGTTGAGCTAGTCCACTACTTTTGGATTAGTTCTTTTCCCGTAGTTCAAGTAAATATCTACTTGTACATTCTTGTGTGAGTCCAGCTGGTTCTCCTTGCTTGTTCGGAAATATATAGGTTAACCCTTGTCGCGAGAGCTGGGGCTTAAGTGACAATCGGGTCCCTATGTATTTGCGCTTGACCCCTTACTACCGGCCATAGTAAGGGCATAGCTTCCTTGGTTGGAGCAATACGCCTGACTTAAGTGAATGCTAAACTCTTGAACACCTCGTGAACACTCGTGAGTCTTGATATTGGGAATGACACTGGTTACCGGGTCTTCTGATACATACTGAATAATCAGTTTCTTGTTATTGATCGTGATTGTCAAAGTAATACAAGCTACGACAACAATGGTATTCTTGGGAGGAATAAGGAATGAAGCAATATCCTTTATAGCTTGCTTGTTTAGCCTTATGTGCTACTTGATGAGTGGCTTAGCCTCTCATATACTTGTTACTTGATGATACTTGATATATGATTACTTGAGTATCTACTTGAATTGCATGATAACATGTCATGTAGTTGCATCTAATAGCTTACTGAGATTTATCTCACCCCGTTTCTTGTTTAATTGTTTTCCTTAGATCAAAGGAAGGATAGTGCGCAGTGAGGCTCGACATAGCTGGGAGATTACTACTGGCGGGTCGTGATTCTTTTGGGGGCTTGTGTCCTTTTACATTTGGTGAGGACGGTGTATTATGGGTTTTGTAACTCCTTATTTTGGGGTAGACAGTTTTGTTCAGTTCTTGTTGTCACTAGACATCTTGTATAGTACTCTTGATGCCAGCTTATGTGCTAGGCATGTTTCCGCTGTGTATGTATTAAGTTTGGTTTTAATTTTCTTATCTAGAACTCGTGTTGTGAGCTAGTATAGCTCCTTACTCTTGAGTATATATATCATGTCAGTTTATTAGTAAGATGTCATCCAGTTTCTTGTCAGTTTCTTGTTCCTCGTTAGTCACTCCCACCGGGTTCGAGGTTCTATTAGGGGATCCCGGGACCTGGGGGCGTGTCAGTGAACCCAGTTATTTGTGCTCAGTGGCCTAGTGTGTGTTCATATGTAGAGGATCGGGTCTCTGTGCATAATTGATATTAGATCGAAGCCCGGCCGAAAGGCTTGTGAGCTCTTACGGGGGCATACCAATGGTTGAGTGTGGGAGATTGTAATATCCCCACCTCACATCAGAAAGGTGCGGGCTTTGATTGTGATTTATAACTTCCACTATATACTACTCCCCCTGTCCTTAAATAAGTGTCCAAATTTCATTTTAAGGGACACTGAAAATCTCAACTTTTTGAACAATTTGGTAACAATGATTCATATATATAAATAATCTTGTAATCTCATTTTCAAACCTTTAGTTTTGCACGTATAAAGAAACCAGTGAAAAAAATTTCGTTTAGAGAGAAAGTTATCTTCAAAAAAGACACTCATTTAGGGATAAAGATTTCTTGAAAATGGACTCTCATTAGGGACAGAGGGAGTACCACTTAACATCAATAATATTTATGGACTTTTAGATAAATATGTGTTAAACTCAGTAATTTGTGTTCAATGGACTAATGTGGTGCTTATGTGGCGATCGTTACAGCAATGGAGAGAGTATGTTAAAACTTTTAAGAATAACACTAAATTGTTAAATCAGATCAATAATTAAGGTGGTGTTATGCCCACAAGCTAAATAAAATGAAATGTTTATAAAGCAGATATACATAATTTTGGGTCTATTTCAATGTCTATAAAGCTCCACTTTATATAAAGATAAATTGCTTTTGTTGTTGCAATGGCGTATGTAGGGCAAGTTTTAAAAAGAAAGAAAAAAAAAAACCCGGTCGAATGAGAAATAAAACATGAGCAATGCAAGGGGCACAAAATAAGTTCAAAAAATCTTGCTCACAGCATAAGGTGACGATATTTTATTGGTTGCATCAATAATGGACCCGCCACACTCTAATTAAAAACACCAATTAAATCTTTACCCTTAAGATTTTGTGAGCAATATTTTGTGACTTTTTTATGCCCCTAGTATTATTCATAAAACATGTTTAGCGCCATGTTCTGAAAACCAAAAAGATTGTCCTCCGTCCAACGATGAATACTATGTCTATGCTTTATTTTTTTAAAAAAAATAAAAATTTATACGTTAAAATTTCATGGTTACAATTATAAATAACTTGTTGATCACAATATTAAATCTTCTAATTTTTTTTATTTTTTTTTTAGCAATTCTAATTTTGTTTGTTAAGTAACAATATACTTTTTTTTATAGCAAAAGTAACAATATACTTGTTGATCACAATAATTTAAACTTCTACTCCCTCCGTCCGAAAATGATTTTCGCGTTTGACTATTCAAACTTTTTAAGGATATGAACACTTGCTTTGCTAGCCATGTTTTGTTTGTGCACTTTTAAGCCTAAATATTAGAAAGGTGAAGAACTTTTTGGGACAACAAGAAATGACGAATGAGAAGATCATTTTGGGACGGAGTAATTTACTATGTAAATAATAAAATATGGAAAATGATAAAAATAAAATAAAAATAGTTAGTGATAAAGTTATGTATAAATAGACAATTATTTTAGAGATTGTTTTCCCTAAAAAATACCTATTTATTTTGATGGAGAATTTAATACTAGTGTTAACACTTACATTGATTGTCAAGGCATACATCAAGATTTATCCGAACGGACGTTATTAAATTATGTATCATAATTTAACTTAGAATTATAAATAATACTCCATCCGTCCCACCCGAAATAAGATTTTAGTAAACATGACTTTACTTTGACAAAGTCTTTTGAAGAAAATATAATAATCCAAATAAATATTTAAAAATTATTATTGTATCATAATTAATAATACTCTCAATAACAATTTTAAAATTTATATTAGGATAATTATTTTTTATTTAAATTGCATAGTCAAAGCATAAAAAAAACTACTAAAATCATATTTCAAGGAGAGGACAGAGGGAGAAGGTGTACAGTAGAAAATGACCCAATCGCTTATTCTACAAAAGTCTTCAATAATCCATTTATATACATGCACTAAACACCTTTAACTTCCTCCGGTGTATTCCTCCTCAGTTTTGAATCACAAATATTTTAAAAAAAAATAATTACTCATTTATAAATTTCAAAATTTATTTAAGACGGAGATGGTGAAAGAGGAGAGAGAAAAAGAATCTAAAGCACATGGGATGGGAGAGTTAAGGGGAGAGGAGACCCGCATTTCACGGTACAAAAACAATTTTATTTTATTTGATGACAAAGGCGACAGCTGAGGTGCTGCACGTGACTTATCTTTCTTTCCCACAAACATCCTCTGTCCTCTCTCTCTCTCTCTCTCTCTCTCTCTCTCTCTCCATCCCCATTCTACACTTTTAAATTCTGTTAAAATGCTTTCTTTTCTCTTTTATGATTACTTGTTTTAAAAATAAATTTTGGTAGTTTAAAAATAGGATATGTATTTTATAAAATTAAAATTCCAATTGTAAACTCAATCTGTCCTTCTTTAATTTACAAAAATGAGTTTTAGTAAAATAATTAAGAAAATAATTGAAAAGGTGATGTGTTATAAGTGTAAATAGTTGAGCGGGTAAGAGAAAGATGGATAGAGAATAGTAAATGAATAGTTGTTAGTTGTTGTGAGTTTGACAAATAGGTCCCATTATTTAGAAAGTATTAAAATATTTTCATTTTAAAATATTGTAGATTAAAGTAAGACAACCAAAATGGTATATTTTTTTTAGATTAAAGAAGGACGATGGAAGTATACTTTTAGAAAATAGTACTCCCTCCGTTTCATAATACATGACATTTTAGAAACAATTTTGTGTTCCAAAATATTTGACGTTTTACTATTACCAAGAAAGAATTACTCTTGTTTACCTATTATACCCTTATTCATTAAATGTGAACTATTTCTTGTATAAGCATTTAAATGCCTAGGTAATTGGATATTTTTAGGAGCACATATTTTTTTTAATATATATTAATTACATTTTTTTAATATGTGTGAAGGAGTCTAAAATGACATGTATTACGAAACGGAGGGAGTATAAATTAATGGTGGCAATAAAATAAATTGCAAAAATGAATGAAATTAAAGGAGATATAGAGACAGTTAAATTAAGTAAGTTAAGATAGTTAATTGGGATCTGTGCACTAATCATAAGTAATGCAGGGAGTTTATCCTTTTTTTAAAAGGTTTTATAGTCAGTCAACTTGTAACAGTTTGTTTCTTTGTCAACAAATTTAACTCTCACGTGATACATCTCTACTTCCACCCAATTTTAATTGCGTACGGATTTAATGACACTCAATCCATTACCTCACCACCTCCCTTCCAAATTGCTTGGCCCCTAATCATAATACTCCTTTTGCTCCAAAATAACTGTCTCTTTTGGCATTTGCACAACTATTAAGAAATGCAATTATTATCATATTTAATGACAAAAGTTTCAATTTTACCCCTATTAAGTGTGCAACTTTCTTATATTAATGTCTCACACTAAGACAACTAATAAAAGAAAAACAAGTTTCAATGCAAGGATAAAAGAGACATTTAGCTCAAAAGTGACAATTACTTTGGACCAAAATTTTGGTCCAAAAGTGACAGTTATTTTGGACCGGAGGGAGTATTAAGAAATGTCATTAATGCATGTGAAGAAATCTCAAATACCCTTAAAGTAATTCAATTACCTAGGTAATTAAATGGTTAGGAAATATATAGTTCGCTATCATTATTAAGGGTATAATTGGTATAGAACAACAATAAAAGCTTTGAAAATAGTGAAACGACAAGTATTTTAAGACAAAAATGAACTCCCAAAACGACATCTATTTTGAGACGGAGGGTGTATTAGATTTTAATTATTCTTGAATTTTTAATATCCTTATAATGAAATATTGCCAAAGTATAATTCATAATTTTCAATCATTAAAATAAATAAAGTATAATTTTATCATGAAACATAACTAAAAGGATCATAGGAACAATAGGGCGTTAAATTGGGATGGAGAGATAAATCATTAAAATTTAAAAGAAATAACACATTTAATCATGCCTTAGAAGTGAATTATGATATTTGTAGTACTTTTTGATCCGGTTATGTAAACTTGTATTCTCTCAGCTCTAGAGTGATCTTAATATTTCTTTCGCTGTTATTGCAAAAGAATTTTGAGTAATATTTTTTTGTTGATTTAATTGGACTAATGAAAATATAAAATTTGCTATTAATAGTATTGTTAATGGTGTATCCATAATAAGTTTTAAAATTTATTTGTACAATTACATCATTTCAAATCTATTGTTCAAATTTCTTTAATAATAATAACAAGGACGAAAAATATATGAGGGCCATTTTAAATAATACGGAGGAAGTATTATAAAAATCAAGAAACGCACAAATTAATTCACCACTGTAAATAAACTGTTAATGAACGAGGTATCGATCGTCCGCCGCAACGACGTTAAGTAAATAAACGACGTTAAAAACAACACTTACGAATCTCACAAGAGGAAACGGAAACTGTATAAAGTGATTTGTAGCAGAAAAAAAATACTTAGAAAGAGGAGAGAGAAAGCTAGAGAGAGAGAGTCTCATCTCTTCAACCTACAAACAATCCTCCTATCTTTCGCCGCACTGCTCGTTTTTCCCTTATCATCATCACACACACAATACTCAAAACAATATTTCTCGTTGGGATTGGGAGAAAATTCGTTGTAGGCGCCACTGATCAGGCCCTACCTACTTTTACTTTGCTAATTCTTCTTCAGTTGCTTACTTTTTGAAGAATCTGACTGCTGAATTTTGCAAAGTTTTTCCTAGTTCAGATCGATCAAAGGTATGTGTATATTTTCTTAACTTTAGCTCCGGATCTTCACGTATTTGTTTTTC
Organism: Campanula takesimana; assembly: GCA_026119855.1. Lineage (NCBI taxonomy): Eukaryota > Viridiplantae > Streptophyta > Magnoliopsida > Asterales > Campanulaceae > Campanula > Campanula takesimana. The sequence continues at coordinate 734,903 of JAOWBW010000254.1, read as the reverse complement.
TTAATTCACCAACCTGAATTATGAATAATTTAGACGTATATCTGTATAAAATAGGTTTATGTTACTGAATTATGATGTGTTCTAGTTGAATTATGAATAATTCAGTAGTATATAAGAGTATAATTTTAATTACGCTCTTTTTTGTTGAATTATGATGACAGATCATAGCGTGATAGGCCGTGTTGGGAAGTAAGTGAAGTTGAATTTTCACAGGAAATTATTTTTTTTCCATTTGGAGCGGCTTTACGGATTGAATAATTTATTTCTGCAATTCGCATCTGGAAAATTGGAGATTCCAATTGATTGCGTCGGAGAATTTGACTGAAGAAAGTGAATGCGCCTCCGATCTATCAACGGAGGCGCAAAGTTTTTCACCGTCGTTTACATGCATCAGATCTGAGAAGCCGGCCGGCCAACCAACCAAACTGTCTGAATCTCTAACGTCTCAATTTCCCTTCGAATTCTAATCCCGTAAATCTCTGAACTCATACTTGATAATCCATCTTTATATTCATAATCCAACGTATATATCTGACCGGTGGATGGAGCTTCCTCAACCCCGTCCCTTCGGAACAGAAGGTAGATCAACTCATCCTTCATGTAGCGTATCCATTCTCTCTCTCACACACAAAAACACACACACAGAGAAACACTGTGTGTGTGTGTGTCGCTGTGTGTTTGTGAGTAGTTAATTTATATTTTTCGAAGAAACAAAATCAGAATTTTTATGGGAATTGAGCGCTGATGTTAAGTTAAATCACAGGTAGGAAACCAACACACGACTTTCTCTCTCTTTATTCACCACCAGTTCAGCAAGAACATCCCAGGCCTTCTCCTCAAGGTAATTTAAATTCCTCCCCCATACTTTTTTATATAATATTAGGGGTACAAAAAAATTACAAAATCTTGATCGCAAAATCTTATGTGTAATGATTTTATTGGTCTTTTTAATTAGAGTGTGTTGGATCTATTATCGATGCAACCAATAAAATATTATCACAATTTTGTGAGCATAATTTTGTGTCGTATACGGTGTTTTAATTACTTTTTTCAATTATTGCTGTAAAAACAAGGTCACGCTCAAAAGTAATAGTACCAGTATCTTTAATTAAAGATGAAAAAAAAATGTAAAAATGTTGGTGTGCACGTGTCTTTGTTGGAATGGTAATTATGTGGTGATGGTAGTGGGGGTGACGGAAGATGTTTGCATAGCACAATAAAAAAGCCCACGAGTGGTGGTGTTAGTGTTTCTGTGTGCTCGTGACCCACGTCTGATTCATGTGTCTGAATCATGTTAATTTTGGATCCTCGGGTTGCGTTTCTGGTGGGCCATCTCTTGGATTAGATAGATTGACGCCGTGAAATATGAACAATAACTAGTGGGTTAAGTTGTAGGGTCTTTTTTCTGGGTCCAGATTGCGATTAATATCTCAGGTCCCACGCAGGTGCGTGCACAGCCCAACAATATTCCATCTTTTAGCACAAGTCCTTCAGCTGATAATGATATTTTTGATCTAATTAAACATAATTAAGCTGATAATGTTGATTTGACATCTATTTAACCATTTCTGATTTTTGGAATACTCACGTTTAAGCACTCGATTTACATTATTTTTTTTCATTTCTGAAAAAAAAAAAAAAAAAAAAAAAAAAAAAACTGAAAACTTTTTCAAAAATTAGTGCCCGGAGCATTTGAAGAGATAAATTATTTTGTAAGGCTGAAGGGAAATAATAAAGTTACATAAGATGGCTACAAAATGAGGTGTCATAATTGTGTTGGTGTTTTTAATTGGAGTGTGCCGGGCACTATAGATATGGCCAATGAAATATCGTCACCACATCTTGTATCCTTCATTTTATAAACTATTTTTGTAAGCCTAGCATTGCCCAAGGCTGAATGGCAGTCATGGTCTTGGCTGAGAGATTGAGTTTCAAGGATACGATCGTCTTTTTGACACACAAACCCCATCGATAGGTGTTGCCTATTGATTTATAGAAAAGTGATCCGTTGGATCTTTGGACTGCATTGAATCTGCATCCAAAATATTTCCTAATGCAATTTGTGAATACTTTGTAATGTTCTTCCAAATAATAGTAAAATCTATCCTAGAGTTAAACTGCAAATAGAGGGATTAGCTAGCAAAACTCTTGTTCATGGACCTCCAATCTATATCAACCTTTAAGTAGAAGGGTTCTCTCAGTGATGATCTGTAAGCCCGCCATGATAATCATGTAGCCGGAGGATATTGATTGTAAATTTTGTCCTGTGTCCCTTGATCCAATTAGAACTGTATTCAAGCCAATCTGAAGCTCAAATGTCTCCAGAATGATAACTGCCCTTTGTATTAGATATTTTATGAGAAATTTAACCTTTTTAAAGCGGCATGCAATTCATTGTCTTGGAGAATTTGGATTTCTGCTCCAATCTTACGTCACATTTATCAGTATTTACTTCTGTACTAGTATTATTTGTCTTCATAGTGATCATAGTTTTGTACTTACTGATTTCTTTTGTACATTCATCTTTACTTTACAAACAAATGTAGGCAGCTACCTGGAAACACACGACTTCTTGCAGCCATTGGATCGAGTAGGGAAAAACATTAGCAAGGAAGGAAAAAAAATTGAAGTAACATCCATCGAAAAGCCTCCTACACCAGCTCCCCCACCTTCAGTGGAGCGCACTCTTCCCGGAGGGATTGGGACTTACAGCATTAGTCACGTTTCTTATATCAATCAAAGCCAAAGGGTTCCAATACCAGAAGGGGTCATGTATACCGTGGCCCAGTCAAGTAGTAGTGATAAAAATGATGAAAACTCAAACTGCAGTTCTTACACGGGAAGTGGTTTCACCTTGTGGGAAGAATCTGCTATGAAGAAGGGAAAGACAGGGAAGGAGAATATTGCTGGTGATAGACAAGTTATAAGAGGTAAGATTTGTTATCTTTGAGCCTTCTCTTAATATCCATTCGAATGAGGAAAAAAATCAAGATTATAAAGAAACCAAATAGTATATGAAAACATGAATCTTTATAGACACTGAATATATTTGAAAACGAAAACATGAATCATTATAGACACTAAAAGTTTCTAGGATATGTATGGCAGAGGCGGGGATGAGGATAGGAGGAGGGCAGTGGACAGCATCAATGGATCGGCCATCATTGTCCTCATCGAACCATAACCATCGTAACACAAATATTAGTTCTCTCTCATCTTCTCAGTGAGTTGTTTTTCTCTGTGTTTTTTTCCGCATTCTTGATATTTTTATTTATGATTTTCATTAATAGTCATTTCTAATACTTTTGATGACTTTGTAGGCCGTCATCAGCTCCGAGGAATCAGAGTTTTGTTGATATGATAAAATCTGCCAGGAGTGCCCAAGAAAACGATGATGATGATGACGAGGAAGAGTTTGTAATTAAGAAAGAGTCATCACCCAACCACAAAGGTAGCCCCCCCCCCCCCCCCCCTCTCTCTTTTCTCTCTGTTTGAGATCAACACCATTATCTCATCTCTAATTTCATGTTCTGACATATGGGAATTTCGTCTGTATTTGATAGCTAATTTGTCGGTGAAAGTTGATCCCAAAGGCACTGATCAGAAGCCCAACACCCCTAGGTCGAAGCACTCTGCTACAGAACAGCGTAGGAGGAGCAAAATCAACGACAGGTATGTTTAGTCAACAATTCTGACACTACTTTCAGTTATGTATTCCACTTACAGAATCAAGAATCAACTTACAAGACAAGTCTTACATTTGTAGTATTGGATCATTTCACATCTTTTTTATCCATTATCTTCCACTTACAGAATCAAGAATCAACTTACAAGACAAGTCTTATATTTGTAGTATTGGAGTTAGATACATGAATAGTTTCACGCGGAATGATTTGTTTGATTTAATTTAGAGTAAGTTTCTCATGAAATAAGCATTGTCAATGCCTTGACATACGCTAATATAAACCCTAATGCAGATTTTCAATGTTGAGAGAGCTCATTCCTCATGGTGACCAAAAGAGAGATAAGGCATCTTTCTTATTAGAGGTATGTGTATAACAGATAGTATCACTTACCATCTTTCTGTTATCATTTCAAACATGGATATTAAACAAAACTTACTTTTCTAGGTTATTGAGTACATTCAATATCTTCAAGAGAAAGTGAACAAGTATGAAGATACGTCGTACCAAGGATGGAGCAACGGACCAACAAAGTTGATCCCATGGGTATAAATCCAATACAGCTTCATATTTAATTTTCTCTTTTTATTTATTTCCTTGATATAGTGATTTGAACTTTGCCACCTTAATTCAAACAGGGCAACAACAATCAGAGACCGACTGAAGGTTTCATCGATCAACCTAGAACCAACACGTCAGGTCCCCCACTAGTATATCCAAAATTTGATGAGAACACCCCTTCTGTTCCCCCTACAATTCCCAGGAATGGTCAAAATCTAGTAGAATCTTGTAACATGAATTCTGCTGATACTATTAAAGAATCAGACCGCTCTCGATTAACAAACAAAGTCTCACCTTTTCCTGCTGCACTTCAGTCAAACGTCTTCCCTCCTGGTGGAAACAGCAATGCTACAGCTCCAGTTGTATTTAGTACTGATAACGGAGAATCCCAGCCCCAATCCCAGTTATGGAATAGCAGATCTTGTTTAAATGAATGCAGTGATAAGCTGAAAGAACAAGAACTAACGATCGATAGTGGTACAATTAGTGTCTCAGCCTTGTACTCTCAAGGGTGAGAACTCGCCACCCTTTATTCAAGCTCCTCTTTATCTATTTCAGGGGATTTCAATTTATTTCCTTTTTTGACTAACATTTTATAAATAAATTGTGTTAATAGGTTATTGAATACTCTAACGCACGCACTTCAGAATTCTGGAGTGGACTTGTCGCAAGCCAGCATTTCTGTTCAAATCGACCTTGGAAAGCGAGCAAATTGTACTTCAATGAATTCATCAACATCCATGCATAAGGTAACTTGATTTTGTAACTCTTGTAGTATACAATTACAATTTACAACCCCTCGGGGCTAACTCGTTGATTTGGCTACAGAAAAATGAGGGTCCCACCAGCAATCACCAAGCGCTGGCACGTTCTAGAATTATGAGCAGCACGGGGGAAGAGTGTGATGTTCAAGCGGTAAAGCGGTTCAAAACAGGCATAAGCTAGCATTTGTATGCCAAAATCCAGTTGATATTCTTTCTTTCTTTTTTCTTTTTTCCTGATATAACCTAGTCATTTTTGGCCTCCTCTTTGCCTTCACCGGGGGTAGATTTATTATTTATGTCTTTTCTTGTTACAAAGACGTATTGTACATTAGCATTTTTATTTTTTTGAGGGCTTCCGGTAAAAAAAAAATTTGTATTATTCGATGTGATTTGATTATTGACACAGAGGAGGCTTCCATTATTATGTTGAGAAGCTGCATATTTTTTTTCCTGATTGAAGGCTTCCATCCATGTAAAGTTTGAAAGCACTTCAGATATTATTTATTATTTGGAATGTATTGTAAAATTATTATTTTTTTATTAATGCACGTCTAACACTTTAAGTGTTTTTATGACAGTTGTATAAATAATTTTTTGAATTTTATGAGACTTGTTGTTTGTGATGTGAAGCAAAATTACCATTCTACTTTTCTATACTTGGTTCTGACCCGTTCCTTGATACTAATATGAATATGTCAGTATCAAGGATTTTTATGCACCTTTAGTTCTATACTCCCTCCGTCCCGGCCTAAAAGTCTGAGTTTGACTTTACACGGAGATTAAAAAAAAGTAAATGTTGTGAGTATGAAAATGTAAGTAAGAGAAAGTAGGATATATAAAGTGGGTAGGGAGTTTTTGTTGTAAGAATGACAAGTGGGTCTCATAGTCCATTTTAGGTAATAAAGCAACTAAGAACCTTAGGCTGGAACAGACTAAAAAGGAAAGTAAGAACCTTAGGATGGGACGGAGGGAGTAATTTTTTTTTAAAAAAAAAGTCTTTGACTTTTTTAAATGCAAAACTAGCATTCGAATTTAGTGGTACCCCTATTGCAATCAAGATAAAGAACACTATGAGAGAAACATACACAAGAACTTGTTTACCCGGTTCGTTCAACAAATGAACTACATCACAGGTAATCGCCACGTCAAAATTATATTAAGCACTCTTTAATATGTTGCTATAATATATTCTAGGTCAAAACTATGCTTATATAGATGTACAAGAAACCCTAAATCAAAAGATTTTATCAAAACAGGAAACTAAGATATAGACTGCCAACAAGTCATTCTAGGCTTTCTAAGCGGCCTCCTTGAGCGCTTTCTGACCCGAATCAGTTTCCTTCTCCTCTTTGACTACTTGTTGATCTCCACCAATCTCCCCCTATCACCTAATGATTTTAGGACTCCAATCCATACATCACAAAGTATTAGTATGAACATTAGAATGTGACGGTGTTGATAGATACGGAAACCTATGTTTCGTTTGGTGCGTGTGTGGAATGAAATAAAATGACTTCAAGGTTAGGATTACAGAAGAAAGAGTTTACAAGATTTTTATTTATAAATGCAACGGGATCCAGAAAATAAACATCTAATTACTGATTATCCACGAGGTAGTCTCCTGTACACCCGCCGCACGCTGTGCGACGGGGCCAGGCGACTTTTTTCCTTCTTTTTTTTTTTTGTCACCCATAACTTTTTTTCTTCCCAACAAAAGTAACACTTATTATAATGAAATGTAACACTTTTTTCTTTCAAATGTAACATTTTTTTTTAAAAAAAAAAGTACCACATTTTTGCTGCAATAGATTAAAAGATAACATAAAAATTGACAACTAAACTAATGTCACACTTTTTATAAAGGAATGTAACACTTTTTTTTTCAAAATTAACATAAGATTGACAAACTAAACTAATGTTACGTTTTATAAAAAATGAATGTAACATTTTTTTTTTCTCAATTGTAACAATTTATATTCTTAAATGTAACATTATATCTGAAATATAACAATTTTTTATTGAGAAAGTAACAATTGAAATGCAAACCCATTTTTTTTTTTTTTTTGTAAAATTGCTGTTACATTTGACTGTAAAAAGTGTTACTTTTTTAATATGAAACTGTTACTTTTATTAGAACAGATTGTTACATCTCAGCTGACAAGCAACTCAAACTTTTTGTGTGTAAAAAAAATGTTTTTTTTTTTAAAAAAAAAATCAAACCATATCATGACCTATGTAGTTTTATTCGTCTCGTCGAGACGAACACAACGGTATTTTGAAATTTTTTTCTGAGTTATAAATCTCAAGATATGGCATTTTTAAGTTAATGGGGTTTTTTTTTAAAAAAAAAAATGACACGTGTCAAAACGGGAGAGGGGGAGGAGCTGGAGCCGGGCGGGTTTTCCATGGAGCGGGCAGGCCGACCCGTGGGCATACCCGCCGCACGTGGTGCGGCCGCCGCATTTGAGTTTTTGTCATTATCCACTGCGTTTGTAATCAAATAATTTACTTACTATGTAAATATTTATAACTTTAGTTTTACTCACGGAACAAGGTAACCAGCTTTTTGGCGATTCCAAAATACTCCCCCCGTCCCACCGGAATTAGGATTTTTGAGTTGGGCATAGAGATTAAGAAAAAAGTGTTAGTGGAGTAGGGGTTGTGAGTATAAAAAGTGAAGTAGGAAAGAGAAAGAGTTTATTGCAAAACTGACATGCGTACTTTCATTTATTTTCAATTTTACTTGCAAACTTTGGAAATATCAAATGTGGCTTGCGTACTTTCATTTTCAAAATTTTGAGACGACTTTTTTAACACCCGTTAAAAAACATAACGGGACACTCTGTATAAGGGATGAAAGTGTAAGAAATAAAACTTAAAATCCTAACATTGCTGATTTTAACACTCCATTATTCCATTGATTCTCTTCTTCTCCAAATCTACACATACAATTTAGGAGTTTAGTAATTCTTGATCTGAAAATTTAAGTTTTATTTCTTACACTTTCACCCCTTATACAGAGTGTCCCGTTATGTTTTTTAACAGGTGTTAAAAAAGTCGTCTCAAAATTTTGAAAATGAAAGTACACAAACCACATTTGATGTTTCCAAAGTTTGCAAGTCAAATTGAATATAAATGAAAGCACGCATGTCAGTTTTACAATAAACTCGAAAGAGAAAGTAGGGTAGAGAATAATGAGTGGAAAGTTGTTGTGAGTGTGAATGTGGGTCTCATTAAATAAAACACTTCCATTTTTGGGTTGTCCTAATTCGAATGAGACACCCAAAATGAAATTTTGTTCTAATTCGAGTGGAACGGAGGGAGTACGAAAGATTCTTTTTTCTTTGTTTTTCACGATGTCTTATTTAAAGAAAATGATTGACTTGACTTTAGTACTTAGACATTAATAGCACCTTAAAAAGCTTCCTTTGTAAACAATTTTATTTCGACCCAATACTCCGTCCGAGTATTTATTGCTATTAAATAGGAGGGTACGGAAATTAAGAAAATATGTTGAAAAATTAAGCATTAAGAGTGGGTAGGAGAGAGAAAATAAGTTAGTGGATAGTTGTTGTGAGTGAATAGTAGAGAGAAAAAATGAACATTTTGGGTATGTAGCAATAACTATGGGACACCCAAAATGGAAATAAGTAACAATAACTATGAGACAGAGAGAGTACCTTGAATTATATCTCTCTGTTTCAAAATAAAATAATCTTCATATTTTTTCGGCCGTTAGTACGAATGTTACTACGAATGAAATTTGATCAATAATTTTAAGTTTATTTAACTATCCTAATAAATATTTCAAATCATGTTATTAATACACTATCAACAATATTATCATCAACAAATTTTAAATTTTTATTAGAATTGTTAAATAAACCTAAAGTTATTACTCAAAATTCATTCATAACTACATGAAAAATACTCCCTCCGACCCAGAGTAGGACTAGAGGAGTTTGCACACTAATTAAGACAAACTAATAAATGTGTGGTAGAAAATGAAGAGAGTGAATGAGTTGAGTAAATACTACTAGTGTTAGTTGGATAAATTGAGTGGTGGAAAATGAAGAGAGAGAATGAGTGAGATAAATAGTAGTGTTGGTTAGATAAATTGAGTTGTGGAAAATGAAGAGAGAGAATGAGTGGGGTTGAAACATTTTCATTTTGAGCAGTTTCACTTTTTAATGGGACGACATAAAAAGGAAAGAAGTCTCAATAGTATACCGTGAAAATCATTATAGATAGGACGGAGATGCTGTGTCTCTCTTGCAAATCCGGTATGTGCTTGTTTGTTTTAACTTATTTCTAGTGACTTGTGTTTTTTGCTTAAAATAAGTAATAATTGTAGTGTTTGTTTTGACTTATAAGCCAAAAGCACATAAGTAAGTAGTGTACAACTCAATAATAGCATAAATAAGTCAAAGCCAAAAAGCAAGAAAAATGTTACTTTTTCCCACTTATATAAAGAAACATGTCTAAAATCACTCTTACTAAAAAATTAACAACCCCAATTACCCTACCTTTCCATGTATCATTTCCGTGTACACACACACAGCCTGCAATGATCGTACACTTTCTCTTATTGCCTTGTTTTTTTCTTTTCTTTTGAAATTTATACATTTTATTTATTTGTTAGCTTGTTGGGTAGGTTTTTAAGAAAATAGAGGAGTTGTAGTACTACGAATAAATAATTTATAGATTTTTATATAAATAAATAAATTAGCATAAATTATAAGTCACTTAAAAAAGTGGACTTTCATTATAAAACAGAAATTAATATATTTTAGTGGTCAATTTACAGTTTGTATATTTACCTTGTTTTTATATATTGTATTATGAATTCTCCAAGACCATATCAATGGTTCAACTACCAAAAAACCTTCAACTACCCTAATATCACTACACCTCATCTTCTCTTTCCATCCACTTAATTATTCAACTACCCTCTCAACTATACTCCCCACAATGGCTAGTTTAGTTTAAAATTCAACTCCTCCCAACTCATCATTCCATACCCCACCACTTTTATTTATAATCTTTATTTTTATGATTAATAAAATAATAAAATAATAATAATCATTTATAATTAAAAAATAATTCACCCTATAATGGCAGGGTGGTTGTTACTTGTATACATGGAAAATGAATTATTAATATATATATATGTAATAAAAAAACACAAATTTCAGCTACAATTCCATTCTTCTCCTCCCACACCCCCAAGATTTTCTTCTTCAATAAACCAAATCATCTTACGTCAAAATCCACTCATAGGCTGTGTAGCTGAAGTGAGAACCACCATTATCTTCTAATCTACCTCTGAGATTACGCCGTGCAAAGTTAAAGCTCCCACCCCCCCCCCCTACTGATGCAACGCAACCCCAACTCCCCAATGGTCAAATAATGCTGGTCAATGGTTCATCATCTGATAGTTGCAAGCACTCTTCAGGGTTAGCATAAAAGTAGTCTTCTTCTTTGGGTCTGTCTGGAATCACCACCCTTTTAGTTAGGTTCCCCATTCTCTCCGCGTGGGCTTCCTTCACAGCATGGGAAAACTCGTCCCAGGTCAATGATCCCCCATTATATTGATCTATCAAATCCACTAAAAGCCTTCTGTCCAATAATATTGTCTTCTTGAACCCTAAGTATCTGAAAGCATTCAAACACAGAAATTGTCTCTACCTTTTTAGCTACTACTTGATCCACAAATCTAAAACCCAACAGTCTGTACAGTAACAAAGCTCCGTCCCGGAAAGATTGTCACATATAATTTTTGGTGATCAACTCAATTAAACTTTGACCAAAGTTTTATGAACAATGGATTATTCCCATGAAATTCTTAAAGTTGTTATTTATAGTATTCTTTGTAGTGCATCAATAAAAAAATTAGAAGTTCAGGGGGATAATCAAATGTTCATACAACTTGGGCAAAAGTTAAATTGAGTTGACCACCAAAATACTAAATGAGATTACCTTTCGGGCAATGCTAGGGGCACAAAAGAAGTTTACAAAATGATGGATACAAAGTGAGGAGGCGATATTTTATTGGTTGCATCAATTGTGGACCCGGCACACTCATAAAAAACACCAAGAGAATTTTGACACGTCATTTTTTAAGCCACATTTTGTGACACTTTTTTGTGACTTTATATTTACCCTTATCTTTCAGGGTCGGAGGGAGTAAAAAAGTAGTACCTGCGATGGCCTTCCACTACTTTGGCCATGTTACCATCATAAGTAGGAACAAAAATATCACTCTCTAATGAAACAAGATAGTCCAATGCAGCCATCTGCGACGAATGATTCTGAAAATATCCGAGATCGGATGGCCCCAGTAGAGTTTCCTTCCGAACCTGTTTTTTTATCGTAGATCCACAAGATAACTGATGAGTATACAAGATAAGGTGACCAAGTTTCATATAGTGAGATCCTAGGTTCAGTTCTTTCTACTGACCAATTTTGGATAGGCAGCTGCAAGATTAGCCATTCTTCTGTCCCCACCATAAATTTCGCCAGCAGCAATGTATATCTGGATGTCATGGTCAATGTCCAATGCCCTTAGTGTTAGAGCAGTTTCTTCGGGAGTCAATGGACAAAGACCGTCTTTTCTCTTCAAGTCAGAGTTTATGATCTTCTCTTTCCACCATGGGTAAGCATATCTGCCAAGAAATAAAGTTTCACGAAAGGAATAGGAGAGCATACAAAATCAACAATGTCAAATAGTCAAAGAGTATATCCTCACCTCATTCTGGTCAACTCTTCTACCTCTTCAGTGTTGCAGCCCTGGGTACAGCCAGAAAATGCTAACATGTCCATTTCGTATCTGAGATGAAGGACGAGGAATGGCCCATTTTGCCTTAAAAGCTTAATAACCCTTTCCCCCAACTCCTCTATCTGGGGAGTGAATCTTAATGCACCAAAATTTACTCGGCAACGTAACTTCTGGATTTCGAGTTGTAGGCCATTATTGGCAAGCCGAGCATCAGTTCTATTCAAATGAACAACTTTATACTTCTGTATCAATGGTAGAATCTGCATGCATAAATACATTGCTCTAATATTAATTCAGAGTGTCTCAATCAATAAGTCATCAAAGGATTACCTCCATCCCAAAATGAATGAAAATCAAGTTTGCTCTTGACCAAGAGCACATTTGATTATTATTTTTTTGGTCATTCATTTTTAACGGAGGGAGTAATTAAGTTCATTCAAAACCGACCTGGTTTTGATAATAAGAAATATCCGACCAACTAATGGGTGGCATTGAATAGACCATTCCTAGTTCCACTCTCTTCTTGAGTCTAGGAGGAAGCTCTTTCAGAATCCGGACCTCATCTCTCAAGGATGTGATAAAATGATCAACATCGAAAATGTCTTGGAACTCACTGCCATTTCAAAGTAAATGAAATATTAGGAAATCAATGAATCAAACATGGTTTTGTGAAACTCGGAATGTCTATAAATTCGATGGGGTATTGGGTGAAGAATCATAAAAGTAAATACCTGGGATCAGCCCAGAATGAAGTTTTATCCAACTCGGGAACTATAAGAGTGACATTTAAATATCTTGCAATTGCAACCATATCACATATCTGCAAGTCAATATTGAAAAAGTTGTCAGCAGAACCTACTTAATTCTAAAAATCAGATTGGTGGTCATTTAAGTTAAATGGAAGTGCTGTATTTGTGACTAAATCGCAAGAAATAATCACTCACCGCTGCCCGCATTTGATTAAGTCCTCCATTACATGAAACCATCAAGTAACCATTGTTCTTGTAAACCCCTGCAATTACAACAGAGATTTATAAAACTAAACATTACAAACTCTGAATCAGCCAAGGTGAAGCTCACGAAGAAAGGAAACAGTGTAAGGGGTTGCAACCACCTATTTGTATGTAAACAGCAGAAATGGAGAAAGTGGATATGGTGAATGTTATGCTGCAACGTATATAGACGCTAAAACGAGATACAAGATTTCAAGGATATTTAAGTTCAATAAGATTCAAAGGATGTTTTACGTTCAATGTAATCCGAAAGACAAGATTATGCATGAACAATCGCGAAATATTCTTGAAAAACAAACCTAACTACTCCACATACAGAAAAAGAGGGCAATTTTCTAGAAACTATCTTCCCCCATTATCAAGTCCTCCAGCAACAAAGGGATATCATACAAGAACACAAATGGTTTAAGAATTCAATAACGCAATATGACAGCAAATTCGAGAGTATGAAATATGAATAATCAGGAAAAACATCAAACAATGAAACCACAACGTTTGACTCAAATCGAACCAGCATGAATCAACAAACAAAGATTCAACAGACAAAATAATTACAAGTACAACTCACTCTTTGGAGGGAGAACAGGGGCGGGGACATGGGGTTGCAATTGGGCATCCATAGCAGCAACAGCAGAAGAATCATGAGTGAAACAAGAAGGCCACCCTTTCAAAACCCTAGGACCCCACGAATCACCCAATGCCGTCAACTGTACCAAGCAAGTCCATAACAGCACCGTCGTCGTTGCCCTAATTATCCAAATCTTCATCCTCGGAGATCTCGAAACCATTGTACTCCTCAACTTCTCCACTCTGCTTTCCCCCAAACTCTTCAAACCCATCGTCCCCCACCTCCTCCTTTCTCCCTCCTCACTTTTTCCTTTCTCTACCCTGCACATATCCCTCCCATACATCAACAATCACAACCCTAATTTGTACCAAATCCACTAATTGCAGACAATAGACACCAATATTGACAATGCGGATCAAAAAAACAGCAGAAATGTCCTAGATTAGGCACGAAATTTACACGAAATTCTGATGATCCAAAAATGGCGATTACGGAACGATATCAATCTCGATCCAACTAATACTACAACTAGCAGGAGAAAAGCGACATTACTTTCTCCAAATGCCTCAAAATCTTGGATTTGTTTTCTAACAGATTCCTCTCTCAAATTACACACAAAACACTCATTTTTGTAATGCTTCCACGGAAATTGAAAAGAAAAGGCCACGATCTTTGGGGATCATCAATGGAGTGGGCATTCGAGAATTAAGTGCGGCGAAAACGGAAAAGATAAAGATTGCAATTTTGAAACGACTCTAGCGGATAAAAGATATTCCAGTAGGCGTGACAAAATTTTCAGGCGAAAATGGAAGTTGCCAAATCCCGTCGACGTAGGTGGCCGGTGAAAGAGAAATAGAGAGCGATAAGAACCAGAACCACCGCGTCGTGGTTGTGCATATACGCACAAAGAAGCGAGTATTCGTACCGTACTAGACTTGATCCCCCTCCTTTAACCATGGTTCAGTTACTCCAGTTTTGTTTTCCTGCCTCACGGTCCATAATGCTCCATGCTGTCTTTTGACTTTTTTAACTTTTTAATCATAACTATTTTTTTATTTTTGGAAGGAATCATAACTATTGTTTCAAAAAAAAAAAAAAAACTTTTTAATCATAACTAGTAATACACCCCTGCATTAAATACACAAATAAATAAATTTGACAAATTAACTAAAAATGATAAATAAAAAAAAAAAATTGTTGTTTCATTTGTAAGGTTTTTCTTTCACTTTTCATTGTATTTTTATACAAAATCACAAATACGTGGAATACGGATGAGATAAATTGAATTTATTTACATAATCACATAAATCAAACTACAATACACCATAGTTATATTTTCATCCCACCAATCTCAACCAGAATAGACGAGTTCGAACGGAACGACCAAAATGCGGTAGTTCAGACCCAAATTTAATCTCGAACGGAATATAACATGTTTCACACCGGTTTTTAACTGGAATGACTCGTTACAGACCGAAAGGAAGCGAAATTTATAACTATAGTATGTTGTAGTTTGATTTATGTAATTATGTAAATAAACTCAATGTATCTCATCTATATTCAACTTATTTGCGATTTTTATGTAAAAATGAAAACCTTACAAATGATACTACAAAATTTGTGTCTAAGAATTTCTTTCATAATTTTTTTTTATATTATTGAATAATTTTTTGATGATTTGTCAAACCTATTTATCCGTGCGTTTAATCCACATGTGTATGATTATTTAATAGTATTGCACTATTAAAAATACATCAATAATACTTTTTATTTTCATAAACATAGTTAAAATTTCAAAATTATTTGGTCAACTTCAATTAAGTTGAACAAAAAGTCAAAATAGAACGTTTAATTTATACTACATCCGTCCCAGAGTAAGACCCCTACCTTGATTATGCACGCTTCTTAAGGAAACACAAGAGAAGGGATAAAGATCCTTTGAGAGTTGGATAGTTGGATATATATTGGTCAAAACATTATTCATAATGTAAGTGGGTGACAAGTAAGTTAGTAAGTATTGGAATTTTGGTAATTAGACAAGCATTACAAGGGTAAAGTTGTCCAAAATACTATTAATCCATTGCCATTTTAAGTATATACTCCCTCCGTCCCGCCGGAAACTTCAAAAAAAAATTATGGCACAAGAATTAAGGGAAAAAGTGAAAAAGGTGATGTGTTGTGAGTGTTGATAGTTGAGTGGGAGAGAGAAAGTGGGGTAGAGAATAGTTAGTTGGTTAGTGGATGTGAGTATGAGAAGTGGGACCCACTAATTAAAAAATATTAAAAACTTTCCATTTATGGAATGTGCAATTTCTATGGGACGCCCATTTTGGTAAGTTTTGCAATTTTCGGTGGGACGGAGGGAGTAACTCTTACTATAAGAATATCTACAATGGTTTCAACATTCAACACCCACTTTAACACTCCACATCATCCTCTCTCTCTTTCACCTAATAATTCAACTATCATTCAACTTTTACTCCATAGAATAGTTTTGTTTAATAAAATTCAACATTCTTCTAACTGAATGCCCCCACCACTTTTAAATAACTTTTGAGTGTTGAAATGGTTATTATTATAATTCATTTCACTAAAAAATATTGAAAAATTAAAAATAAAAGATAATGAAGGATAACTAAGGAATTTATATTGAAAAAAAGATGGGGTTTTTTTTTTCCAAATCAAATGAAACAAGACTCTATTTATAGAGATTTTTTTTAGATATGAATTTTGGTGAAAACAAAAAGAAAAAAATAATTTACCATAAAATAATTGACCTCAAATAATTGAGATGAAATAGAAAATTCGAAATTTCCACGGACCAATCGTTGGGCACCAAGTGTCAACCTCTCTCTCTCTCCTCCTTTAAAGATTTCAACATGTTGATTCAATTCAACACCCTAATTTTTTTCAACACTTCATTGTGGCCATTCAACATGTTGAAAGTTGTTTTCAACACCCCATTTCAACACCTTGTACATGGTCTAAGACAAACTGATTAAAAAAAAATGAACGTTTATTTTGAAACGGAAAAAGTATGTAAATAGCATAATTATTGGTCAAACCCAAAAATAATAAAACTTTAGTCAATTATATTTATAAGATTGACCTAAGTTATAATAATCTTTTAATCTAAATCACATGAGTAATACTAAAGTCACAAACACACAAAATAATAATAAATAAAAAAACTCAAAAATTTTGGTCATAAAATACTTCATCTATCCCATAACAAACGATTTACTTAATTTTAGAAACAAGACTAAAGAAACATTGTTTAAAAAATAAGTGTTGTGAGTTAATTGAGTACGTAAAAGAGAAAAAGTGAAATAAAGTGTAATAAGTGGAATGTTGTTGTGACAATGACAAATAAATTTTATGAATAAAAAGTTCTATAATTTTTTTATTCTAAATAAAAAAGACTTTTATTTTAAATAAATAAGAGACCTTTTAATAAATGGAACAGGTGAGTATATACTCCCTCCGTCCCATCTCACTTAATACTTATTTCTATTTTCGTATGTCCCAGCTTACGTCAGACTTTCTCAAAACAGCTAACTAATAATTTTATATTTAATCTATCCCACCATTCATTCCCTCTTTTCATTTTACACCACTCAATTTATTCAACCAACATTACTATTTACCTCTTCTCATTCGCTCTCTTCATTTACTACGATACATTTTCCTTGTTTTTTTTTTGTTCTTTTTTAAAATTATTATGCCCACTTCGTAGGTTTCAAATAAAGTGAGACGGATAAAGTATACTCCCTCTGTCCCATAACAATGTGGAAAAAATGAGTTTTGCAAGGGAATTGAGGGATAAATAGAAATGGGTAGTTGTTGTGAGTGTGAAAAGTGAAATAGGAGAGAGAAAGTACGGTATGGAATAGTAGGTTGATTGGTGCTGTAAGTATAAAAGTAAAGTAGGAGAAAAAATGAGTGAAATGAATAATAAATATTCTTTGTCATTTTAAGAAAGTGTAACTTATCAATGGGACACCCTAAATGACAAATTGTCCACATAGTTATGGGCGAGATGGAGTATTGCTGTCCAGTTTTTTGAGGTACTCCCTCCGGCCACAAATATAAGCAACACTATGGGGTTTCACACAGATTAAGAAAATAATTAAAGAAAAGCAAAAATGACTAAATAGCCCTTAACAAGTTATAATTATGGAGTAGAATTTGTCTTGAAAAGTGAATTAATTATTAGGGGTATTTTTGGAACAAAATTATTAAATGATCTTGAAATCCCATAAAATTGCTTATATTTGTGGCAAAAAAAAAACCTCATAGTTTTGTTTATATTTGTGGCCGGAGGGAGTACTTGTGCACACTTGATTATTGCTCATAGTTGAACTGGGGTTAAAAGGACAGCGGAAGTAATACAGTATAAATGAGCCAATAAATGCAAGCCAACTAAACAGCCGATCAAAATGGCCCCGCTTATATTAAGTCCCTCATCTGATGTGTCCACCATCGATTCGCTTTTGCCACTCCACGTGGCACCCTAACTTCAATTCCGTATTACTATGAACAGTATCCCGGGTACATTATGTCGGATATAACCGACAAATTTTCGCGAGAACTCACGAAATTGAAGACAAACAACTCTAGGGAAAAAAAACACCTTTTCACCTTTTGTTACTCCATCCGTCTGACCGTCTCATACTAGTATTATATTTCAAAACTCTCGTTTGCAGAAAATTAAAAATATTAAAATTGATGCTTGTATTGTAATCATCAAAATAAAGTAGGAGAGAAAATGAGTAGTAAGTTGATTGGTATTGTGAATATAAAAAATAAAGTAGGAGAAGTAGGAGAGAAAATGAGTGAAAAATAATAGTAAGTTGATTGATATTGTGAATATAAAAAATAAAGTAGGAGATAGAATGAGTGGGTGGAATAATAAAGATTTTTTGTTATTTTAAAAAATTGACATATAGTACTCTGAAACAAACTAAAAAAAATATAGATATATACTCTGGTGGGACGGAGGGAGAGTACTAAACACTAGTATTTCAATTTTTGTAATGAGTACACGTAAGTTCATTTAATAATCTTTTCTTGCTACTTACTTTCATAATAATATAAGAAATATTTTTATAAATATGAAAATTTACATTTACATATATATATATATATATAATACAATTGTAAAAACAAATGGTAAAAATAAAGTTTTATGTTGTAAAAACCGATTCTATCTTAGTGCAATAAATTACAGAGTTTCATAAATAAGATTTATTTTAAATATTAGTGAAACAAAAGCGAAATTATGAATATTGAAAGAGTAAAATGGTTTTCACGGATCAATTCTTTTGCCTCTCTCCATGGAATCTGATATGATCTCTCCTCCCAAATCCGTCTCTCTTAGCTTCTTTTAGTTTTCTTTACAAACAAACACATAATTAACTTAAAACAGTGTGTGTGCATTTTTTATTTTTAGTTTGCAATTGATGATGCCATTGTTAGAACACTGGCTGATGCTTAGGCGTGAGCTGCTCCTTTGCTTTTATTCTTTTGATGGCCAGATTTGTGATTTTTATTAATTCTTTAAGTGTATTTTTTAATCTTGGGTCATGGTGATTTTTATTAATTACTACTCCTTTGTCCCTAAATGAGTGTCCATTTTCAAAAAATTTTGTCCCAAAATGAGTGTTTTTTTTTAAACATAACTATGTCCCTAAATGTTTTTTTTTTCGATTTTTTTTTACCCGTCTCTTTATACGTGCAAAACTA
Source organism: Campanula takesimana (assembly GCA_026119855.1). Taxonomy (NCBI): domain Eukaryota; kingdom Viridiplantae; phylum Streptophyta; class Magnoliopsida; order Asterales; family Campanulaceae; genus Campanula; species Campanula takesimana. The sequence goes on along the minus strand of JAOWBW010000254.1, from coordinate 715,791 downwards.
AATGTTTGGAAATGATATTAAAAGATTATATATGAATCTTTGCCACCAAATTGTACAAAAAGTTGAGATTTTCAGATGTATTAAAATGAAATTTGGACACTCATTTAGGGACAGAGGTAGTAACTGTAATTTTAGTGAATGTTAATTTGACAAAGGCTAAGGACTAAGAACATTAATTATGTCTTGCAACAAAAAGAAGTGTGTTCTAAACTAACGTAGAATATTATGGATTAATTTATAGTATCTGTCAACTTAAGCTTTGATATTTTCTCATCACCATTGCAACATAATTAATGCATTAATGTCTGCCATTGCTTGTAATGGAGGCAAAGGCTCCTTTGACAGCCGAGAAAGTTGAGCCCTATTATATAAGTATATAAATCGAGCTTTTATTACTTTATATACTCCCTCTCTCCCTAAATGAGTGTCCATTTTCAAGAAATCTTTGTCCCTAAATGTGTGTCTTTATTTAACATAACTTTCTCCCTAAACGTTTTTTTTCGAAAAAAATTTCACCAGTTTCTTTATACGTGCAAAACTAAAGGTTTGGAAAGGAGATTACAAGATTGTATATGAATCGTTGTTACCAAATTGTTCACAAAGTTGAGATTTTCAGTGTCCCTTAAAATGAAATTTGAACACTCATTTAGGGACAGAGGTAGTACTCTTTTCCAAAATGATTTTTCTATTTTTTCAGCCGTCATTAATAATAAATTTTTTGATTAATAATTTAAGTTGATTTAACTATCTTAAAATAAATTTTAAAACTTTTTATTAGTTGTATTGTTATAATGGTGTCTCAATAACAAGTTTTAGATTTTTATCAGTATGATTAAATCAACTTAAAATTATTGTTCAATATTCATTCATAATAACAGCCAAAAAAAGTAATAAAATCATTTTGAGATGGAAAGAGTACGTGATTAAACAATTTATGGGAGCAGCCTATGAGTGGAGACGTGAAATATATTTCATTTTAATTGTCTTAGAGAAAAATAGAACAAAAACTTATCCATGTAATGTCACACCATATAGTATATCGTATTTATGATGTGCCATGACCATATTTCTTCATGAGTCAATTAAAATTAATTAGCCCCTTGCTTTCAAGGAAATAAATTCTCCTATTTCGGGGAAGATTCTAACCCTTAATATCAGCTCAATTTTAATGATTTACTAATTATAATTTTTAAAAATATATTAAGATAATTACATTGATACTAATATTTAGTTACGTTTAATTTGTGTTAACTATAAAAAATCAATCCGTTAAAAAAAAAACTATAAAAAATTCAAATGAGACTATCTTTTCAAGACATGAGTAACCACTAACTATGGCGTCACATCTTAACTCCATTTTAAACTTATGTTTTCTATGTGATGTTTGTGTACCATATGTGATCTAACGATTATGAATTATTAGAGTAGACGTCATGCCGATATCATTAGCGATTGGGTGTGATGGTAGATGTGGGAGGTGATGGGCTGAGGTACTGTAGGGATGTATAACGATTGGATCATTAATGGTACATACAAAAATGGTGCAAGAGATTTTGGTCCCTTTTGTTTAGTTCCTAGATACTTGCTCCGTCCTATAACGATAGTTTCATTTGACTATTCAAACATATTATTGTCATTTTCATTAATGCCCATACTAGTAAAGTCTAATTATTACTTTCACTACACTAGACTCTCTTACAATAATCATGCATTATTCAATAGATTCATCACAATCACAAGGTTAATTTTGAAAATTCAATAATTTTAGCACGTGAGTTTTAAAAATATGCCTATCTTTTGAGACAAACATAAATGTAAGAGGGACTTTGAGACACAGGGAGTTATATTTATTTAAAACTTTTACCAAATACACATGAAATGCAAGGAAATGGTTATTTCTCATTTGAATGTTGGGAATCAAGCACCAAATTTTTCTCTCTAAAATAACACACTCTTTTCACTTTAAAATGGTGTTCATTCTTTAAAAGTTCCCCCTTGATTGAAGTTTTTTATGAAGTAATTATTTCTCCCTAATCAATTATTGTATTCCATTGCACTTACAAGTTACAATCATCTTGTTCTATGATATACTTACAGAAAATACTTTTTAATATTTATTTTTTTCTTAAATTAGAAAGAAACTCTCATTTAAATAAAGAAGGGAAATAATAAAGTGTATTGAATGAAAGGGGAAAAAAATAACATTAGGTCAGCATCCACGAGATGCAATATACTCGCTGATACTCCCTCCGTCCCAGAAAGATAGTCTACCACCTTTTTTCGTTGTTACTATGAGGGAACTTTGAGCATTTATAATTTATAAATGCTACTTATAATTATGTTAATGTGAATCTAAAAAATGATATTAATAGTATTTATAATAGTGTATCAAGAACAATTTAAAAAATTTCATTAGAATAATTAAAAGTAGTCATAATTATTACTCAAAGTTCTTTCGTAAAACCCATAAAAATAAGGGAACTATCATTCTGAGACACAGGGAGTATTTAATATGCCAAACGCAATTGGCTTGGAGTTTCCCCCGAAAAGAATAATTATATGACAGTGACCGTATTTTTTCCATTAAACAAAATTACATACTCCCGTAAAAACTTGCTTCATCATTTTGAATATCTCCAATGGACACCAAAATTACACTAAAACACTAAAATTGACACTATAAGACTACTCCCATGGACACTATAAATTACACCAAATTTGGTACAAGTGATTAGTATTACACCAAATTTGGTGTAACACTAAATTATACAACATATTTTACTTAAATTACAAAAGTACAATGCATTAAAAATAATTATAAAAACATAATATTACCTAATAAGAAAAAGTCACACAAAACTTGCACCAAATTTGAAAAATGAGGGGTTAATATGTAAAAGACTAGACTTCAAGAAGTGTTTATGAAATAATGAAAATTAGTGAAAAATAAGGTGGAAAGAGAATGGAGTATTCATTTTTGATGTGAAAATAATAATACATTGGAGAGGATTATTATTTAGTGTAACATTTTGTGCAAAACTTGCACCAAATTCACTGTTCTCCATTGGAGATGCTCTTAGATTTTAGAAAGTATTATTTTTTTCAAAAAAGAAGATCTATACTCTACTTTCTTTCTCCATCCACTTACAGTAACTATTAACTTATTATTCCCTACCACACTTTCTCTCCCCTTTCTACTCGCACTACTTGTTTTTTTCAATATTTTTCCATAATTCTCGTTCCTAAAAAAGAAATTTATTATCGAACAACAGAGGGAGTATACAGTGTGTTTTTTTTCCTGAGCGAAAAGTACATATGCAGTTGGAAGCAATTATTTTTAGTATTTTGGTAATGTATTTATTTTCTTATACCTTGCCAACATTCACATAAAAGTTTTAAGAGTTAACATCTCGAAATTGAGTACTGCTATCAGCCCAAAAAAAAAATATTAGCAAAATTTTAATCACAAACAAACACAGTTGATAATGTTTGATTAAATGTTCACTAACAGTATCTGTGGACAGATTTTACACACACACACATATATATACAATGTGTGTGTATATATATATGACTGCAGTAGAACTCCTGTAAATCAGGGACAAAGAAGGAAAATATTTTTACTTTCAATAACATAAAACTAGAAAGTGCTTTCATGCATATAAGTTTTTTCTTCTTATTGGTGAGAAGAGTGAGTTTATTCTATAGTATTGTAGAAAGGGGTATGTTTGCTGCATTGGAAACAATTAGCAAAACGATTTGACAAGTTAGATAGAAAGAGCAATTTTAACACCTTTGGTATGACTTATTACCTCTCATTCAAGGAAAATCTGCCTAAAAACAAAATGTCAGACTTCAAAAGGGTCAGTCGATGAAGACAGACCAACCCCGTCTCGGACCAACCTGCTTCCACAAACAAACAAATAAATTGCTGTATAATCACCATCAAAATGAAACTTAGGGATTAAGCTTTGGATTTCTAAAATGAAAACGAGAATAATCAAAAACAGCTGCTACAAAGTTGGAAGTTCACACCACATGTCCTAAGATTGTTGTATATCGAAAAATCAAGTGTAGCCGACAGAAAAGAACAATCAAACTGATACATAGTATCAATACGAGCATGTTCGAAATAAAATGAAAGCTAAATTAGCACAAAATAATTCAACTGAGATCTAATGAATGTAAAGGTAACATCCAACAACTTTACAGAGCACCAAAGACATTCTGGTCTAGTGGTCGCAACCCATAGAGGCCTCCCATAGGAGAGGTCTTGGGTTCGAAACCCCCAAGCCGCATAAGGTGATAGTTTGTGTGCCTAGAACCCTAGATTGTCATAGACTAGCTAGGTTGTATCAGGTTTTTCTAATAGTCTAGACAGTTGATCAATAGTATGATGGAATTTTCCTGGCTTGGTACCAAAATCTTAAGAAACAACTTTACAAAACTGAAAAAAAAAAGAAAAGAAAAGATGGTGATTGGTTCATATATTACAATCCCTGAAATTGGAGCTGGAGCTTTATTAGTTTCATCTTATACTTGTTTAGCTCCAATTGAAAATTTTATGGTGTTAATTTCATACTTCCAAGCATAGTAATGAAGAATTAAACAAACGAATTAAATAACAGAACTAGAAACATAAAGAGCAGCAAAAGGACCATATCATACCAGCTGTATCATCACTGTTCCAGTAATAGGTTGTTTGGCTTCATTTGCACAAGAATGCTCTATCCTCATTTCAATTATCTGCACCATGTCGGTCAATGGCGTGCAGTCACATATGTGTCTTCCAATGGATTCTCTTCCTTCTCCCTGTCACAGTCAAACTCATCATTCCCTACTCCTACATCCTAAAATTAGTCGCTATTTTTGTTTTAGGAAAAACTGAGGAATTTAATTCTTAAATACTTTTAGGACCACATACACATAAATTACTTAATTATCACATTATATAACAGCATGTGCTACGTAAATCATGGTAGCTTAAGTAGTGAATTTGGTTACTCAAATTAATTAGTAACAGCCACTCAGTAGTAACATAGAGAGGGGTCATTCTCTTTCGACGCTATTTGCGAGTTGTGTGGCAGCCTGACAGGTCAGAAATCTGAATAAACTCAAGTTTTGAACGAAAAAGAAGAAGAAAATATCAAGTTTGATGAGCAGCACAATAATGAGGCAAAGATGAAGGGTGAAAAAACAAGTAGTACAGACGATTATTGAGCTTACCAATCTACATCTACATCTACATCTTGTCAAAATCATCATCAAAGTCCTCACCCGCGTCATCTGATCAAATGAAAATGATTGTCAAATAACCAGATTTCAGATGTGTGCGGGGACCAGGCTACTAAAAATTAAACCTTTTTTTTGTTATTTGAAACGTACACAATAAAATAAAATAAAATAAAATTTGTCTGCAGAAAAAAGGGAAATCAGAAAATAGCTTATGAAAACAAACGTGCATATCAAAACATTACTAAATCAGTAAGAGATGACTCATAATTTGCAAATCTTATTTCCTCCCAAGCATGAATCTCGGTAATCTTTTTCCTACTTCTGCAATAAAATCCATCCTACTAAAGCCCCTAATCACTGCTAAACAACACCAAATGGCCTCAAACCTTGTTGGTCCTGTTTCTGCACTTGTCCCAATATGTCTTATTCAGTGGCGGACCCAAGAATATTTTTAAAGGGGGGCAAATTATTTTTATTAGTGTAAGGGGGCAAGAAAAAAATTTAGTGTATTTTTTTCTTCATTGAAAGGGGGGGCAAAATTTAATTTATTGCACTAATTAATTTAAAATCTACAAAAATTGCATTAGTAAAAAAACAAAATTTTTTGACGAACGGGGGCCGTGGCCCCCTTATCCTTAGGCGTAGGTCCGCCAGTGGTCTTATTTGCACCAATATTATGAGGAGTTCCAAGTGTCGACATACCAGAAATGGGAAGACAATGCTTTGGATAAGAAAAGACATAATTCATAGTAAAGGAGAAATTTAGGGTCCCCTTTTCACTTTTCTTTCAATTTATTTGTTTAGTTTGTTTGTTAGGGAAGCAAAAGAAGAATCAGTTATAGCTGAGCTATGATAGCTCATAAGCTCCTAATCAAGAGGTGGTAATTTCTGACCCTATACCTGTGCCATCATCACTGTCACCAAGATCTCCAAGGAGAAATACATCTAAGTCCTGCTCAGTTGTAGATGAAGTTGCACTTTTACTCTTCTGGCTCTTTCCCTCTACCTGCTTTTCAGAGAGAGTTTCAGCTGTAGGAACCTCCTTTACTTCATTCCCCTTCACTTCTTCAACAGATAACTTCTTTAATTCCTCATTGTAACGATGCTCATACCTAAATCATCAGGGGGCATTTATTAGAAGTGATACATATATTTAGTAAGAAGACACACATGTCCACAACCTGTATCAGCATCAACATACACAGATGCAAATCAAGAGAAAAAAAATGTGCTGTTCTGACATTTGTTTAAAAAATCAAGCTCGCTGGTCATAACACAAGTCACATGTTAGGTCAATGTGCTTTTAACGGTTTTAAATTGAATTCTTTTGATTGAAGAAGAATCATACGCCAGTTTTTCCTTTCAGTGCACTGGGTTTTAACTCCCATGCTTTTACATGTCATTAGCATCAACTCATCATTCATCAATGAAACTTACGAGTGGGCTTGTTATTTCCAATCAAACAAACTAAAGGAGCAGCATCAAGTCATTGTCATGGTCCCCATTTGTTAGGGCTACATTCTATAGAGGACGACATCTTTTACTATTTCCAGCATGTGGTCATCTTCATCCTCGGTAAAGTTATGAATATAACTAAATTATGTTTACAACAACAACAACAACAACATTACCCCAGTGCCGCAAAGGCTCCCACCTATGGTGGGGTAAGGGGGGGTCGGATGTACGCAGCCTTGCTCCTGTATTAAAGCACAGAGAGGCTATTTCCAGATGACCCATGATGAAAATTGCGTCGAAAATTGCATGGACTGACTGCTGCTTCATCACAAAGAAGCGCAGACAGTTTAGTGACCCATTTTGCTTTATTCCATCATATTCCCAAGCCAAAAAATAGTGAGTCTTTGGCTCCATCGGAAATGATGGAATAAATTAAATTATGTTTACCCTAATAAATATTCTTTGCAGCCTGATCCTTGGAGAAACACGTAGTCACGTACTACAAGCCAGAAGACTTATCTCAACAGAGACATGGTCTTGGTCAAATGTTTGTTGAAGATAGAATTAGTTTCGTAATTATACGGTAGATTGTTATTTTTGTTATTATCTTCCTTGTATGTAAATAGGGCCATGGAGAACACAAACACATACTCGCTCACACTCGAATACTTTTGTACATCTCTATACCTCAGAAACTTGTAACACAACTCTCTCATTAGTGAATACTTTGGGAAGGAAGGTGACCATAACCTCCCAAGGTTTATGCCGACGAGATAATTGGCTTTTCTCATTACATCCTTGCGTTCATTTTTTTTTTTACTTGATATAATCCTTTTACTTTTATTCCATTGCACCCTCCATCCTCTATACACTTTTTTCTTTTCTTGACACATTATTGTTTTTTCACCAAAACACCATTATAGCAAAACCCTGACGAGCTACAACTTTCAATGTAGAAAGTACAAGAAAATCCGTTCTCACAAAACTTCCACAGTATATTTTATAACAAAAATCAAAACATCTAACTTCTAACAGCAACTTTCCAAGAAGGAAGATAACTAAAACAATATACTTTGGGAAAAGAAATTATTGGTGTGGCTGTTCGAGATGAATAATATATTGTGGTAGTGGCATAGTGGTGATTGGTGAATGATCTGACATGGAAGTTTGCTGGAGCACAAATGGAGATTTGCTGCTAGATCTTTGCACAACTGAGAAACAAATACTTCTCCTGTTTGTTTGTTTTTTCTACCTTTTGCTAAAATGAGATAAAGATTGTTTGCAACGAAATTCTGATGGTCATGATGAGATTTGATCAAACTCATTTACAGTCCGTTCAAGGCTAAGTTGAGAGGTAAATGGCCTATTTTAACATACTTAATAACATGTCAATTACCCTTAACAATGTTAGTGTAGGTTGATTTTTTATTTTTATTTTGGCTTGATTCAGATGGTGGTTCAATGTAGTATCATGAAACAGAAGTCATCTAGTCAAGGTAAGAGGAATATAAGCTGCAACAGGTAAACCACAACCAGGCCAATTCAGAAAGCAAAAGAAAATACCGGATGACAAAAGCATATACTCCCTCCGTCCTATAATAAATGTTACCAAAATGGAAAACGCATGAATTAAGGAAAAGCAGTATAATATTGATAGTTGAGTGGGGCATAAATTGTGAGTGGGATAGTTGTTGTGAGTATGACAAGTGGGTCCTACTGAATATAAAAGTAATACTCTCTCCGTCCCAGTTTAAGATTCTTACTTTCCTTTTTTGTATGTCCCAGTTTAAGGTTCTTAGTTGCTTTATTCCTTAAATGGCAAAGGATGAATAGTGTTTTGGACAATCTTGTCCTCATAAAGTTCATATATTACAAAAAAAAACATCACTTACCTATCTACTTTTCACCCACTTGTTTTATGAATGGACAATTATATCCTTCACCCACTACTATTCTTGACCCAAGTTTGCCTTTATTTCTTAATAAGCGTGTAAAGTCAAACTAAGAACCTTAAACTGGGACGGAGGGAGTATATATTTCCATTTTGGGTAGTAACATTCGTTATGGAACGACCAAAAGGGAAAGAAGCAACATTTGTTGTGGGGCAGAGGGGGTACAAAATTTGAAAGAGATGAAAAGGCCAAAACACGGTGAGATATAAGAAAAACACATCATAAGAAGGAGAAGTTGCTTACGGGGCCACATGACTATGCACTAAAATAAAATATATCCTCCAGAACTTCCTTTCTTTCATTACCCGTGGGCACAATTCATACCTCAACTTTGAGATTTCCTGCAAAAATATACAATAAACAGTTTAAAACGGTAGCATAGTTCCCATGGTTGATTAAAGTATGGCATAATGCAAGTACAACATGAGTGCGAAAACTGATCTAACCACACCAACCCAAAAGGTGCGACAATCGCGTTCATAATAGATCATAGCACGGATTTATCATGTCTAATGATGCCAACTTCAGATCCAGGAACAAAAAGGTGCACACTCCAGGTTCCCCTTAAGATTTTTCTTAAATAAAATGTGAGGGCAGTTGAGAACAGCCCTGGATAGAATACAGATATACTATGACTACGACTTTTCTTTTTTAATTCATTGTCGTTCATTCCCTTCGACCCAAAATGAATGTCCGTGTTTGTTCATGATCATGAACAAAAATGAAAATTCATTTTGAAATGGAGGTAGTGTTAATTTTCATAGACAATGTCAACCGAAATATTAACAATAGCAGAGAAAAAGAGCTTTGAATTAACAATAGAGATTCATACAGGCAACCATATGTAGTTTGGAATTCCAAAAGAGTTTGTGAGAAGATATTCCTCATTCCAATTAATTCCTCCAGAAAGCTAATCATTGGCCTATGCCATGCATTAGGTTGAAACATTAGAAAAAATGTGATCAATGTTATCACAAAAAGGTATTAAATATGATTAACCAGACATGGAAAATTGTTACTCTCTCCATCCCAATAGAAGAGGTGTGTCCATCCTATTGAAGAGTAGTATTTCCCTTTAAGAAGTCAGCATAAAACAGATTGATTAAACTAATCTTCATCTTCCCACCTAGTTTGAGTTCAAATATTGCCACCTCATTTAACTCAAATATTTTTTGGGGGCATCTAGAGACTCACTAATTAGATTTTCAAACCATTTTCTTCATCTGTGTGTTTAGTCAAATGTTACTCTTCTATTAAGACTAATGGAGTACTAAAATATGGTATACATGAAAACAAAAAACGTGCCACCTATAAGAAGATTGAGACAACCACCTTTACAGTTGAGAGAACAAGCTTAGCATGTACTTCTTGTCACTTGGTCAGATCCTGCCTAATATTTGAGTCCATGGGGATATCAGACATTTCGGAATCATCTGCATGAAACACAGTAGTCAAATTAACTCCTGTAATGGATATATGAGTTGGCTTTGTAAATTGAAGTTAAGATCAGAATAGATAAGCAGCTCATGGTAGCACCACATTGTGAGGAGATTTCTACAGATATCTCAATGAAAGAAGATGGTTAGCCAGCCCAACTTTTAAAATGACCAGAAGCCGGACTTAAATGGATTTCAGACTGTCCTTGGTTTCAAAATGAGAAGGATGGAGAAAATGGGAAGGAAGAAAAAGGAGTGTGAGAGAGAGAGAGAGACCACTATTTTAATGCATACATTAGCTCCTTCGGTCCCTCTTGGAATAGTCTACTTAGATATGATTGTCAAGATGTGAGCCAGGCCACACTCTTCGTCCTACTCGCAACAAGCACCAAGTAACAAGGGTGACGACTCACACACTGGTCTTGTGAGACCACATCAACAAGCCTTCCGTGTGGCATAAAACCAAATGACGGTAGGAAAAAAAAACTACATTTGGCACGAAAGGAAATCCCAGATTCATATACTTATGGGCTCACATTAAGTAGTACAAGGCATACTTGGTTATAGTGTTTATACACCACCTCCCGTGAGTATAAACAAGTATCGACATACAAAGCAAACAGATATTTAACAATAAAATAGACAATTGTGTTAGTTACTGAACCAATATTGCTCCTAGCTTTTGAAATTTCAAAAAGGAAGCCAATAACTACTCATGGAAGGGTAAATATAAAGTCACAAAAAAAAATCACAAAATTTGGTTTACAAAGCGAGGTGTCATGATTTTTATTGGTGCTTTTAAATAGAGTGTGTCGGGCCCACAACCGATGCAACCAATAAAATATCGTCACCTCACTTTGTATCCGTCGTTTCGTAAACTTCTTTTGTGCCCTAGCCCATGGAATCCTGATTTCTTCTCTCACCAACATTTTCCCGGCAAGGGAATGTCAATTGCATTTACTTCCATATTCTAAAGCTACAATTAAGCATTGATTCTAGAAAGGCTATGGACATATCTTAATCTATCAATAATTAAACAGAGAAAACCAGATTGAATACCTTGTAGCGGAAAATCTCGAAATGTATTGATCGTAATCTCCTTTACGAACTCTCGCAACTCATCCGTAACCCCAAACTTCTCGAGATATCCAGGGGTTGGAGCGGCGTTTGCCGGCGGAGACGCGGAGGAGGCGTCGACAAGGTGCGACAAAGCAGCGGCAGGAATCTGAGCCTTGATCTGATCGGCTCGTTTGAGAGCCTCAAGCTTAAGGATGTCGGCTCGCTTGGAGGCTTGAGCAGCGATCTCCTTGGACCTCTTGGAAGCCTCGGAGACGATGTCGAATAGCTTGGAGGATCCAATGGTGAATTCCTGTGATCGCCTAGCCGCTTCTTGAGTCAGCTCCTGAGATTTCTTGGCGGCTTCTTTGGTAAGCTCCTGTGATTTTCGAGCCGCTTCTTCGGCGAAGGTGCGAGCTCTTTGCCAGATATCCATGGCGGGAGGAGATTTTTAAAATCTGGGGATTTTATGTGTGATGTGATGAATCAATCTGGAATTATTAATGATGATGATGACGACGGAAAGAAAAAGAGGAATGATGGAGTATAGTGGGGTTCACGTTTGGCATAATTCCACAAGGCCCCTTCTCCCAGATCATTATTCCATAAAAGTCCACCTGAGATCCAAAAGTCCACCTCCACCCATTGTCCAAATCAAAATTCCATAAAAGCCCAAAAACCCATCACACACTACTCAGGTCAGCTGCCCCCAAGCCCAATGCCCAGGCCCGATGTCCCGACCGGCCCACCCGCCCCGGATCCAGAACTCAATGCCAGCCACCCCTTTTAATTAAAAGCAAAAATGTTGTTCCCAGGTTTCAAACCTAGGTCTTTTACAATAACAACCATGTCTTTACCACTAAGCCAATGCATTGCTTGTTTCTAATTTTGCAATATTTATTATTACTAACTGAAATCTGGACGAAACTAAATTACAAAACTTGAGATTTTACAATTAATTAATGAAAAACTTGAATATTCACAAAAACACAATTTTTTTTTAATATATGTTAGAATATTAAAAACATGATTTAAGAATATAAAATATCTAAAGCTTTTTATTAAAAAAATATGAAAGACCTAAAAAATAAATTAAATTATATTTGCGAAAATACATTATTTCATAATATTTTATAAGTTTTTAATTATCACCCTTCTGTTAAGGCATTTATTTACATAAATGACACCAACTAAGTCTATTATATACTGAAAATATGAGAATTATAAGAAAATAAACTAAATAACTCTTACACCTTAAATATAAGAGTAATTCTAGTCTTATATTTTAGGTATATAATTTCTTTAAAAAATGGGGATTTAATGTGAGAAAATTACTCTCATATCTAAAGTATAAGAGAAGAACTAGTCTTATACTTTCGGTATAAGAGTTAATATTAAAAATATATTAGAACAACTTGATTAATGTTTCACAACATTTAATAATAGAAGTATCATTCTTGCCAAAATAAATGTCAGCAATTAAAACTTTCCAATCAATTAATGAAATTCTTGATTATTCACAAAAACATTAAATTTGTAAAATAAATATCATTTTACATTAAAAAACATGATTAATTAGGTCTTATAATTTGTATCAAAGTCTTGTAAATTCTTATTAAACATGTAAATTGTCTCATATCAGACTCATGATAGCCATTTACAAAGGTCTCATATCCGACTCATGAGTCTCTTAAATGTCTCATAAGTGATTTTTTAAGTCTTATAATTTGTATCAAAGTCTTGTAAATTCTAATGAGACATGTAAATTGTCTCATACCAGACTCATAAGTCTATTTACAAAGGTCTCATACCAGACCCATGAGTCTCTCAAAGGTCTCATAAGTGCATTTTTTAGGTCTTATAATTTCTATCAAAGTCTTGTAAATTCTTATGAGACATGTAAAAAAGTCTCATATAAGACTTATGAGGGTCTATTTACAAGTTCTCATAGCAGACTCTTGAGTCTCTCAAATGTCTCATAAGTGTATTTTTTAGGTCTTATAATTTGTATCAAAGTCTTTGTAAATTCTTATGAGACATGTAAAAATGTCTCATATAAGACTTATGGGGGTCTATTTACAAGGTCTCATAGCAGACTCATGAGTCTCTCAAAAGGTCTTATAAGTGCAAATAATGACAATTTGGTAATAAGGACTTAAATAGTGTCATTTTATATAAATAGTTTACTGGAGGGTGCTAGTAAAAAAAAAATTAAAATTAAAATTCGATATTGCACAAAATTATAATTTAATTTATCTTTGGGTCTTTTATATTTTTTTTCTAATAAAATAATTAAATACTTTATATATATTTTTTTTAAATCTTGTTTTTCGTTTTTTTTTTTTTTTTTTAACAAAAAGTTGATGTTTTGGGAATAATCAAAAAATTTATAAATTGATTTAGAATCTTGTTTTTTCTTCACTTAGTTTCATTTAGGCGCAATAGTAATAGAATATATTGCAAATTTTGTATCAAACAGTAGGCTGGTGTAGTGGTTAAGTTGTTAGTTTTCACAATAAGTCATGGGTTCAATTCCCATACCCAACATTTTAATTTTGCATCCAAACAGTGAGCTGGGCTGGGCATGGGCGGGCGAGCATGGGCGGGCTGGGTATGGGCGGGCTGGGTTGGGCAGGGCATGGGCAGGGCTGGGTTGGGTTGTGGGCTGTGTTGGGTTTAAATGGGATTTTGATCTGACCTTGGGTTTTTATGGCATTTGGATCTCACCCAGGGGGCCTAGAGTCCAAAGCCCTTCACGTTTTGGGAGGTGGAGAGTGTCTAGTTTAGGCAACCACGTGGATGGGTTGACTGGGGTGGGGTGGGGGTGAGAGAAATCAAATGCGTACGTTGACCATAAGCGGTTAGCTCCACTCGTTCCACGCAATGATTCCGATTAGAGCCACCTCATTGGATTTTGTGTTCAACGGATGAGATGTGTCCGAGCTCGGTAGGACCCACAAAAAATTGAAATCATCTTAGCCGCACAGATGATGAGCTCGCCTATGTGGCCTTGATCGGAGCCGTTGAGTGGAGGGGTAGAGCGGTTCCGGGTGTTTTCACTCCTTTGACTTGCCAAAGACCCAAATCTCCAAAAAGGTGGTCTCTTGTGAGAACAGCTAGATCCGTCTTATAGAAGAGACGGGTCGACACATGATCCGTGTACAACATTCTCTGTAAAGCGTTGGATCCAAACCCATGCTCACTCAAAATCTGCCACGTGGCAGCGACCCATTGACCCAATTTTTTATTTTTATTTTTCTCAGGAAAAAAAACGTTTTTTTTTTAATAGTTTTTTTTATTGTTTTTTTCGTTTGCCAAAAGTAATACTTAGTACAACTAAATATTGTTTATAAGTAAACACCAGTTTTACAAAAAAAAAAAATAAATCATTTTACGCATCTTTCAACTGTAATACTAACTATGAATACGTGTAGCACTAACAATAACTAAATGTTATTATCGTTATACTGAAATGTAATAGTGTTTTTCCATAATATTTTTTATTTTTGAGTATTTTGATTTTTTTTTTTTTTAAAAATAACATTTGAAAAATAACAACTTATATACATGAATGTAATTATATGTACAAGTAAATGTAACAATTTAGTAGATGAAATTGTAACATATTTCTATAGATAATGTAATACTTTTACATGTATCATGATAAATTGAACCCATTGTAACTTATTATTTGAAAACATATAGATATACTATTATACAAGTAAACGTAATTGTTTTACAATGTTATTATACAAGTAAAATGTAGCATTCGTTTATAAAAATTGTTACTTTTTTTTTTTTTACAATGTTACTAACACAAGTGTTTTTAGTTCTAAAGTGTAAATAGTTGAATTATTACTTTTCTATACATACTATGTGTTACAATTATGTATAAACACTGTTACATATAAGTAACTCGTTCGTTACATTTTAGTTGTAATAAGTATTACTTTTGGCAAACGAAGAAAACATAAAAAAAACACTGTTACTTTTCTGTATATATATATTATTTTTATTTATACAAACTGTTACATATAAGTAACACGTTTTTTACAGTTAGTTATAGTAATTATTACTTTTGACAAACCGAAAAAAAAAAAAAAAAAAAATGTTTTTTTTTGCCTGTGGGTCATGGGTAAATAATGATCCGTCTCTACTATAAGACGGGTCATGGTGTTCTCATACAAGTTTTTGTCATCCCGAAAAGGCAATGCTAGAGGCACTGTGATGGATACAAAATTAGGTGACGATATTTTATTTGCTGAATCGATCGTGGACACGCCACACTCTAATTAAAATCACCAATAAAACCACGACACAACATTTTGTGAGACGTGAAACTTTTTTTTTGACTTTATATTTAACCATTCTCAAATTCAAATTATTCTGTCGATCCCCATCCATAAACTGTCAAAAGCTTGCCCTCCCGTCACCAACTAATTTTACTCCTTTATTCCCTGTTTCCAGAAACATCTTACCTTTATACACCTTCTCGTTTATTTGAACATCACAATAATTGACGGAAAAGAATCAGAATTGAATTTGCAAGTATCGTCTTTTAAACGGTTCGTTTCCTAGCCTTTACTCTGTGCCAGTTTCTTTGTTTTCTTGCGTTTGAAGTTGAATTGACATGGGCATTGCTCCGCTTTTTGTATAATCCATATGTTTTGACTAGGGGTGGCAAATTGGGTGTTTTGGGTTTACCCATTAAAAAAAGTTAAAAATTCAGGATATCCGAGTATTTTAACTTTAATGGGTAAACCCAAAACACCGGATTTGCCGCCCCTAGTTTTGACCGAATAGTGTGTGCTATATTGTTGTGCGTATTTGTAAGTGTAATGGATATTTTTGTGTGTTCAGTTATCTATGGATTTGTTTGTGAACTGACTGCTTGCTGATTTGGGATTTCCCTGTTAGCTGATTTTAATTGAGGGTTTTGCCAAGTTCTAAATTTTAGGGTCTTGTGGAATATGATTGTTTTAAGTATGGATTCTAAGAGACAAAGGAGCCCAAATGTTAGGCTAGGTAGGGGAGATTGGGGATGTCGCTGCTGCTTTTTCATGTGGCATTTCTCGAAAGGTCAAGAAACTTCTTCATCGGGAAAAGGGATTGGATTATATTTTGATTACACCTGAAGAGTCATAATACAATTACATTTCTGGGTTCTGTCAAGAGCAAGCCACTGAGTTTGTTTTTTTCCAATCCTGGTTTCTGTCCGTGGTTTTCAATTGATATGCTACAGAACAGAGAGAATATAATTCCAGACTCCATGGATTTTGTTTCTGAATTTGATATGTTGGATGAAATCATTAAACCTAAACTGGAGTTTGGAACTGTAGCCCAGAAATGCGTTCATGCTACCAAAGGAAGGCCAAGTAAAAGATGCAAACGTATTGCTTTTGGAGGTTATTGGAATCCGAGTTTATTCCTCAAACCAACACTGAAGATGAAAAATGAGTATAGAAGGAAGGAGGTTGTAGGGTTTGCATCAAATCCTTGCTTGAATGTTCATGCTGCTTATTCTCCTGGTCATGTAACTTCTGCTATGAGCCAAGGGGCTTGTGAGGTTGATACTTATGAGCCAACATTCAATATACAGAATGAAAGATGTTCCAGTGAAATTTTGAGGAAGGGTGCCAATATGATTCATTAGAAGTGTGTGTCAGTGATGTCATTAAAGTTGGTAGATGGCTGGAAGATCGTGGGTATGGTAAGTACGCTTCTTTATTTGAGAGACACGAGGTTGATAAAGACGCTTTGCCTTTACTTACTCCTGAAGATCTAAAAGAGATGGGTGTGGATGTTGTTGGACCTCGGTGGAAGTTGTACACTGCAATTCAACAACTAAGGCATTGTAGAGGATATCTATCGACTTGAACAATGGGGTAAGGTTGTGGTTTCTAGCTATTTTGTTAAGAAAAATATCACCTATAGTAGTGAAAATACATTAGAACATTTGACATATTTTATGTTCTTCCGTTTGTCAATAGAAGAGACTAGGGGAATAGGTTCATCATGCAGTTTTTAAGCTTTTTTATGATCCTCGTTTGTGGGTGTGTGTTTTGGCCCTTCGGAAATGTGTGCTTTGTAAATTATCTAAATAAGTTCAAGCTTTTCTACCATGACATGTCTGGGTGAGATATGAGGTTGTCAAAATGCATCATCTTTTTAACTTTTTGGTTTAGAGTTTTCGCTTTATGGTTTCTTCATGAATCATAGTAGTATATTGTAGCAGGGGTATTTGGTAGGTTTACTCTTAGGCATCTATATGCTTGTTAATCTCTTGGATTGTTAGTGGAAGAGCAAAAATTTCTTACTGAATATTAATGCAAGATCAATTTATAACCATCACGAGCAAACTACTGTTCCGACCCCTGTACTATTTACCCGCCATCGTCCGAATCCCTGTACTCCCCCAACCCCCACACCACCACCAAACTTAACATGCGTACTATTTATAAACCAAAACACTCAAATAGCTAATACACATTACTCTTTTAAATTAGTTGTACAACTGGTATGCAGGTTAAGTTTGGGGAGAAAATAGGAAAGGGGTTCAAATGATGGCGGACATGTGGGGGGTCAGAAAAGTACTTTCCTCCTCCAGTTTAAGTATCTGTTAGTACCTCCGTCCCAGAGTAAGTGTCCACCTTTTTTGCATGTTAGCACGAAAAAACTTTGAGCTATAATTTTAGCTTGATTTAATTATCACACTGAAAATATAAAACTTGTTTCTTAGACACCATTATATATACTACCAATAACAATTTTTAAATTTTCATTAAGATAATTAAATCAACATAAAGTTATTGCTCAAAGTTCATTCGTGCTAACATGCAAAAAAGGTGGACAATTACTCTGGGACGGAGGGAGTATTACATTGGTACACCTAAACTCTGATGCATTTTATGGGCATTAGCTAAGAACGATAATTGTGTAGTTAAATCTTAAAAGATATGAGCCACGCAACTCAGAAATCCTAGTTCTATATTGTCAAAATGTTGATACCTGTTCCAATGTTGTGTTTGAGTTCAAAATTCTGTGTTCAAATTGTTTGGGGTCATTTTGTGTCCAAGCCTAAGGCATGGGGATCTATTTTCTCCTGCTCTTTTCAGTCTTGTTCTATATCATAATTTTTCACAACCGTTCAAGGTTGTGTTTGAGTTCAAAATTCTTTGTGTTTTGTGCATTGGACCTACCTAAGGCATGGGGATCTATTTTCTCCTGCTTTCGTCATTCATGTATTACTGGAGACGTCTTTAGAAGGAATATGAGTAAGTTGATGCAAGAGGGCAAAATAGGAAAATTCTTGGTGTGTGATTCCTCCCTCAATATTCCCTTATCCCCCATTAACTTTTTGGAGATGATATCTAGCTCTTTAAATGTAAATAAATAATCTCTTCAGAGAGGGAACTTGATCCAAATGTAGACTTTTTGAGTAGCTTCGCGCCTATTAAGTATCCGGAGTTCCCTTTAGTTTGATTACTGCTAGCATTTTTGACAATTGTCCGAAATTGATACTGTATTTTGACATTTTTATGCTATATTTTGATATCCTAAATCTTATATTCATTCATAAGGCGATTTTGACCGATTTCTTTAAGTTTTGGCTTCGCTACAATGTGAGTACACAAATTTTGTTCGCTATAAGTAGAGGGTTGTCCACCTGAAGAGGTCTCAGGTTTAGCAGATGTTTGCATTTTCTGAATTCCTTAAGTTGCTTCTTTGTAATTATATTTTACGCTTTAAACTGATATTATGAGAATGCCGTCTCTTCAGCTTATCTGGTCCCCATTATCAAGTAGTTTGTCCGAGGGTGCAAATGGCTGGGATATTTTCAGATATTTTCCCACCTTTTTCTGACAATAATGTCTTCTGTGTTACTGGTTTACATTATCAAGTAGTCTTTCCAAGTCTATCGATGGCTTCGCATGTATAATCTTAAATGTTATTGGTTCATTGTAGTGTAAACATGTCATTTTATTGCAGTCACAATCTAGACTCACGTTCCCAAATTAATTTTGTTGAAATTTGATAAATATCTTTTATAGATATTTTGCAAGGAATGGACCACATATGCCGAGTTGGATGTTGCTAGAGAACAAAAGAAACTCAGGTAAGGAAAGATCTGAACCTGATATTCGGGACCTCTTTTATCTATTTATTACTCCGTATTTAAATTATTTGCAAGTTCATTTTGGTTGGTTCAAAATTCTGAACTACTGAAATTGATATTGTGTTGATTGATGAGACAAGAGAGGGTGTTGAAAGTAAATTGGAGTTGTGGAGACACACTTTGGAATCTCGAGGTTTTAGGTTAAGCAGAAGCAAGACTGAATATATGGAGTGTAAATTTAGCAAAGCTGGAAGCAGAGAGGAAGGAGTGATCACATTCGATGGAAAGATTGTCCAAGCTTCCGAGTTCTTTCGCTATCTTGGATCTATTATCCAAAAAGATGGAGAATTGGATGGAGATGTGGCTCATAGGATTAAAGCAGGTTGGTTGAAGTGGAAGAGTGCCACAGGGTTTCTTTGTGATCGTGGCATGCCAAATAGATTAAAGGGAAAATTCTATCGTACGGCAATTAGGCTTGCACTGCTTTATGGCACTGAATGTTGGGCCGTGAAACAGTGTCATATTCATAAGATGAATGTAGCGGAGATGCGTATGCTACAATGGATGTGTGGGCATACAAGAAAAAATCGATTGAGAAATGAGGTGATCAGGGGTAAAGTAGGAGTTGCGCCCATTGAGGATAAAATGAGGGAGCATTGTCTAAGGTGGTTTGGTCATGTGAGACGGAGACCTAGTGATGCACCGATTAGGAGGCCTGAAGAGTGGAGAAGTGATATAATGGCGAGGGGTAGGGGAAGACCCAAGCAAACTTGGATTAAGGTGATTGAAAATGATATGATTTACTCGGAGTGGATGAAGATGTGGCGTTGAAGAGGCCGGAGTGGAGGGCGAAAATTCATGTGAATGATGGGGGTTGATCGTACTTTTATTATTTTATTTTATTTTACCCTCCTTTACCTCGCTTTCTCTCTCTCTCTCTCTCCCTCCCTCTCTCTGTCTCTCTCTCTCTTCCTTTTATCACAATGACATATGAGGATTCATGTTAGCCGACCCCAAATTATTTTGGGACTGAGGCTTTGTTGTTGTTGTTGTTGTTATGTTAATTTGGTTATTATTATTAAGACATCTAGGCCTAACATTCCCATCAAGATTGGTGTAGAGCATTTATTGGTTCCATATACTGGTTTAGATTTATTTGAATGAGAGTGACATGACTATGTCAACGAAGAAATTGGTTGGACGGACACATATGTAATTGGATTAGGGAGGACGCGTGTATAATTAGCATAGAATCAGCTGCTGGACATGATAACTAGATCTTGAGTTTTGTCTTCAAGGATAGTAGGGAGTTCATATAGAGACGGAAATGAAGAGACATAATAAAAATTCGACAATTATTTTGGGACAGAAGGACTACAAACTCTTAGCTAAGAAACGCCATTGATGATTCTAAGTCGAATAGATGTTCAGTTTTTGCGGTGATCTGGGGATGAACATAAAGCTCAGCTGCTCGTTCGTTCGGGTTTGATATTATTTTTCGGTTTTTCAGCCGTTCACCAAAAGTAATATTTACCATAACTTAATGTAATGACTGTATACATATAAAGTAACATTGAGTAAACGTAACATCTGTTTTACAAAAACAAAAGCTCGTTCTACCCATTTTTTCAAATGTAATACTAACTATAATTACATGTAACTCAAACAATATCTAAATGTAATTATCATTTATACTGAAATGTAATAATGCTTTTGCAAAAATGTAAAATATTGTGTATTTTGATTTAATTTTTTGAAAGAAAGTAACATTTGAAAAGTAACAACTCATATATGAATGTAATTGTTTGTACAAGTAAATGTAACACTTTAATAAAAGAAATTATAACATATTTCTATAGATAATGTAATACTTTTACATGTAACACTAATCAAGTGTTTTTAGCTCTAAAAATGTAAATGGTTGAATTATTACTTTTTCTATACATATGTGTTACAATTATGTATAAACATTATTACATATAAGTAACACGTTCGTTACATTTTAGTTGTAATAAGTATTACTTTTGGCAAACGAAGAAAACATAGAAAAAGACACTGTTACTTTTCTGTATATATGTATTACTTTTATGTATACAAACTGTTACTTTATATGAATACAATCATTACATTAAGTTATAGTAACTATTACTTTTGACAAACCGAAAAAAAAAAAACCAAAAAAAAATATATATATAAATTTTTTTTTTTTGGCCTATGAGAGGCTGCCACGTGGCAGGTTCGACCCCTGGGTCCTGGAGCCGGTTCAGTGGGTCGGGCGGGTGGGTCAAAAACCGACCCGTCTCATGGATGAGACGGGTAGTGCATTCCGCACAAGAGTTTTTGTCTACAATATTTAATGGGGCAAATTGCAATTTGGTTCTTGACATTTACAAACTTTTGCAATGTTGCTCCCAACAGTTTTTTTTTCGCCAATTGGTTCCCAACATTTACATTTTTTTGCAATGTGGCTATAAAAGTAAATGAACGTTAGTTTTCTAACAGATTTTATGTCATGTGACTAGCACATGACGTTTTAAGATATTCTTAAAGCTACACATATCCGATTAATATGATTCTTCTTTTGAACTGAAGCTAATATTTAAATCTACAACATATATTTTTTTTGGAAATTTATTGGGTAGTTGGATTATTTTTACATTTAATCTTAATTTTAAATATTAAAAAAATAGGAAACACGTAAAATATAATCTAAAAAAAATATTAGCTCAAATATGTTCCATATGAAGTAAATTCTATATGTAGATTATCAGTTCGTAAAAATGTTTGATAGAAAAAAAGGGAGAAGAAGAAGACGATGAATCGAGGGAAGAGTGTATGTGGAATGGGTGTTGCGGGAAAGTGGCAGAGGGGTGGAGAAAAATAAACTGTAGGAAAGATACATACAGAAATTACTTCAATATAAAAAAAGAATCATATCAATCGGATATGTGTAGCTTTACGTATATTTTAAAACGTCCTTTAAAACGTCATATGCTAGTCACATGACATAAAATTTGTTAGAAAACTAACGCTCAGTTACTTTTATAGCCACATTGCAAAAAATGTAAATGTTGGGAACTAATTGGCGGAAAAAAACTGTTGGGAGCAACATTGCAAAAGTTTGTAAATGTCAGGAACCAAATTGCAATTTGCCCGTATTTAATGTTGAGTTAGAAAATTGTGGGTTTGATTGGACAGTAGAAGATTAGTTTGGGGTGAATACGACCTCTCAATATTGAAATTTGAAAGTGGGGGTGCTTGATTTCTACACTTGTTGGACATAATTATGGTCCAGGTCCAGCTCCAGCCTATAATCTGTCCAGCTAATTGAATACACTTGTTGGCATTGCATGTTGGTTTTGTTAATTGGAAATTGATTCAGAGGTAGTGCAATCGACATAAATTTCATTTTTTTTTTTTTTGGACATTAACTTTATAAACTTTAAGAGTGAACTAGTGTAGTGTTTATCATAGGATTATAATTCAGTAACAATAATACTCCCTCCGTCCTAAAATAAATGTTGTTCCTCGTTTTCTTTTTGACGTTAATACAAAATAACTTTGAGTAATAATTCTAGTTTATTTTATTTATCCTAATGAATGTATACAAATTGTTATTGATACACCATTATCAATACTAGCAATAACAAGGTTTATACTTTCGTTAGGATAGTTAAATTAAACTAAAATTATTTCTCAAAACTAACCTCAAAAAAGAGGGAAGAACATTTTGGGAAGGAGAGAGTAATAAAATGAAATAAAATAATGATATGTGAGTATCGGAAGTCTATATTGCAGGAGGAAGGTCCAAAATAATTAAATTTGAAAAGCCCCCATCCATCTAGTGTGGTGTCGGCTGTAGGACTACACGAGGCTCGTAGTAATACTTACTCTTACGGGCAAACGACCAATTTATGCAACGTAGTTTCCGATTTATATTAATTAATGCAACGTATTAGCGAATTCTTAAATTGTGAAACGTACTTGAAGTAGTTGTATCAAATAATGCAAAATTCGAACAATTTGACAAACGTACTTGAAGTACGTTGTATCAATTAATGCAACGTAGTAGAGGCTAAAAAGTTATTACGTTGGATTATTTGATACACAATAAGCAAGTACGTTGTCTATTTTCAAAAATAAGCACTACGTTGCATTAATTGACTTTTAACACCCGATACGTTGCATATTTTAGTGATTTTCCCATACTGTTACCTAAAACAACATTGTTAAAATAATCTAAGATTAGATACGATGTTTACATTTAAGTAACATTTAACCCTTCTACTAACAGTAACCAAACACATCATTAGCGTCATCTGCTTTGATCTTTGCATATTCTGAATTCATAGGGGGCGTCCACCTGAAGAGGTCTCAGGTTTAGCAGATGTTTGCATTTTATATCTGTTTATTGCTTCATTATATGCAGTGTAAACATGCCATTTGGTTAGTCATCTCTGCAGGTAAAACTGGTTGACAAATGGATGAAACTTATTTTCTTCATATACTAACACTGGTTAAGCTTTCATGTTAAGTCATTTTATTGAATTCACAATCTAGGCTGTCATATTCCAAATTAAGGTTGAAATTTGACAAATACTTATCTTCTGCAGATATTTTCAAAGGAACGGACAACATTTGTCAGACTTGGATGTTGCAAGAGAACCAAAGAACCTCAGGCAAGAAAATATCTGAAATTTATATTCGGAACCTCATTTTTTTTTTTTTTTTTTGGCATGTTCATTTAGTTGATACAAAATTTTGAACGGCTTAATTGAGTTTCATTTTTATATTCATGTGACGAACTATAAATATAACTTATTTTCTCTTCCCCAAGTCCTTTTTGAAATATTTCTACATCTTATGTCCATAGATGCTCCAACGAATATTCTTGTGGCAACTTATGTTAATTGGGTTATGTTAGCGGTTTACAACAGAAAGAACAAGAAATACAGAATAATAAATCGAAACGTAAACTGGAAATTCAAAAATAAAATTGAAGTTGTTGTTTGCACGAGCCCAATGCTAGTCACTGTCTCCTTAAGACTTATTCGTCCCCTCACCACTTGTGATTGAGTTTGCTTGGAACGCTAGTCTCCCATGATAGAACGTGCGGACCGGGGGCACTTTGCACTTAAGTTTCCCGGCGAACGGAACTGTGCTTGGCCAGTATCACCACAACTGAGATACAAGGAGGCCAAGAGAAAATGCAGAGCAATATGCAACAAAAGATAAAATGGAGGAGGATTTGGTTTCAGTGTGTTCAAACTGTTGGTGAGCACTCCATTTTATATCTGCACAAAGCCAATGATCACAAACTGAAAATCTGGCCGAAATTAAACACAATTAATTTCGGGTTGTTCAGTTTTTATTCACTGCAATAAATCTCGAAATTAAAGCATCAATCAATCCTTGTAGTTACAAATATTTTGAAATCAAAACTGCTCATTATTTTGATTCACAAGATCAAAAAAATTTAACAAAAGATGGGCTTGTCTGGGAAGGCAAATTCGGTTATGCTACATAATCTTAAACACTACTCTTGTGTCCAAGTATATATGCTAGCAACAAGTTCATTTTCCTTCCAATGTGGGATAACCACATTTTCCCTTATCAACCCACTTACTTTGAGCATTCATATCTCATTCATCCAATAACCATTTTGGACAAATAAATACTTGATTTCTTCTTCACATGGAGTAGAACACTAACCCATAATTAATTTTGTCATTTGACAAAATTACCCCTATGGAAATTCCTTATAATTTCCTTCAAAACCACACTTTTTCCAACAGGTTAATATTATTACTCCCTCCGGCTCAAAATGATTTTTTTATTTGGCATTTTTCATTGTCCCAAAAAATTCTTCACATTTCTACAATTTAGGCTCAGAAATGCACAAACAAAACATGACTAGTGAATCACGTGTTGATATCCTTAAAAAGTTTGAATAGTCAAATGTGAAGATCATTTTGGGACGGAGGGAGTATGTTACTAGTAAGATTATTTATTATTAATACAACTAGGCCTAACATCCACATTTATATTGGATCCATATACTGGTATGTGAATGAGAGTGAAATGACTAGGTTAAGGAAGAAATTGGTTAGTGGTACACGTATTTAGTAATTGAATTAGGGAGGACGCGTGTATAATTAGCATAGAATCAGCGGTTGGACATAGACAAGATAATGAGATCTTGAGTTTTGTCTTCAACGATAGTGGGGAGTTTATATAGGGACGCAAATAAAAAGACATAATATCACTTATGTTTTTTTTTTTTTTTTTTTTTCTTTCGTCTTGTAGAGAGTAGGGACCCAAATGTTGTGCCTAAATCACCTCTTTTGGATCATTCCGTGTTTGTAGTATCTCCTTCCCGGTACAAGATTAAAGACTGCGAAACTAAAGTACAACTCAAATTTTTATTGCGGTTTTTTACTGTAGTAAATCTTATTGAGAGCATTCCCAAGGGTTAGGAGGCAAATTTGCCTCCTAACACATTTTAGAATTTTATGCAAAACTTTACGGTCATACCGAAATGTTTTACATCAGGTACACAACAAATCCGTTTGTTCCTGCGGGTTTGATAGAGACATCATATATACTCCCCCTGTCTCGGAAAGATAGTCTCGTTTTGACTTTTTATAGTCAACAAAAATGAACTTTGATCAAACATTGGTGTCAATCTAATCATCACAATAAAATTCTAAAATGTGTTATTGATAAATCACATAATGATTAATCAATTACAACTTTTAGAATTTTACTAGAATCATTAAATCAACACTAATGTTTGGTCAAAATTCATATTTGTTAACCATAAAAAGTCAAAATTAGACTATTTTTCGGGGAAAAAGGGTTTATAAAACTATAAACTGTGTAGTTGGGATATAAGAAGAGGATGTGGATTA
Organism: Campanula takesimana; assembly: GCA_026119855.1. Classification (NCBI taxonomy): domain Eukaryota; kingdom Viridiplantae; phylum Streptophyta; class Magnoliopsida; order Asterales; family Campanulaceae; genus Campanula; species Campanula takesimana. The sequence continues at coordinate 689,630 of JAOWBW010000254.1, read as the reverse complement.
CAATTGTGCAAAAATGGTTATTTCGGTACCAACTGGCAACTGATGATACAATATTTAATGTTGGATTAGAAAATTGTGGTTTTGATTGGACCCTAAAAGATTAGTTTGGGGTGAATGAGAAAGTGGGGGTGCTCGAAAGAGTTGGTTTTTGGGAAACTAGTTCCTCCATAAGTTATAAAAAGTCTTGTTTTTTAACCTTTCTTAAACCTTAAGGCCTAAACCCTAAACTTTGAATCCTATAAAAAAAAACTTTTTTTTTATAACTTATAGAGAAACTAGTTTTCCCCAAAATTTTCTCTGCTTGAAAAGGTTGTGTTTGGATACATTTCTACACTTGTTGGACATAATTATGGTCCAACCTACAAATTGTAGGCTACAATCTGTCCAGCTAATTGAATAGTACACTTGTTGGCATTGCATGTTGGTTATGTTAACAGGAAAATGATCCATTTAAATTAGCCCATGGGTTCTTTCAAAAATAAAAAATAAAAAAATTAGTCCATGGGTGCTCGTATTGGGTTTTAATTGATAATCATATCGGTGTATTAATGATTCACGTGTAGAGCCGATAAACCGGTCTACACGTGAGGGGGCGTGTTGAAGTCCTCATGTATCAATATCAATTTGGAGAATAAAATGAATCAACTATATAGATTGACTAACCCCACCCTTTAACAAGGCCTTTAAAGGGATAAAGACCAAATTCTAACATGGTATCAGAGTCGGCCCAAAATTAATGACGGATTTAAGTAACCCGTGTTAGGTTTGAATTGATAATCATGCAGGCAAGAATTTCAACTTATTTAGAAGTAGTGCAATTTCTCTACACTTATTAAACATAAAAATTTGATTTTTTCAAACATTAAGTTTAAAAAAACAATAAAATGAAATAAAGGGGAAAACTCTGTTTTGGTCCATTGTACTTTAGGGCGTGTTTCACTTTTACCATCGAACTTTATTTTTTTCATTTTTACCATCGTACTACAAACAATGGTGTTATTTCATACCAAATTTGGGTGTAAAATGACACTATTGTTTGTAGTACGATGGTAAAAATGAAAAATATAAAGTTAGATGGTAAAAATGAAACACGACCCAAAGTACGATGGACAAAAACGGAGTTCTCCGATAAATAAATAAAGTGATGTGAGAATCGGAAGTCTATAGCGGAGTAGGAAGGTCCAAAAATAATTGAATTCCAAAAGCGCCCATCAATCTCGTGTGCTGTCGGCTGTAGTAGGACTACACGAGGTTCATAGTTATACTTGTACCTAAACAACATTCTTAAAATAATGTTAAAAATAACCTAAGATTAGATACGATGTTTACATTTAAATAACAATAATTAACCCTTCTACTAACGGTAACCAAAAACATCATTAGCTGGATGCACGCACATCACTTTTAGGGAACATGATCCGAAGCAGAATCAACGAGTATCCTATAACACTATTTTACTATTCCATTCTCATACAACTTAATTACTTAAACTACCCCTCCATCAACGTAATTGGCAAAAAGCCAAAAAAAAAAAAAAAAAAAAAGTTGAATTTTTATATTAATTTATTATTTAATTTTGAATTGATTATTATAGTAATTTAAATAATGCTTTTATGATTTTTTTTTTTAAATTAAGAAGATAATTGATTTTCATAAATTTCAGTTGGTTTTGATGTAAATTTAAAATTATTTTGTTGTTATATAAACACGAGTGTGAGGACGACCATCAAGTGTGTATATTAACTAGTTTGAGATTGTTCTAGTTTAATCAGAAGTATTGAGATCGAACGAACTATGAGAATATAATTGTAATTAAGAATTGGAGCACCTTAAATTTTTATCCAACTTGAATTAGCTTTAGTCCGCAGTCAGGGAGAAATCATAAATTCAATGGTTAGACAAGAAGGAAAAAAGAAGACGGGGGTGGGGAAAGTAATTTTGTATGGGGTTACTTAGTGTGTGAATTAAAGTCAGTATGTCAATGGGGAGTGTCACGACTAGATTTTCTGTTATGATTTGGTGGACTTACTTATACCTCATGACATAATATTATTTGAAAGTTTAATGTTAAAGTTAAATTGTGTTGTTTATTTTAGCACGGAAAGTACCCAACATAAATACTCTTGAAGTAAAATTGAATTATTAAAGAGGTTTATAAAATTTTTGTTATAAATACAGTTGGTAAGGAATGATTTGATATTGTGTTTGTAGACACCACTACTCAATAAATATAATATTCAATTATTCATTGCCAATTGAATTTATTTGTAACCAAAATTTTATATTTTTTTTTTGTAATCCTAAAATTACTCATATATATCTAGGGAGATTTAGGAAGATTTTGAACTGCTTTGCGGAGCTTACTACAACGGAAGCTCTGCCCTACGGCCTTGATCTTGCCATCTCGCCTAATTTTGTGTTCGACAGATGAGATGTTTTTTAGTTGGGACCAAGAATGTTTGAATCGATCTCATCTTCACATAAAACAAGCTTGCTGACGTGATAGAAACCTTAAAATGGAGGGATAAAGCAAAAATGGATGTAACAAACGTAACCCTAAGCCCCTGTTTAGGGTGATAAGGAAGGATATCTTATGTGGTTATTGTTAGAACAATTTTAATCCCTGAATGCCACACTCATATTTAAGTAAGAGAAAGAGGAAAAGATGAAGCGGAAGCATGTAATAAATGTATACCTGTTGAATCCATTATTGTGTCTTGAAGGGAGATTAAGGATGATGAAGATGTAGGGAGATGATCTTCTAAATGAGAGTGTCTCTTAAGTTTCTCAGAATTTCTTCTAGATAATTATGAAGAGAGTATGTAGAGAGAAAAGTAAGAATTCAATATGTTTAAGGCTTGATGGAGGGGCCTTTATATAGTAAACATGGTGACACTTCAAATAGGGACCATACCTATTCATTTCCAAAGCAATGTTGATTTACCATCTTGCCCATCAAAGATAGATAAATAACATTTCAGGGATTCTACACATTGACCATTTTGACCATACTTTATATTAATGTCATAGTCATGACTTTATTTATGGAAGGTGCCTATTAACTTGTGTTGCAAGCCACAATGATCTAACAATCTCCCACTTGGGTTGCAAAACAAATTTCTTCCTTTAAATCACAAGTATAACATAAATGACAACCCTTATGTGCACTTTGTTGTCATCTATAACAATCTCGTCCATTAGCCATATAAGTATAGGACTAAAGGGGCAGTCGTTGTAATTGATTCGCAACTAAACCCACTATAATCACATATACTAATTCAACTAAATGACATAGATCAAAAGTATGGATGTGTAGCATGGATCTTAATGAATATATACATATTCTTCCAACTAGTCCAACTTAACCAAATGAGATCAAACTTTAATAATTAATAGAACAATAAATGAAAAACAACACAAACTCCCACTATATTAAATGTTATCAAAAGTTGTTACACCCATATGAGCAACATGCTCGTGAAACACTAAAGGTGATAACGCCTTAGTAAACGGATCCGCTAACATAGAGTTTGTACCAATAAGTTGTATTTCTATTTGTTCTTTTTGTACCCTCTCTCTTACAACAAGAAATTTAATGTCAATGTGTTTAGACTTTGACGAGCTCTTGTTATTGTTGGAGTACAAGACCGCTGCCCTATTGTCACAATATAGCTTAATAGGTCTTTCGACGCTATCGACAATACGGAGTCCCTCAATGAATTTACGCAGCCATATAGCTTGATTGGATGCCTCAAAACAAGCAACAAACTCGGCTTCCATGGTAGAGGAAGTTACGAGTGTCTGCTTGGCACTTCTCCAAGAAATTGCTCCACCGGCTAATGTGAAGACATACCCAGACGTTGATTTACGGCTGTCTTGGCATCCATCAAAGTCGGAATCGGAATACCCAACGATCTCAAGATGATCCGACTTTGAATATGTAAGCATGTAGTCCTTGGTGTTTTGTAAATACCGCATCACTCTTTTGGCTGCGACCCAATGTTCTCTCCCCGGATTGCTTTGGTATCGACCAAGCATTCCAACAATAAAAGCTAAGTCTGGACGAGTACAGACTTGAGCATACATTAAGCTTCCTACTGCTGATGCATAAGGGATGTTTTCCATATACTTGGTTTCAAAATTGTTTTTGGGACATTGATTAAGACTGAATTTATCTCCTTTAGAAACAGGGGTGTCATGTGGTTTACAGTTTTGCATGCTAAACCTTTGTAATACCTTCTCTATATAGGCCTTTTGTGATAATCCTAAAGTAGTGAGCGATCACGGTGTATTTGGATTCCTAATACAAAAGTTGCCTCTCCAAGATCTTTCATTTCAAATTTCTTTGAAAGAAATTTCTTAGTGTCTTTTAGAAGGTTTATATCATTACTAGCTAGCAAAATATCATCCACATATAAGACTAAGAATATAAACTTACTCCCACTGAACTTATGGTATATACAATCTTCACCAATATTCATTTCAAAGCCAAATGAAAGAATTACTTGGTTAAATTTGAGATACCATTGACGGGAAGCTTGCTTGAGCCCATAAATGGATTTCTTAAGTTTACAAACTAAATGATTAGTTTGTTCCAAATTATCCACCATTTCTGGTTTCTTCATATAGATGGTTTCCTCAATGTCTCCATTGAGAAAAGCTGTTTTTACATCCATTTGATGAAGCTCAAGGTCATAATGTGCCACTAAAGCCATAATGATCCTAAAGGAGTTTTTAGAAGACACCGGAGAGAATGTTTCTTTGTAGTCAATACCTTCCTTTTGAGTGAAACCTTTGGCAACAAGACGAGCCTTATGTCTTTCCACATTACCTTGTGAATCCCTTTTGGTTTTAAATATCCATTTACAACCAATCGGTTTCACATCCTTCGGTAATGGGACAAGATCCCAAACGTCGTTGTCTTTCATAGATTTCAACTCTTCATTAATGGCATTGATCCACTTATGAGAATTAGGATCTTTAATGGCTTGATGGAAGGTGAGAGGCTCATCTCCCACTAAACCTAAGTGTCCTTCATTCTCGGCTAGATACACCTCATAATCATCCGAGATGGCACTTCTTCTTACTCTATTTGATCTTCTTAAAGGCACTGGTTCTTCCTCATTTTGAGGTTGTTGAATTTCCTCATTTTGATCAACATTTTCATGTTGTTCAATATTTATAGGGGAGTCAATATTTTGAATTTGTTCCTCTTGAATTTCAGGTACAAGTACTTGATTTCCAATTGGAACTACTAAGGGAAGAGGTATAGAAATGGATTCCTCTTCCTTAAATTCAAAATTATTATTCATAATTTCCCCTCTAAACTCAACATCCTCAAAGAACCTAGCATTTCCCGTTTCAAAAAACGTTCTAGTTTTCGGGTTGTAAAATTTATAACCCCTTGATCTTTCGGCATACCCTACAAAGTAGCAACTAACTGTCTTAGCGTCCAGTTTTCCTTCGTTAGGCCTATAAGGCCTAGCTTCCGCTGGACATCCCCAAACATGAAGATGATTTAAGGACGGTTTCTTATTCGTCCATAATTCATAAGGGATTTTATTGTTAGTAGCCTTAGAGGGAGCCCTATTAAGAAGATAAGTGGCGGTTTTTAAAGCATCGCCCCATAATGAGTGAGGTAAAGAAGTACAAGAAACCATACTTCTTACCATATCCTTAAGGGTTCTATTACGTCTCTCAGCTACACCATTCATGCTAGGCGTACCCGGCATAGTGTAGTGAGGGACAATCCCACACTCTTCAAGATAGCGAGCAAAAGGACCCGGACGTTGTTCTCCCGAACCGTCATTCCGACCATAGTACTCCCCACCACGATCGGATCTAACGTTCTTAATAGTCTTCCCAAGTTGATTTTCAACTTCGGCCTTAAAAGACTTGAAAACGTCCAAAGATTGAGATTTATCATGAAGTAAATAAATGTATCCATATCGAGAATAGTCGTCTATGAACGTAATAAAATATTGTTGACCATTCCAAGAAGGAGTAGGAAATGGTCCACAAATATCCGTATGTATTAGTTCTAAGACGCTTGATGCTCTCGAGGATACTTTCCTTTTCGTGTTTGTAAATTTTCCTTTTAGGCATTCAATGCAAAAGTCTTTATCCGGAATATCAAGTTTATTTATGATTCCTTCAGAAACAAGCTTGTCAATTCTCCTTTTGGAGATATGACCTAAACGCCTATGCCATAAGGTATAAGAATTTTCACTTGAAAACTTTCGCTTTTTACTTTTAGTTTCATTATTATGGGACTCATTGATTGTTTGAGTAGTGTTAAGCAAATAAAGATTATCACTACTCGATAAAGTACTAGTACCAACAATAATGGAATTAAAATAAAGATCACATCTATTATTTCCGAACGAACAAGAGTAACCCTCTTTGTCCAAAACAGTGATAGATATTAAATTCCTTCTAAACGAAGGTACAATGAAAGTATTATTCAATACAAAATAATATCCGGTACTTAATAACAATCTAAATGTCCCAATGCCTATTACTTCAACCGGGTTCCCAGCTCCCATATAGATGAATCTTTCATCCTTGCTAGGTCTTCGGTAATTCAGGCAACCCTGCATAGACATAATAATGTGAGTTGTTGCACCAGAATCCAACCACCATGTATATGAAGGAATTGAAACTAAATTAGCCTCAGTACAAACAAGACCAAATGACATACCTTTCTTAGCCCGCCAAGCGTGATACTTAGGGCAGTCATACTTCATGTGCGTTAGGTCCTTGCAAAAGAAGCACTTCTTTTCTTTATGATCGTTAGATCCCTTAGGCTTCTTGTTGCTTGTTACCGCAACTTATTTCCCTCTTCTCTTAGTCCCATGAGAAGAGGTAGATGCTAAGTGAGCACTTTCAACCTTAGATTGCTTCAACCTATCTTCCTCTTGTGTCACATGTGAAATCAATTCATTAATGTTTCACTTGTCCTTTTGACAATTATAGGTCACCTCAAAGTGACCAAACTGAGGAGGAAGAGAGATCAAAACTAAATGCACGAGGAGCTCTTCAGTCACCTCTAACTTAAGTGCTTTTAGTTTTGTCGAAAGGTGAAGCATTTCCAAGATATACTCCCTAAGATTCCCGGTACCCTTGTACTTCATGGAAACAAGTTTCCTTAGGGTAGAACTTGTTTCCGACTTTTCGCTTTTTGCAAAGCGTTCTTCAAGGGTCTCGAGGAAAGTCTTAGCATCAACGTCCTCGGGAACACTGTTCAAAAATGTTTCCGGGACGACATTTTTCATAATCATTAGGCTTACTCGATTGGAGCGTTTCCATTTCTCAACATATAAGCGGTCCTCAGGGGTGCTTTCTTCATTAAGAGGAATGGGAAACGGCTCCCTAAAAGCGAGGTCAATATCCATACAGCCTAAGATCATTAAAATTTTGTTTTTTCAAGTTTTAAAGTTTGTCCCATTAAGCATCGGAATTGTGCTCATCGCAGCAGTAATAGAAGAAGCGTTAAGTAAATCTGGGAATCGAGAACAAGAATGAATACAAAACAATAATAATTAACTACATTATGAATTAAAAGATTAATTATATCAAATGAAATCCATCAATAAAGCAATTAACATGACATCAAAACTAATCTTTGGATTGCGAATTGACTCATAAATAATTACTTTAGATGACAAGTAATTTGAACAATATTTGATTAAATGCTTAATCTTCCTTTGGGTAGTCTTAAGCATTTAATAAAATTACTAAATGTTCATTTTTTATATGTCATCACATGAATGCTTAAGACTTTCTTAGTACGTGGCGTTGTTCAACCTTAGTCGTTCCACCAATCCGTTCGGATGGTTGAGGAGACCAGTCAAGGTTTCCAGCCTGATATACCATCGTTAGTCAAATGTCAAGATTTTCTTTGGAAAATTCAAGTCATTCAAATCTTAAACATTCAACACTTTAATAATTTTGCATTTAAATAACGTTAATCACTTAGGTGATAATATTATTTAAATAATGAATAAAATTATTTAAGCATATAATTAATCCAAGCTTTAAGGTTTGAAAAATGAATGATTTTTGTTCAAGAGAAAATAACAAAATATTGCAGAACTTGATTTTCTTTCGACATACTTAGCACGACCGTGCCAAACAAAGGGCACGACCGTGCCAAAATATGGGGAAAAAACATGTTTTCACGGTGCAGATGGCACGACCGTGCCAAAATAATAGACACGACCGTGCCAAACGAAACGGTCCGACCGGTTTAAACAACACACCCGTCCGGACCAGCACCAATGTACACACCGGTTCAAGGTAATAGAGGCGCACGGCCGTGCCAAAAAAAAGAGCACGACCGTGCCATATAATCTGCACTTCTGAATTTTTGTCTAAATTTTTCTCAAAATCAAATGAATTGCAAGTAGATCCGCATGGTATGTACTTAAAACATAAAACCATGTTATTTAGGATAATCTTGCTTTTTTAAAAAATTAATGGAATCAAGTGAGTAGATCCACATGGTATGCACTTAAAACATAAAACCATGTTATGAAGGGATAGTCTCACTTGAACCTTTTAATGAACAAAAAACTTTCAAACCATTTTTCTTAATTTTAGATGAAGATCATCAGCACTCTATTAACGAATTAGAGTCCCTAATCGACATCAAAAACCTTATGATTCAACAGAGAAAATGAATCAAAGTAAAGCATGAAAGCTTTTTCTTAATACAAGAACTCAAACTCAAACTAAATAATGAGCGGGGCTCTGATACCAATTGTTAGAACAATTTTAATCCCTGAATGCCACACTCATATTTAAGTAAGAGAAAGAGGAAAAGATGAAGCGGAAGCATGTAATAAATGTATACCTGTTGAATCCATTATTGTGTCTTGAAGGGAGATTAAGGATGATGAAGATGTAGGGAGATGATCTTCTAAATGAGAGTGTCTCTTAAGTTTCTCAAATTTCTTCTAGATAATTATGAAGAGAGTATGTAGAGAGAAAAGTAAGAATTCAATATGTTTAAGGCTTGATGGAGGGGCCTTTATATAGTAAACATGGTGACACTTCAAATAGGGACCATACCTATTCATTTCCAAAGCAATGTTGATTTACCATCTTGCCCATCAAAATAGATAAATAACATTTCAGGGATTCTACACATTGACCATTTTGACCATACTTTATATTAATGTCATAGTCATGACTTTATTTATGGAAGGTGCCTATTAACTTGTGTTGCAAGCCACAATGATCTAACAGTTATGGTGTTCCACTTTTTGAAAAAAAAAAAAATGGTTTTTTTTTTTTTATTAATTGATAATGCCATGAAGGCTACAACTGGCACTAGGCTACTAACACAAATTTTCCTGACATGATTCAAACTCGTAACTTTCACCTGGGAAGCTAGCACCGAATACCGCTTGAGCTAGAAACATGTTATACCTCGCAACAAATGACAGAGTTTGTCGCCATAGGTGAAGTGGGGGCCAACAGCATCACCATGAGGGGATTGGTTTGAAAGTGGTGGGTAGAGTAGAGGCCTAAAATGTCTCCGCCCCGAAACCGTCCTGGCAGTGGCCCTTATAGTCAGACTCCTCCGACCCCCAAATGCCCAAATGATAGTGACATCGGCGCACTAACCATGCATTCAATCTTTTCTGATCTCAAGATGCGATATGATTTGAAATTGTTATTCAGGGTGGTGCAATGTCACGTCATTTGTTTGCCAGAATGATACTCTTTTTTTATTTGTATCAAGAAATTAATCTTATTTTTAAAATTAAATCTTTAGAGAGTATATAATTGATATTTAATTCGTGATATGTGTGATCTAACAAACACTTTATAAGTCCAATCTGATCTCAAATTTATATATAAAAAAAAAAATTGACGACACATCTGGTGCAGTGCAGCGAGCTACTTTGAGCAACTCATGTTCGATGTGGATGGATGAGAAACACCAAGGACAACCCCTATTCCATCCCATTCCTTTCCACACAGGGGCATAACCTTAATCTACATAGATTATATTGGTCAAGTTTTTGCAAGTAACTGTGTGTTTGTCACTATGTGTGTGAGAGAGAGAGAGAGAGGAGGTGGAAGAAATGGATGCGGACAAGTACCAGAAGACCTAATTTTTGTAGCCCCAATCGTCCCATGTGCATGTGACCATTTCCAATCAACTATGTCCTCACCTAAGGCTAAGCTATCTAAATCAAATTCAATTCTCCATCACTTGTTCCTTCCACTCCTTTCATTTTGGACACCAATGTATGCCATCATCAACATCATCACCCACGGACCCTCCACCCAACGGCTCCGATCAAAGCCACATAGGCGATCTCATCATCTATGCGGCTAAGATGATTTCAATTTTTTGTGGGTTCTACCGAGCTCGGACACATCTCATCCGTCGAACACAAAATCCAATGAGGTGGCTCTAATCGGAGCCATTGGGTGAAGCGGTTCGAAATCCATCACCCAAGATATTTTCTGTTTCTTATCTTGAAAGCAACCAAACATAAACACCATTTTTCATACACTTCATGATGGACAATATTCATTTCGTCGAACAACGATGTGCTTGTTTTTTAGTGTGTACGAGAATTAAAAGAAAGTAGTAGTGAAGTGAGTATGAAAAGCGAGGTAAGAGAAAGAAAGTAAGGTAGATATAGCAAAGGCTAGTTGTTTTGAGCATAACAACAAGTTTGTCTCATTAAATAAAAACTAGTGTTACACCCGTGCCTTAAAGGCACGGGCAACTGACTTTGAGAAATAAAAGAAAAATGAATATCTATAAATGTAATTAATAATTGGTAAACATTAACAGTATATTTACAAATTTTGAAAAATTTCTTTATAAACAACATTTGTTGTTTCAACGACAGCTTTTCCTTCTTTATCACAGACCAATATCTTCAGCCCAACACGATTTGTTACCCTTGAAAAAGCAACAGATAGTTGACCATGACTGAAAACAGGCCTTTTTAGAAATAAACCAACATTAGTCAATGATGGACCCTGACTCTTGTTAATTCTCATTGCATATGATACAATTAACGGAAACTGCCTTCTCTGAAACTTGAACGGCAAATCCAGATTAGAAGGAGTTAACGACATCCTAGGGATAAAAGCTCACTCTCCAGCGTTACTACCGTTTATAATTTTTCCTTCTAGCACATGTTCACCAAGCCTTGTGATAATCAGTCTAGTTCCGTTGCACAACCTTGCGCTATGATCAATGTTCCTTAATAACATCACAGGCACACCAACTTTAAGTCTCAAATGATGGTTTGGTAATCCAGAAGACTTAATCGTATTCAAATGCTCGACCGAATGAATCTCAGCAAAAAAGTTAGAATTGTTCTCAGCCCTGCAAATTGAGTCCGAACTCAAATAACTCCTAGTATTCGATAGATTTTGAGAAACCATGTACTCGTTTATGCTCTCAACAACATCAAGAGTTGGTGCGAGTATGGCTCTTCCCTGTAAATACTCGACATCATCAAAATGATATGTTATTCACCTCATAAGTGGGGTTATATTATTGGAGTAGCTGATACTTACAATAAAATTCACTAACATGTATTAAACAAAAAAACAACCTGATATAAAATTCATACCCATTTTGACATTTACTCTCATAATGTAACTTTCTTAACTAAATCAAAATTATAAACCATAAAAATATTTCAACTCTAGTACAGAAGTAAATTATGACATCAATCACATTCTCTTAATGAGTATTTCCATGCTAGACACCTTCTCCTTTAACCAATTGCAATCCCTACTTTCATTTGAATTCATCTTTCTATCATCCATGGGAGTTCTTGATGTAATTTTTCTGCCAAAAATTAAACCGGCAAAACAATTTTAGTAAAAGGAAATACTAATAAATAAAATATAATAAATAATGGAATGTCATAAAATGTTTAATATTTGTTGCATTACCTTTCTTGAAGATCTGTAATCCTATAAACCTTGTCTTTGTTTAGAATTTCAGAAACTTGAAAAGTGTTGAAAATTGTTATTTGTCATTTGTACAATATGCATGATAACATCTTCCCTCTGCATAAAACATCACAAAAACAAATGTTCAATAATAAAATAAAATAAAAGTAAAAAAAAATGTGATTAAAATATATTAACTGGATGTTTTCCAAACTTATTTCCATCATCTTTGCCTCCCTTCCATTAAAGTCGTCATCTTGTGTAGTGTATGTATTTGTAATCCTTCCTATGACATCTGTTAGAAAAGTACTGTAGTTAAAAGATAGGACAAGAATAAAAATTTAGATAACATTGAATGAAAAGGTGTTTACCTGTTTAAAGGCTTTCAGTCAATACTGTTTCTTCAATGAAATAAACATTGTACTTGAAGGTAGATACAGAGGGACTTATTGTGTCATCAACCACAATGAAGTTATCTACTTCATATAAATGTCCCTTGATAAGCTTATCAACATATTTTTCCACTTGAGATATTTGAATTGTTGCATGGAGTATGGCACCCTATTTAAAGAAATTTGATTAACTAAAACAAATCTCAATATTTTGTGTTAAATTGTAATTTAGTTCATTTATCTCTGAACGTTGAAACAAACATTCAATGCTATGAACTTTTGAAACATCTTAAAAGGATGGAAAGCAGTAAACACGAATCAAACGAAGCCTCAAACACCAGTTGATTTTCGAAGGCTCGAGTTCACGGATGTAGGATAATGATGAAGTCATTTTCGTTGAAAGTGTTGTTGTGTGATGACTATATTTATAGGAACAAAAAATGCCATTTCATTTTTCCTTTATCCATGTTGTGTGATTTTTCATATTCCCTCAATCTGTTATTCATTAACAATTGAAGAAGGTGCATGAAGGAGCGCCCTTTCATTTTTCATATATCCATGTTTTGTGACCTTTCATATTTATGGGCTATAATGATTTATATTATTAATATTATTATTATATCTTTTTATCAATTTAGAGTTATTAACAACATTGTTATATGTGCAGATACAAGTGAAGACCTTAGGACTTCCAATTTGTAGGACTTTAATATTATTTAAAAAAAAAAAGGATTTTCCTTTATCCATGTTGTGTGATTTTTCATATTCCCCCAATCTGTTATTCATTAATAATTGAAGAAGGTACATGAAAGAGTACCCTTTCATTTTTCATATATCCATGTTTTGTGACATTTCATATTTATGGGCTATAATGATTTATATTATGATTATATCTTTTTATCAATTTAGAGTTATTAACACCATTGTTATATGTGCAGATACAAATGAAGACTTTAGAACTTCCAATTTGTAGGACTTTAATATTTTTTCGAAAAAAAAAGGAGTATGTAAGGGGTATGTTTAATTTCTCGGCTGACTATAGGTCTTCTAGGGTGTATTTTCAGAAAGTAGTTGTAATATTTATTGAATGTTTGTAATAAATATGGTCATTTTTCAAGCCATATTTAAGGGGTATGTTTAATACCAAGACATACATTTAATGATGTTTGCCTTATTTAAGGGGTATGTTTAGTACCAAGACATACATTTAATGATGTTTCATCAAAAGTTGCTATTCATAGATAGTAGTTTTTTGGCGCCAAATTTTCATGTATAGTAAGTGTGTTAAGATTACTTTTGCCATTATATAGATATAGATTATATACTCCCCCTGTCTCAGAAAGATAGTCCTGTTTTGATTTTTTATTGTCAACTTAAATGAACTTTGACCAAGCATTGGTGTCAATCTAATGATCACAATGAAATTTTAATAATTGTTATTGATAAATCATTTGATGATTTGACGATTACAATTTTAAAATTTCATTAGAATGAGTAGGTTAACATCAATGTTTGGTCAAAATTCATTTATGTTGACCATAAAAAATCAATACGAGACTATCTTTCTGAGACAGAGGGAGTATAAAATTTTTATTTAAAAAAAGTGTGCCTTATCAATTGAACGCACAAAATGTGCACAAATAGTAATTTGTGCACATTATTATTATGAGATGAAAGAAGTAATTGTTTTCTATAATAACTAATCAATAATCAGTAATCAAATTCTCGACCCGAATTTGTAAATAAATTTTCTGTTTATGTTATAGTGGCACTGGCACCCAACATTAATAACTTACTATTGCAATGAGATTACAATAAGTTATCAGGAATTAGCTACTCATTAGCTACTCATCAGCTACTCCCTCCTCTTAAAATTAAAATTAAAATGATCTTTTCATTTTCACCGTCGTGATTACAAATGAACTTGGAACAATAATTTTAAATTAATTTTATTATTTTTATGAAAATTTAAAATTGTTATTGATATGACTGTTGATGGTGTATCAATAACAAATTTTAAAATTTTATTATTATAACTGAATCAATTTAAAATTACACTAATGAAAATTTAAACGAGCATTTTGGACGGAAGGAGAATAATCTATCAATCACAAATCATGATAAACGAGTATTAATCTACGGGATATGGACTCGTCGATTGAACGTTTAATATTATTCTTGTTGATTGTTGAACAAATAGAGTTGCTTATTAGCAAAAATGGTTGTGAATCACATATGGGGTAAAGGAGGACGTGGTAATGGTATGAATGATGCTTTTAAAGGAAAGCTCAACCTTACCATTTTATGGGAATACAAACAATGGGAGACTGAGACAGTAGAAACACAAATGGGGTCTCTCTCTAGAAATTACTCCCGTTCCTGTTTAAAGTTCTTAGTTTGACTTTGCACGTTTATTAGTGTATTAAGGAATCAATGTAAATTTGAGTCAAGAATAGTAGTGGCCAAGTGGATGAAAAGTAGATGAGTAAGTGATGGACTTTTTGTAATATATAAACTTTATTTTATGAGAACAAAAAGGTCATTTAAAGAATAAAACAACTAAGAAAACTTAAATTGGGACGGAGGAGGGAGTACTACTCAACGACTTGTCAACATCAACATAGCAAAGCCAACGTACATATATATGGACACTTCCTACATATTGGACCCCTCCTTTTAAGTCACAATCAAACTCAATATTATTTGACATTTCAAACCATCCCCCACTTCACTCTATTTATTTTCCTTATTTTCTTCTTTCAATATGTTCCTCTAATATCTTATTAGTCTCATTTTAAATGAGGGGTCGTCATTATTTAAAATCTGTTTTACATTAATATATTAAAATAAAAGTTTATTGTAATTATTTGTTTTAATATTACTATATGCCTGTTTAAGTATTCAAAATTGTCTATTTCAACATAACACTTATAAACATTCAAACAAATACTAATAAACATTCAAACAAACACTTTTATTGGTAATACTAAATATTGCCGGTGGGTTTTTATAAGTTCCGAAACAAGTGTCTTTTCTAGTGTTAAAAAATGTCTCCTGTAGCCATGAAAAATGCCTCATTCAGTGTCAAAAAGTGTCTGGTGTGTTTTTAAAAGTTCAGGTTATCGACAACAATACCACCGCGCCTAGAAGACTGTGATTCACCTCCAATTTACCATCCCACTAATCAATGATTAAGTGACTTTTCACTAATAAGTCTCATTTTTTCAAAAATAAACTTTTTATACACTATCATTTTAAAAAGTTTGTCTGATTTTAATTTTTGATAGTAATTATAAATGAACTTTAATAAAATTATTAATGTCAATTTAATTATTTTAGTAAAATTTTAAAAATTGTAATTGACATATCATTAAGTGATTTATCAAAAAACAATTTTTAAAGTTTCATTGTAATTATTAGATTGACACAATACTTCATAAAAATTCATTTATATTAACCATAAAAAAATCAATTTCGTACAATTTTTTTGAAACAGAGGGAGCACAATTCTTTCGTCTCTATTAAGGTAATTAAAATTAAATCTCTTGGAAGGAAAGGTAAACACTCCATCTGTTCCAAAATTCATAGCTTTTTTTTTTCTATTTTGTTTCCCACAAAATTAATCTCATTTTAAATTGAACCTGAAAAGTCACTTAACTTTCTAAACTACTTTTAACAAATATTACTCCTCACTTTACTTGCATCATTCTTATTTTTATAGGAACCATGGGGCTTATGTGATTGTTTAATATTGCCAGGGATAATTATGAAAAGAATATTAAATCACTAAAATAGTTGATTAGTCAAAGGAGACTACCAGTCTATGACAGTGGGAGTATAATATTGATAGTGGAGTAGCTGTTGTGAACTTGTGAATATGAAAAGTAAGGTAAAAAAGAGAATGTGAGACAAAGAATAATAAGTAAATTGTTGTTATTAATAGTCAAGTGAATCTGAATGAATATTGAGTAATTTTTTAGTTTTTATTTTGAAATATTAATCTTTATTATTAGATGCTAAAAAAAGAACCACGTAACCCTTATTTTTATGGTACGGAGTGATTTTTTTGTTTATTTGATTTGATCCACTTGATATACTCACAACAATCATTCACTAATATACTCCATTTTCTCTAGCATATACTCCTTCCGTTCCATTTCAAACATTTTCATTTTGGTTGTCTCATTTTAAATTTCAAAACTTAAAAAATATTTTTTTATGGTTAATCTCGCTTTACTACCCCAATGTTTACATGTTGTATCGGTTAGGGGCCTATAATTTTATATTTCTCACTTTATCAATTCAGAGCCCAGGCAAGAGTTTTGTTAGATTTTAAACAGAAAGTTAACATGTGCCATCTAAAATCCATTTTCTCTTCTTTTTTTTTTTTTTGTATTTTCAAATCATTAGTATTTTTAAGCTTTTAGACTCTCGACTTATGGAACACTGTTCCAAACAAAACACTCATAAAGTAATTCTTTCTTATTTATTTATTTTAAAAAATATTTCCCCTACAATTTAATAGACCCAAACAAACTGTTCAGGAGTTAATGTGAAAGATCCTTTAATTGTAAGTATTCTTTTTTCTTTTTTTATATATATTACTTTTACTGAGTATGGCTATATCTTAAAAAAGTAGCAACATCAAGCATAAACTAGTTATAACACATATATTGAAAACAATTACAAAAAACAGTAGTATTAATATATTTTTTCCTGAGAGAATTATTATAATTATAAAATTTCAATTCCCAAAATTTTGAAAGAAAAAAAGTTAAATTAAGAACTACCCAAACATCAAAAGAGTACTATCAGACAAAAGCTAATGAACCTGAGATTGATGTGGGTGTACTGCCAAAACTCCCAAATGAGTGATAATTTGAGCAACAACATCACCGAAACTCCCAAATCAAACAAAAGCTAATGAACCTGAGATTGATTTGGGTGTACTGCCAAACTATTTTGGTTCAACCATTATTCTTGTGAAAATGATGTAGGACGAGTATTTGACTTGATCAAATATATTAATATTTTATCAATATTTAGGATTTAGTTAGTATTTTATTTGTTATTTTCGTCATTATTTTTTATATGTCATTTAAAGAGGGTTTTAGAGTAGGATTAGGAGTGATTTTGCTATTTTTGAGTCCTATTAGGTTACCATATAGGTTAGGGTTAATTCTAGAAGGTAAAAAGTGTATTCCGAAAATAAGACTTTTATTCAATAAAATTTGAGAGTTTTCTCTTATTCTCTAGTGGATTCCAGGTTTTATCTTTTCTAGGGTTTATTGCTAGTAAACTCTTGTGTTTAGCGCTTGCTATTCACGAATATTCGCTTCCGTTCTGCGTCAGAAAATATCAAATGCCCAAGAGAAAATAGGTGTTAGGATGTGATATTCCCACTTTCTATTCAAAATATAACGGAATGTTTGTTTAGGCCCTAGATTGATGTGAAAATGAAAGTTCAGGCTCTAAAGTGAGAAAAATAAAACTATAGGACCCAAAGTGATACAACATGTAAACCTTGGGGGTAGTAAAGTGAGATTAACCATTTTTTTTATACTTCTTTATGTGTGGATCCCACATGTTATACTCATAATAATTATCCACCAACAACAAAACACACATTTTTGTTGTACCAAATCATCTACTGCCACAACACAACACTTTTATATTCAATTATTTTTAAAATTTAAAATGAGATGGAAAAAGTATCAATTTTTAGAGGAAGTCGTATATGAGGCAATTTCGTACATGAGACAGATCTCGATAAGAGAAAAATTGAGCTTGTCTCACCCAACTCATAGTAGGGCAAACCATTATTCTCTCAATATCACTCGTCTCATGTATTCATGTATGATACCGTCTTACCCAAATTTTTATCTACTATAACATCTCTCCAAATTTCCGCACACGCTCATTGTTTGAGACCGACTAACCAAATCCTGACGCCTGCGTCATTGATGGGTATTTTCCATAAATAGAGGGGCATAAACGTAAATTGAGATTGCTTTCCTATTTTTAATGGCTGAAATAATGGATGCTCCTATAGAACTACTCTCTCCGTCCCAATTTAAACTTTTTAGTTTGTCTTTGTATGGAAATTAAGAAAAAGTAAATGTTGTGAGTATGAAAAGTAAAGTCGGAGAGAGAAAGTGGGTAGGGAGTTTTTGTTGTGAGAATGACAAGTGGGTCCCACTTTCTATTTTAGGTAATAAAGCAAAAGAAGAACCTTAAATTGGGACAAACAAATTGAGACAAACTAAAAAGGAAAGTAAGAACCTTACAGCGGGATAGATGGAGTGGTTTGGGATTGGGAGGTTGCTCAAGGGATATTTGTCAGAGTTTAAAAACACTTACAGGTAGAGAGTAGAGAGAGAAACATCAGAGTCGGCTAATGTGAAAACATCGCCTGCATATCTGCCTTGATATTGATATTCAAACTTCTCTCTGTGCACCGCTGTGTATACTTCTAGAATTCTGTGGATTTTGGCATTGGAAATGCAAGATATACAATCAATCGGAAGCGGCGGTGGAGGGCGGTTGTTCGGCGGTGGCGATCGGAGGTTAAGGCCACACCATGGACAAGTCCCTCCGGTGATGAAGTGTCCGCGTTGCGAGTCGGTTAATACCAAATTCTGCTATTATAATAACTATAACCTCTCGCAGCCTCGTCATTTCTGCAAGAGCTGCCGGAGGTACTGGACTAAAGGCGGCGTTCTACGAAATGTCCCCGTTGGAGGCGGCTGCCGTAAAACTAAACGTTCGAAGCCTAAAGCTAATACATCCGGTGTCCCTCCGAAAGAGCAGAAGTCTTCAAATTCTCAAAACTCTAGCAGCGAGAGCTCGAGCCTGACCGCCAGTACGACAGCGCCAACGTTGGCGGTGACGGAGGATTTGTCCGGGAGTTCTTCAAACTCCGGTTTGACGTTGCTGAATTTCCAGGAGTCTAGTTTTTTCGGTATGCCTCAATCGACTACTGCAAACCCTAGCTTCGATCCGCCGTTACTAGATCAGTCGTCTGAAAGCGGCATGTTCCCGGAGATCGGAAGCTATACAAGTCTGATGACGACGTCGTCTAACAACGATCATCCGTTACCGGTCGGTTTCAACATCTCCGACCTTTCTTCGTACCGGCTGCACCAGCAGAGCCACGGGCAGGGTGTAGAGAATCAGAGGTCTGATCAACAGTGGCACGCTCAACCGCAACAACAACAACAGAAAATGATGGAGAATGAGGTGAGGATGCATGAATTGGGCGGGGGCTATGAGGATCAGATGGAGTTCTCGGAGCTGCCGATGAGGGCAAACGACGGTGGATTGGCAGCAGTGGATTGGGGAAGTGGAGAAGATCAAGGATTGTTCGATCTGGCAGGGACGGTTGATCAGTCTTACTGGAACCAAACTGAGTGGGCGGACCACGATCATCTTAATTACCAGCTCCCTTAACCTAACTAATCAAGATATGAAATCGAACGAGCGAGGTAAATCAAATGGGAGACATAATTCATTCTCTATGTAAATTGGTTTCTAGTTTTTTCTTAATTAAATAGTAACCATGCACGAGTTTGGAAGTTGTTTTGGTTTTGAGAGATTTTTGAATTTTCATTTTTAACTAACTTTTTTAAGTTTTCTGTTTCCTTTTTAATTTTTCAGTTTGGCTTTAATTGTAATTTGGGGGGTTTTAATATAGAAGAAATATATATATACTATAGTGTGTTTTTGGCTTGATATTTGATTCATGTATGGCTCTCTCTAGTAGCAATTGTTTAAGTTTGAATTTTTAGGAGCAAATTATTTTAATGGAAGTAGATCGATCTTTCCATCGGATATGTGGATTTATTAAAGGTAAATGTAGAGTATTTAATTTAATTGGTGTTGGTTTGTCCTTGCCAATCTGTGCTCAACAATGTCGATTGGCATAGGAGTGGATGAGGTAGGAGGAGTGTACGGAGGGGAGGGGACCATGATCCCATGCGCGGGATTATGACTCCACGTGGTTATGTGATTGGGCCACCCCAGTTTGGTTGGTTCAGTTGTATACCAATCGCGGACCTCAGTTAGTTGCTTCATCATACTCCATAAATTACACAACTCTTAAAAAAAGATGCCAGTAAATTAGAGAACACCTATATTTGATCTACTGTATACTAATGTTTTTTTGTAATAGCTTGAGTTGCATGTTATAAGAGGCAAGTCTAACTACTTCCGCAGCCCAGAATAGGAAAAGAAGGTAAGTTAACCGATCTACTATAGTTGATCAATTTGATTCTTCAAAATATTGATGTGGAAGGCATGGTACTTCAACAAAATGAGATTAAGAGGAGTTAGGCCTGCCAATTGTGCCGGTTGGGTCGGGTTGTGGTGGGTTGAAACGGGTCGACCCGCGACAACCCCGTTTAACTTGACGGGTCAAATGGGTTGGATTGAAACGGGTTGGGTTTGTGGGTTGAAACGGGTCGATCCGTTTGCCTTTTTTTTTTGACCGGGGTGTCTTAAATTTATTAATTCTGCCTATTTATGTTTACGCGTTAAAGCATGTTGAAACGGGTCGGTTCCGTTCGGCCCGTTAAGCTTAACGGGTTGAGACGGATAACCCGTTTCAACCCGCTAACTTAAATGGGTTGGATTGTGCGGGTTACTGGGTAACGGATCAAAATTGTCAGGCCTAGGAGGAGTAGAGAAGCAGTTGGAGGTAGCTGCAGGTACAAATGGTGGGGGTGGAAGAGTAGAGCGGTACGTGGTGGGATCTGTGCATGGGTGATGTATGATGTGATATGATGACATGTTAAAACGTTGATGTGATCGAGGGGCCATGCCATAGGCGAGTCCAGATCTCCTGTACCACTTTGTGTGTGTCATTATAATCTCAACCGTTTACATGCTTGGATAATATCAACATAATATAATCTTAATGACTGCAAGCCGTTAGATCACTTATGACACAGGAAGGGACACATAAAATGGTACAAGAGATCTGGACTCATTGTAGGCAGGCATTAGGGGTCATATTGTAGGCAGGCATTAGGGGTCATGTTGTCAAAAGAGTGGGTCAAACTCAAACAATTGCTTCTGTTTATAAGCTAGCTAATTGAAATGCATGTGCAGTGGTGCATGTCCAAGAAAGTGATGTTCATCAATACGCTTAAACCTAAGGTCTCTTGGCCCAATGGTATCCGGGTGTGTGGGTAAAACTTTCAATTAGGTGGAGGTCTCAGTTCGACTTCTCTTAGGAGCAAAGTGGAGAACCTTTATCCTGCCCCATAGGGAACAAGTTGTATCACTGGATTTTGCTCTAATAGACTAGTTGTTTCGAGTAGACTAGGTAGTTTCATGTTCTGTAATAGATCCATAGGGTCTGTAATAGATAGGGAAGTAGATCTGTAAGGTTTGTAACACGATAACAATTTCCTTAATTGAAACCAACTTTCTAAAAAAAAATTAAAAATCAATACGCTTAAATACACAACTACTGTTTCAACTAGGACCTCATGCACTGCAAACGGCTCCCGCTGCTGCTCAATGGTTGACATTTTGGCATCTCTTTTTTTTTTTTTTTTCTAATCAACAGCTGATAATAATTTAATTTAATTGCTCTTAAATATACAAATTTAATCGCAATCATCCATGTGGCATGCGATCGACCGCATACATGAGTGTTGCAGTAGGTCAATAGTATGACCGCTCCAAATCCAGAACCTGATCAATAGAGAGTTTTTTTTTTTTTTTTTAACAAACTTAGCTATTTATCTTATTAAGAAGGTAGGCTCAGAGCCTTTAAAGTGGTGATACATTTTCCTAGCAAATACAGCATTGTTATGCGCAAATTGAACTACTAATCTATCTACCTTACTAACATGCACACTATTACATTCAGACAACAAAATATTAATATCCGTGAAAATGGAGTCTAGCATGTAATCTGTGCAGGTTGAGCTTTGAATATAATCCCGAGCTTGAGTTGAGTCCGTCAAGATGAGAATATTGAGATGATTGTTTTGGGTTGCCCATTGTAACCCTTTCCAGATCGCTAGACTTTCCGCTTGCAGACTTGAGGTAGCTTTACACGAGATGCTTCCTGATGATATTCTACCAATATTGGGATCCCATAGTTCCCAGCCAAGACCAACCCATCTTGCATTTTGTTTCCACAATCCATTAGTGACTAGCACTTTAAGATTGCTATTTAAGTATTTGTTGAGATATTCCTTTAGAGAGAGTTTGAGAATTGGGAGATTTTGCAATTGTTTGTGATCTTAGAATGACATGTGAGAGAGAGAGAGAGAGACCCATTGATGGCGTGTGTGGCTTCACCATCCGTATGCCCAAAGTGGAGTGAACCAAGTAACAACTTGTGTAGCTGGTACCAAAACATAATGATTGTTTTGGTCAATTTTTTTTTACATTTCTTTTTATAATATCAGTGAATTAGGTGTTGTCCTTCTCTTGAAAATGAGGTGGTTTACTTTTTTCCCCTCCATGGATCAACAAAGAACAAAACATCATGTAAAAAACATAATAATTGAATATGCGTGGTGAATACGACAAGCGGATCACAATGAAATAAGTATTACGAAGTATAAAATTCCAAATTTGAGCAAGTGTAGTTCCCAACTGGACGGAGGAACTGTGTTTATGTTGGAAAAATGTGTAAATGTGTGAAGGAAATTTGAGAAATTGCGCGCGTTTCTTAAATAAAAATCATTTGTTGATTAAAGAATAACTCCTACTTGTTAGTAATAAATTGGTGTGTCCAATTTATGTAATGAAAAGTAGAAGTTGAAATGCTCAAAAGAATAAATAAAATGAATGGGTAAGTTGGGGAAGTGGGTTACTATCCCACATGGAAAAGGAAGGGAAAATTCCTTAGGATCCTTCCTTGTAAAAGGGTATCCCAAATGGGATAATGGGAGAAATAATGTTCTAAGACCATTTGTGGGTAAAGCCAAGTGAACTTCTCCCACATTGGTTTAGAATAAAAAGTTGAGCTAGTATAAATACAATTACCCATTTGTATGGGTTAAGATTGTGTAGACTAGAGGCTCTCTCTCGCGCCCGGGTGCGCAGGGGGGGGTGCAAATTTAGTTGGAAATTTGTCGATTTATGCCACGGACCACTGGACTCATGTCTGCGCGTCCTGCGGACACGAATGTCGCTCCGAAATGGCCTAGCGTTTTCCTTGGCCCTCCTACTTTTCTGGTGGTGGTTCTTTCCAGCCACATCGAAGTTCGCCGGAGGCACTATTGTGCAGCCGTCGTCCGGTCCGTCCGTTGTATCCTGGGAGACAGGCGTCCAACGTATCCTCAAGCACAACACCGGTGAGGGGACGAATTTGTCTTAAGGACAGTGTTGGTTTACACGATTCGGACAAACCCAACTACACCTCTTCCCAGTTTCTATTTTCTGTTTTGTATTTCTATTCTGTTTCTATTCAATATTTGTGTAATATTTATAACAGTTTATACTCGTAGATAGTCACCGATCAAAAAAAAAAAGTTTTCTTCATTTCCGCTAAAGTGTTTCCTATAAACACATTGTTTATCATTTTTTTAAAAAATTTCTGCTATTTATAAAGCGTTCCTGATCAACACAACATATGGTTAGAAACATTTTTCTTTATTTCTCCTGGTCATTATTTTTTTCCTCAAAAATTAATACTCCCTCTATTCTGCCATAACAACGCTTTTACTATCCCCTCCACCTCTTAAAGAAAAATTGAAATTTTATAATTGTTGGTCTCAGAGGGCAACAAGGGTATAGAAGCGCTAGAGGGGGTGAATAGCGGCTTCAACTTTTTCTTCTATACCCTTATAAAATTCAACCGTGTACTTATCAATTTAGCCAACTGCGGTTCAAGGCAGAGAACTGAACAGATAAAATGCACAATGGAAGTTTGCGGTTTGGCTAAAATGGATAGATAAAAAGTTGGCTGGCTCGAATGGGTTGAAAAATAATATGATGCACAAGATAATCAAATCTTAAAGATCAAAGGAAAACAATTATCACTTTTCAAATCACTTCATAGTAATAACTTGTGAGAAACTACAAACATATAAAATCAAGAACAAAACATAAAGTAAAGATCATACACACCAATTTGGAGAGGTTCGTTCTTAAATGAACTACGTCCTCTACCTAGATGGTGGGTCTAGGATTTTCTAAGTGCTACTTAGGGGTGAGCAAAAAAAACGAAAAAACCCGAAAAAACCAATAAAACCGAAAAAATCGGACCGAAAAACCGGTCCAATAAGCTATTGGTTAGGACCGGGACCGGTTTCTAAAAATTAGAAAACCGAAATTAGTGGTTCGGTTTAGGTTTCCAGCTTGTTAGAACCGATAAGAAACCGAACCAAACCGATTACCTAAAACTATGTCGTTTTATTCCTAGCTTATTATTTGAATTAATAGTTGTAAACTTTAATTTGTAGTTTTTTGCCCAAGTAGTATGGCCCATCAGCCCAATTCATACTTCAACCTGAAAATGTGTCTTATTTGACCTTATTATTTATTATGTGCAAATTGGGCCTCATTTGAATGTAGCCCATTAAGGCGGCCCAACACACCCACAGCCCAACAATCCCTTCCATTGGTTTGACACCGAACCAAGCCGAAATCACACCGAAACCGAACAAACCGAACTATTAAAAAAACGAAGCTTAATGGTTTTGAATTACATAAACCGATAACTATTGGTTTGGTGTCGGTTTTGGCCTAAAACGAACCAAATCAGCCCGTGCACACCCCTAGTGCTACTAGACTTGTATTAATTTAGAGGAGCTGTTACAAGATTACAAAGATGAATCTAAACTCTAAACATACAATCTAACCTATCAAAGCAATCCTAGAAACCAGTGTTTTCGAATGGTATAATCTATGTGATCATACAATCCGGGTGTGTGTGTGAAAATAAATCAAATGCTCAAGATCTAAGTGAAGATGAGCAAATGAAATCTTTCGTGATACAAGGCTGAAAATGATGGTTGAATGGCTTGAAGCTTGATGAAGAATTCTGGGTTTGCTATGGAGATCTATGAAGGTTTAAATTTCTGGGTAAAATCTTCAAAGCAAACACTTGAATACTTGGGAATTTTCTCTCTTGATGCTCAAGAACCTTCATTGTTGAAAATGAAGGCTATTTATAGGCAGAGCAGTCTTGTGACCGTTAGACAAAGATCTGATCCAAATCTTGAAGGTACAACTGCCTTCAAAATCCCATTGGTTGAGTTGTCATTGTTGTCTTTTGTTTTGTCGTGTTGTCCTAGGTAGTTGTTGGACCACTACATGACATTGTCCTTTGTTTCATAGAAAGGACTAACGATAAACATTTGAATTGATTGGACAAACCCGACATTCCTGGCAGGAACTTCAAGTTAACTTGAAGTTATATATCTTTTACATAGGACATTCCTTTATTGATAAAGGAAATGTTTGTCTTGAGGAATAAATGACGACACTTGAATTCTTCAATAAAATATCCGCGGTTCTGTCGAATTAAGCTGGAGCGGTTCCATGAAGGACTTGAAGTGCGGTTTCATGCAAACTGCTGAACGCGGTTTCATGAAGTAGGCGGCTCTATGCAGGCAGTCTGAGAATAACAGCAAGTGCGGTTTGAACTACCAAACCGCTAAGGGATAAACCGAACATATCTCAGCCTATGACAAATAAAAATCTATAAATTGACTTATATAAAAATTGAAATATATAACTTCATTATATACTTTCTATAGACCATAAAAAAACATGTGGCATGGCTCTATCAAATCAAGTAGGGCGGTACAAAAAAGTGAATCCTAACAATACTCATTTTGAAACAGGTAAAGTAATATTTAAGGGGCAATGCTAGGCTTACAATTTTTTTTTACAAAATGAATGATACAGATGATGTGACGTTATTTCATTGGTCACATCAATAGTGGACCCGACACACTCTAATTAAAAACACTAGCACAATTATGATACCTCATTTTGTATACCATATTTTATAATCATCTTTTGTAACTTTATTATTTCCCATTTATTTAAGACCCAACATAGAGCACCCATGTTTTGGTATGCTATTCTTCGCCATCATGCATGCATAGATATTTAAGGCCCAACATGTGGTTTGCTTTATTTAGCCCAACTTCAAGTAAGTTTTTAGCTTAAAAACCCCAACCCAACTTCTACACATGAGGGATATTCATCTTCTTGAGGGAACTCAACTATAAAGTCTATAATCCTTCCTCCCATAGCAGAACATGATGTTAAATATCAATCTAATAATACTACATTCATTTTTGAGACGGAGATAATAGTACTTAATTTCTTAATATCCATTTCATATCCAAAACATACATGTTTATTAATTAGGTGCAAATTATATGAAAATAGATTTCAGATTTTCATAATCATAATTAAATTAATTCAAAATTATTGTTCAATGTTCATTCGTAATAATAACGATAAAAAAAAAAGTGACAACATCGTTTTAAAATGGAAGGTGCATGTAATTATTATTTTTTATTGAATTTAAACTCAGAACCAGTCTCTATTTTGAATACATAATGCATGGACTAAGGTTTAAACTTTCCACCTCTAAAAGTCAAAAAACAAAAGAGAAGGAAAGCTAAAAACTAGTAGCTGTTTTGATTCTCAATGACACCACATCTCTTTCTTTCCAAAGTCCAAACATAAGCTTTTAGGCAAAAGTGGAACTAAATTATACATTTACAACGATTCACAAGAAACTAATATACCAATCTACTCTCTCCGTCCCAAAATAATCTTCACATTTGACTATTCAAACTTTTTAAGGATATGAACACTTGCTACACTAGTCATGTTTTATTTACGTACTTTTAAGCCTAAATTGTAAAAATATAAAGAACTTTTTGGAACAATGAAAAAAGGCCAATAGAAAGATCATTTTGTGACGGAGGGAGTATTATCATTTCATATACACCCTCCGTCTTTAGATTTAGAAAGATAGTTTCATTTAAACTTTATATAATTACTATTAGTACATCTTAACCAAAGAGTAGGTTTTGGGGAAAACTAGTTTCTCCTTAAATTATAGAAAGTCCACTTTTTTTCTACTTGCAATCATTTGGCGAACATTTAGGAACAATTTAAAACCATAACTTTTTATAATTTAGGGAGAAACTAGTTTCCCCCAAAATTTTGTGTTAAGCAAATAGTAATATCAATTTAATCATCCCAATAAATTACTAAAAATTGTTATTGATATAATTTCACTAAAATGATTAAATTGATATTAGTAATTGGTGTGTCGTTAAACCGCCAAATTAATTTATCCTACTCAAACAAATAAAATGGCGAGTAGAGTTTGTATCCACGGGGACGGAGATTTTTTTTCTTTTGAAAAGTAACATGTAACCAAAAAGAAGGAGGATTTCTTGATTGTTTAACTAAGAACTAAGATGCTTAACTAAACTAACGGGAAAATAAAAGTACAATAACGATCTTACAACGAGAATTAACTTGAGAAATACCAATATAAAATAAACTCCGATTCAAGGGTTGTGGTGTTCAATTGTGCAAATGATCATAGGCTCCAAAAAGATAATTTTCGCTTTCAAGTATTCAACTTTTAACTTATCCGGATAGCCAAGATAAATTATGGTTTCTCTAATGCATAGATCAAGCCTAGCACTCAATCAACCTTACCATTAATCAATTGGGGACACTAGGGTTCCATATTAACTAATGATAGCATGAAATTCCTTGGAATATAGTTGAACAAAACTCAAGCAATTGAGATAGCTACAATTACTAAAATCTTGATTGTAATTTCATATAACCCAAATTCGTTACGATAGCATAACAAATTCGATAAATTGCTCTGAGAAAACTCTAGGAAATTATCAACTAGGTGAGTTGTCAATTCAACTAATTAACAAAATCCATAAAATTCGTTATGAAAATACAAATACTTGAGTTAAGCAAAAACAAGATCAACACATAGCCTCACATAAGCACAATTGAAATTAACCCTTGAATCAGAATTAGTACCTTAGCCACTCATGGTTTGAATCAACTCCATCACAAAATTACTCTTACAAAGATAGACTTCTCACAAGCTTGGAAACAAACCGAGAAAGAGAGGAGAGCTGCTGCTTTTAGGAAGTATCAGACTTCTACCAGCTTGAAAACAAAACAGATAATGGAGAAGAGGAGCAGCAGCGACAGGGGGATTCTTCCTGCGGTGAATAATGCGTACTTCCCCCTTGACTGCTAGGGAATAAAAGGGTAATAGTCTTGACCCTACACATTCTAAAACTCCTAATCTTGACCCTACACATTCTAAAACTCCTAAGTACATAATGAAACTAATTAACTAAGTCTTGAGTTCATTTAACTAAAGAAAAACTGTTCTTTCTATTTATTGAGTCTTCAAAAGAGTTCAAAACTAACTTCTTTGCTTCTACAAATCCAAGGTGCAGCAACTCCACCAAAACTAGCCCAAAAATCAGCCTTTTTGTTCCTTTTCTGCCCAAAGTCCATTTCCCTCCGTCCCTATAAAAACAGCAACAAAAACAAGTATAAATGCATGTTATTCATAGATCAAATGAGGGGGATAAATGATCAAAAAACATAGATATATAAAGTGACATCAGTAATTTTTATTGATAAATCATATAATAATTAAAAGAAATTATCTTAGGCCCAAAAGAGTTTTTCTCTAACTATTTTTTTTTTTGAAGCAAACAAACTGATTTTATTAATTAGCAATTGCAATGAACATGGAGTTGGCTATCCACAAACACCGGATGCTCAACCCAAACAGTGGGGCTTACAAATGTTACAAACGTAAAAGAAGCCCAAGAAATACAATCGGCCAAAGCATTGACTTGACGATCAACTAAACGTACCGAGAGATGAATATGAGCACGAAGCACAACTCGGTATGTTTGAAGAAGGCAACCTAATCTAACTTTATCATAGATTGTCTTCATGAACACACTCTTGCGAGACTTCAAAATGAACACACTCTAACTAATTAGGGTTCATTCCGGAGTGAATGTTTATTTCTTTTAATACAACTTTATACTTAAATGAATATCAATTAAAAATTATCTTAAATAAATTTTCACCTTTAAAAATATCAATTTTCAATGCATATGTACAAAATTAAAAGTTTATAAAGGGTAAAAGTATTTATGGATCTTTATGCTTTTTAACTGATTTTCTTAACATGAACCTTACATAAAAATAGTACAAAATTAAGCATGAAACAAACTAAACACATCTTTGTCTAGAGAATTTAATTTCACTATTACCGATAACATTTTTTTAAAAGAAAATTACTTTGAATAATAAGTTTTCAAGTGTTGAAAAATATTTTTTAGTAGTAACTACTCCCTCAATCCTAGAAAGATAGTCCATTTTTGACTTTTAATAGTCAATTCAAGTGAATTTTGACTAAATATAAATGTCAGTCTAACCATCCCTGTGAAATTCTAAAACTTGTTATTAATTAATCATCAAGTGATTTATCAATGACAAATTTTAAAATTTCATTGGGATGATTAGATTGATAATAATCTTTGGTCAAAGTTGACATATGTTGACCATCAAAAATCCAAAGTGGATTATCTTTCTGGGACAGATGGAGATGCGATTTTGATTGTAGTTGGACAAACATCTTATAAGTAATTCTTTTTTATTTTCTTTCCATTATTGACCAAAAATTATCATTTCAAATATTTCCAACACATAAATCCAAAGTTTAAAATTTCAAAAATTATAGAGAATTAAAATAATAAAAAAAAAATATTATTTCATAATTGTATGAGTCCATATAGCAAGATTTAATCACAAAAAAATCAGGGTCATTATAGTAATATCCACGTGATCACGTTATGACACACATGTCCGGCCAAGGCACAGATTTTGAAATACACTTCTCCATCAAAGTTCCCTTTTCTGTTTTCTCGTCTCTAACAGTCAAAATCGATTCTTTCCCAAATTCCGTTCATCAACGACTAGATTCGATTTTCAAACAACAATGTATGAACCCCAGCATTTGCTCAATTTACAGGATAATGGAGGTTACGGCGGCGGAGACGCTAATTCATGGCTTTCCGCCGCCGAAGATCACCACCCATCTCACCGACGAAATCTTTCGTCATTCTCCAACGCCACTTCTTCTGCAACTGCCACCAGCAACTTCGACCCTGATCTCTTCAAAGATCTCGTCGGGATGGTCCCTCTTGTTCAGTCCTTAATTGTAAATTCCTATATCTGTACACACATTTATCTGTATCTATATATGCTTATATTTAGTTGTGACTGCTTTGATTTTGCTCTTAAGCTAGTAGTTTAATTCCTTGATTTGATAAACTGAATAAAGCATTTATTAGTCGCTTCTACTGTAGTTTACTTCTTTTTGGGTACAATTGATTTATTGATTATTGTTGATACTTGATAGCTGTGTATGTATTTTGGTAGGATCGGAATGCTAACAGTTCGTTCACTCGTCGTGGGTCGATGATCTACACAAAGACACCTTCAAGAGAAATGCTCTCAAGAAAGGTATCTCTTCTATAATTGGGGGTTTTACTGTAAAACCTTAAATGTTCTATTGATATTTAAACTATCAATTTCATTTGCTTGGAGTTAGTTTTTTTTTTTTTTTTTTTTATAATTGTTAGGAATGCTGCGAATTGGAAATATCTGCTAAAGGAATTTATGTTATTATTTCATTGAATCGTTTTCCGATTTGAGGGAAAGGTGTGGTAATGAGGGGTGCAGTAATTCATTGCTGTTTTCTTTTGCATGAGAGACCGAGAGTAAGAAGTTACTTGAGTACGTTTATGCCTTTCCAACTCTGATATAATAGATTTCATCTATTGATAGCGAATTGAAATTAGCCGAATATATCTTTGATGATTAATGGTTTGATGTGTCTTTATAAATAAACTCGGATCTTTAAACTATTTTCTGTGTGAAAGTAGTATTTTTATAGAAGGATCAAGATAAGTGACTGCAAACTTTATCCTTGCAGGAATTGAGTTTAGGAAATAAATTGATGAAAGCATAACAGCAACGCATAGTTGGTTGCTGAAACATCTAAAGTTTTAACACGTGCAGTCCCTGTTTTTTTTTATTGAGCCTATACAAAGTACACATTGATACTGATACAAAGCATTACATTTTCTGTTAGATAGAATTGGTATCATAGTCTTCCAAAACATTGGCAAAGGTAAGCTTGGGTTAACGGGGCAATTGCCCCCTTTTTTTCACCTTTAAAGTCAATTTTTTTTGCCTACTTTGTACTAAGAAAAAATAACATATATACCCCCCCCCCCCCCCAAATAACATTTGCAGAGGTAAGCTTGGGTAGTATGAAGTTTGATTCCAGTGAAGGAATCAAACTTCATACCACCTCCGTCCCAGCTTAAGGTTCTTAGTTTTTTGGTTGTTTGTCTAAAGGAATTTTGAGCAATGATTATAGGTCAATCTAATTATCCTAATGAAAATGTAAAAAATGTTGTTGATAGTATTTATACTGGTGGTTCATCAAATTTAACCGAGTGTGGCAATTAAGGTCCGAATATGCCACTTAATTTGGTTACAGTTTCATTTGAGGACCTACAATGAGTGTTTAAGTTGTTTTGTTTCAGGCGGGTGAGAAAGGAAGGAATGCAGCTCAATCAAACACCGTGAAAAAGCGCAGGGACCTTGGAGATAAGGACCAAGGCAGGAATGCTGGCAACGACCAAGATGGTGCTGATGACGCCTCATTTTTTCCCTCAAGTATACTGCAAAGCGAAAAAGATAGAGAAGAGTTGATTGCATTACAGGAACAAGTTAAGGATCTACAAAGGCAACTATCAGAGAAAGATGAAATTGTGAAATCATTGTATGACACTGTTGATGAATTGAAAAGCCAAACTTCAGAAAAGGATAATGTACTAAAGTCAACTCAAATACAACTCTCTGATGCAAAGGTTTGCCCTTGACCCCGTGTTGTGCAGATCTACTCATTACGTCCTCTCGCATTAGATTTTTGATCTTTTGGACCTATTCAGCACGAAATAAGCTTTCAGCTAGCTACCCACTCAAATTTTCATAGATTTTACTATAAGAAGTAACTCATTTCAAGTCATATGATTTTTTTCCTTTCATCTGCTGAAATAGTTACTTGTTTGGACTTCGTTTTTTGCTTATAATAGTTCGGGCACATGTTCATTGGTTAGTTTCTGCACTAGAGCGTTACAATTCTAAATGTTAGTACCTCGTTGATCGTCCCTCTCCTCCTCCCCCCCCCCCCCCCCCCCCATGTGCTTCTGGGGACACTACATAAGTGTTAACCGGTTTCTATTCCACCAGGTTAAGCTCGCTGACAAACAAGCAGCTTTGGAGAAGTTACAATGGGAAGCATTGACTTCCAACAAAAATGTGGTGAAACTTCAGGAGGATCTAAATACCATGCAGGGAGAGATTTCATCGTTCATGCTGTTATTTGAAGGCTTGTCAAAGAGTGATTGCGCTCTCACCGGTGAAGAATATGATGTCACACCATATGCAAGTCAACTTCCGGATATAGTAAGTTAATTGACTCTTTCTATCTCAAATCCTTTTTGCTTTTTCTTAACAAAGCAAGAATTACTCCCTCCGTCCCGGAATAAATGTCGCATTTTCCATTTTGGCTTGTCCCAAGATGAATGTCTCATTTCTAAAAATAGGTTGTAAAGTTTTCTGATCTGCCTAAGTTGTCCTTTCTTAATGGAAGTTGTACGAGTCAAGGTCAATTGACAACACTCAAGGTCAATTGACAACACGTGTATCTCCTATGAAAAGAGGGGGCACTTAAGGAAACATAACAAAAAAGCTTTAAAATGTTGTCTTGTCAACTATGACATTTATTGCAGGACGAAGGGAGTCGTTCTTACAGTGTATTACTCTCTCCAAACCGAAAAGAGTGTCTCTTTTCTGTCATCTAGTTGGTGGTTTATGTCTAATATTCAGTGTGTACTTGTAATAGGTGGATGTGGATGTGATGGATATGGTGAAAATTGAGGAAGCGAGAGAAGCTTATATTGCTGCAGTTGCTGCTGCAAAAGAGAAGCAAGATGAAGAGTCCATAACCATGGCTGCCCGTGCAAGATCACATCTTCTCTCATTTGTTACAACAACTTAATAGAGGGAGACCACAGATGTGATTTTCATAGCTGTTACACTTGTTAATATTTTTTTCAAATACTTGGTCAGGATGAGATGAGATGTTCTGACCTGAAAATGAAATCAACCTTTGTTCCACCTTTTGTAATAGTTGTGTTTTCTAATGCTAAAGTTTTTTTTTTAATGAAATTTGTACTTGAAGGAAATGGAATGGTTCATTGTTAAGTTTGAATGAAACTTGAACAGTAATTTAGATTACTTTAAATTATTATAATGAAAATTTAAGTTTGTTATTGTGCTTAGAAAAAATTCTTTCGTTTTTCTGATATATCCCCAGCAGGCCAGCATTATGATCTGCCACATACACCATCCGAGCTCCTTTTGGGGTCAATATTATTAAATTTTGACCAAAGAGTATACATTAACTTGCTTTAACAGAGTTACAAAATTGGCTTCAAAAAAAAAAAAACAGAGTTCAAAATTTGCAAGTTATAGTATCTTCATGGACTTGCTCTGAATAATGAATTCTTTTATTAGAATAAATCATACTCCCTCCGTTCCCAGAAAAATAGATTTATGAAATCTTAGGGGTGAAGTGAAATAGAGTAGTACACAATAGCCGCTAATTAATTAGTACGTAGCATAGAGGGTACTATTGGAATTCTGACAAACCTTGGGGGTCACATTGAAATTCAAGATGAACAACGCCGTAGAACGTTAAGTAGAGGAATAGAGGGGGTACTATTGAAATTCTTCCTAACCTTAGGTGTCACATGAAAAAAATAAAAATTGCGGTGAAGGTGGATCGAACACCTGACCTCCAGATCTTCAGTCTGGCGCTCTCCCAACTGAGCTATCCCCGCAACTGTTAAATTCTTGAACAACGCGTTTATAACCTAATTATACCTTTTTTAGGGTTTAAAATTTAAGGGTATTACTAATATTAAAAAGTGGATTTTTTATAATTAATGCAGAACTAGTTTCCCCCAAAACCTACTCATAATATTTCAAATTATAGTAAATATATAAAACAAAAAAAATAATATAAACTCCCTCCGTCCCACTCGAATTTGGACAAATTTCAATTTTGGGTGTCCCATTCGAATCAAGACAACCCAAAAATGGAAGTGTTCTATTTAATGAGACCCACATTCACACTCACAACAACTTTCCACTAATTATTCTCTACTCCACTTTCTCTCTCCTACTTCACTTTTCATACTCATAAATCACAATACCATACTCACAAATCACAATACCCACTCCACTAACACTTTTTCCTTGAGCCCCGTGCCCAACTCAAAAACCTTAATTCGGGTGGGACCAAGGGAGTATTTATCATCAAACAAGACTAATTTTTTAAATGGAGACTAGGCAAAATATCTCCTTGAGTTTCCATTTACAACGGGATGATTTTGGAGATCCTTTAGCCTTGGCCTTTGTTTTTGTATTAGATAATGATGATGCTTTGTTTGGTTAGTGAAAAGAGTATAGAATAGTGATCGAACCAAAATTGTAGATCAATGTGTCGGATCCAGGAATGGATATTTAGATGATTTGCGTAGCCTGAAAAACAAAAACAAACGTGAACTAGGTTAGGGCTTCACTGGCGAAGGCACTCCGGCGTTAGAATAAGGTTAGATGTCCTTGCGAGAGAAAACTTAAAAAGGAGAAAAAAGCTAGGGAGAAGAGATCAGACCTGAAAATAGGGTTTGGGACCCTATTTATACAAATCACTTGGCTTCCTTCCCAAGTTCTAGATCTTGTATTGAATGGATTTGAGTATATCTTTCCGTAGATAAAGAGATCTTCTCCATATATACAAATCACTATGCATCGTCGGGGATTCTAGAAAGGGCACCATATTGAAGAACGCCTTGTTTCTTATCCTCAGCTTGGGCAAATGAGCTGAGGTAGGTCGGTCTTGAAGCCGAGTTCACTTCTCATGAGGAGTCGGGCTTGGTTCAGTCTGTAGATCTGATTTATGCCAAGTAGTGTTTCTCAATACCAGCTCGGTATCACCGGGCTCCCAACTGATCGATTCACCAGCTCGGTATAACCGAGCTGGGAGATGGTGGCTTCATGGGCCTAGTGGATATTCATCTATTTTGGACTTTTAAACCGACCCACGTTAAGGCCGGGCAAGCCTATTACATAGACTCGGTTTATTCCTTTCAAACAGTGACTCCTCTTTTTCCATCATATGCATAAGCTTACAACTAATTGTAATGTGGTAAAGGAAAAAAAAGAAAGTGAATGTATTCAAAAAAAAAAAAAAAATCAAATACCGTCACTTTTAAACATTACCGTAATTTGATTATTATAACAAGATGATTTCATATAGCAAAGGTTGACTTTCTTAAATTTCATGTTTTTGTTAAAAAATGACACTTATATAGTCGTATCCTGATTTTATTTTTACTTTTACATACTCCCTCTGTCTAAAAAAATATTTCTTCTTTTTTCGTTGTTATTACGAAGGAACTCTGAGTAATAATTAAAGCTACTTTTACTTATTCTAATGATAATTCAAAAATTGTTATTGATACACCAATATAAATACTATTAAACCCAATTTTTAGATTCACATTAAAATAATTAAAAAAACCTTAATTATTGCTCAAAGTTCCTTGGTAGTAGCAACGAAAAAAAAAAAGACCTATCTTCCTGGACAGAAGAGGAAGTATATAAAAAAAAGCCATTGTATTATATCTAAAGGTGCATGAATACTAAAAAGTTGAAGAGACAAAAGCACTTGTCTCGGCCAGGCAAATACACATTAATTCATATTATATGAAATCAACCCAACAAATTTGACCATAATCTTAATCACTAATACAATCAAATCCAAATTCCCAAAATGTATAGAAATTATACAATACATGGGTAAAAATCATATATGGGAATTATTTTAAAAAATAAAATAAAATACTATATGTATTTGTATGCTTCTCATGACAACATAGCAAAGAGAGACTTAAAATTTAAGGCGAAAACTCGAATTCTGCTGCAGCAGCAACTAATGTCAAAATCTACAACAGTGAACGCGATTATTCTTGGGCTTTTGTACTTGAGCTGGCTTTGGCATCTGAACAGGACTTCCTATCCATTCCCCTTGGATGCTGCACACAAATATGCATACCATAGTCTTAATAAATATATTTACATATACATATATATGTGTGTGTGTGTGTGTTAGATTTTCAAGTTTTTTTACGTACGAGGATTATGAACAAATTAATAATGTATTAATCACTTAATTTTACGTACATTGGGAAGGCAAAAGAACTGGTACTGGCAGCATCTGATTGATCATTAGAGTCGCTCGAAATCTCTCTACCTTCTCCAGATTCTTCTTCCTCAATAATCTCTGTGATTTCATCGCTACTGCAGATGGCAGCCTCCTTCCCCTTAGCCTATGTATAGTAATTGAAACAATTCTGACGAATTCGTTAAGGCTATTTATGTATATATATATATATTTAAAAATAATAAACTTAGATGCCACGTTAGGGCGTGGTTGTTGTAGGGCTCATAAGTCAAAAGGCGGCGCATCAACTTTTATCGTCAGAGACAAAATACTCATGCTAATTCTAGGGCTCATAAGTGAAATGGCGGCGGATTAACTTTTATTTTATTTGAGAAAATTAACAAGTTTACCAATAATTTACAACATATAACGAATTACTTAATTTTGATTGCATTTTCTTGCATATATATATAGACAAATTGGCAAACATAGAATTTTATCTGACGATCATAGGTGGGATTAATTCTGATTGCATTTGCATTTTCATAACACAGAAAAAAAAATACACTTTCTTACCTTATCATTAGAGTCTGTCTCATTTCTTGCAGCTTCATCCTCTAATCTGAGTAGCTGCTAAACATCCACAAAGTTAAAAGTTCCAAAAAAAAAAAAAAAAAAATTAATTCAGCTACGCGTCTCAATCTGCAAAGAAAACTAACATAAAAAAGAAAACTAAAACACTAAAATTAAGACGAGTTAATTATTAAACCTGCAGATTGAGACGCCTAGCATTAGAAGAAGTACTAGACGTCTCAACAACGTTTGACTTTTTCTCGGGTAACACGCGAACTTCTCCATCATCTCCGAAGCAAAAAACAATGTAATCATGATCATCCGCGAATGAGGGCCACCTTGAAGATACCTCTCCAATTTCCTTCTTTTTGGCTAATTTAGTACCCGATGACGATGATGATTCTGCTGCTTCTTCATCTTTCTTGGCTAATTTCTGATTACTCCCAACTTTTGACTTCAAAATCATAGTTTCTCTAGTCACACCAGTTTTTGCAGGATTGTTCGTTTGAATTTCTTCCTCTATCAATTATAACAAAAAACAATTCAATTCAAAAAACAAATCTTGAAAGAGTAAATAAATAAAAATAAAAAGGAAATGAATTATGTACCTAGAGGAAGCTTGCATGCATGGAAGCAAGAAACCCAATCTTTGACTCTCCATCTCACCAGCTTTGTGACTGTATATGGTGGTGCGTTCATTCCAGTCAGTGTGTGTTTTGTGTGTGAGAGAGAAAATGATGAGAGAGAGAGAGAGAGAGAGGGAGGGAGTTTTTGTAGTTTTGAAATCTGGGAAAAAAGAAAAGAAAAAAAAATGAAAATGGGGGAGATGGTTCGGTTATAGATTTTCATACATGGTATGGAGAGTAGAATGTGGAGATGTGCAAGGGAACTGCTACTTAATGCTCTATATATATACTCCTACTTCTTGAGAAATTCAAATTACAAGTGACGTTAATTGCAAAAAATACAATAATTACACAAAAATGAGACAAATTTAGAAAATTTTGACACCTTGATCTATATAATCTTAAGAGATTCTGGTATTTAAAAAAATTTAATAATGCTAGATTATATTGGATTACACACACCATTCAACCCAAAACCTGAAGATTTCAAAAGTATGAAATAAAAAGAATAAAATCGCTTTAACAAGTCAAATATTTCAAGTACGGAGTATATAACAAGGAGAGATGGATTTTTTTGGGACGGAGGGAATATATTTTTATCATATTCAGATTATTTAGCAGTAGTTCGACAGTAATTCAGACCACTCATTGAATATTTCAGAATTCAGACGACATTAAACTCGCGCTCTTCGGGTGATTGGATTGATTGGTGGATTAATGATTTATGAAATTTTAATATTTACATAAATTAAGTATAAGTATTACAAACAATAACCCTTGACCTATGGATATAATATGGTTTCTGTTGGACCAAATTAAGCTGTGTCAAAACAGAAAACAAAACGCATAAAAACTGTTTACTAGGAGTACAATAATTTGGGATTATAACAGCAGTTGAGAAAGTTGGCATGCTTATAACAATATTCTGGACTAGACATCAAGAACTGTCTATATTACATTTGGTGCTAATATTATACTTTTTCTTTGATTCATATAATAAGAATGAATGTCGTAAAAAATGGAATAGTAATGTAAATTCACCCACGGAGAATCATCTGTAGGGGTCTGATGTACATCTGCGTTAAGATCAGATAAAATCCGCCGGCTTGCCAATTTTTACGTTCAGCTCTGCTAGGAAACTCGTTATTGCATTTTTCTGCCAGCTTTTGAAGCTCCTGCATTTAGAAAGTTGAGTGCATCGTTAAATTCTTGCTTAATTAAGCGAAGATGTTCCCACAAGGCATTATAACTTATGAAAGAGGATACTTCAATCTGGAAGCATGGGCCAATCCACTTAAGGGATATATTTTATCTTGCATTAAAATGAAATCTATTACAAGAGTGACCGTTGAGGGAGTGAAATCAATCATTAGTGGATACTAGCAGATACACCTCTAATAATTCCTGATCTGTCGATGGGCCAAAAACGCATCAAAAAATGAAATAAATTTTGAAATTTGATTTATGAGTCAAATACTTGCGGCTTCCTAGTTCTCGACCTTAGCCGTCAGTGCAGCTCAGATTGTTCTAGCTGCTCATAATGAAGAGTTCACTTGTTCAACCTGGATATATCTATCGTGGTTTTCTGATTAATACTCCCTCCGTCCCAAATTGATTTTCCCATTTGACATTTCTAACATTTTAAGGTTACATTGTAAGTTTTGGAAATTCAGTGATTTTGAAGCTTTAATTTTGGAAATGGGACTCACTTTCTGGGACAAGTAAAAAGGCGAAATGAGACTATCATTTTGGGATGGAGAAGTATATTTTTGAAAAAATAAATTCTAACATGAGAATGAAAACCTGCTAAACATATTTAAGATTTCAATCTCAAGCTGGAGCTCAATGAATCCAATGTTCTTTTGTTATCATTTCAGAGAATACTCTTAATGTGAAGTAAAGTGCATATTAATGCTTACTCACAACTTATAATCCCTCCATCCCAAAATGATGGTCCCATTTCCTCTTTTTGTTTGTCCCAAAACGTTAGTCCTATTTCCAAAATGAAAGCTTTAAAATCACTGAATTTTCAAAACTCATAATATAACCTTAAAATGTTTGAAAAGTCAAACGGGACTATCATTTTGGGACGGAGGAAGTATTTCTACATGCTAAATAATTTGCATAAGCTATAAGCTATTACAAGGGAAAAGGACTCACTTCTGATCAAGATGAGCTAGAACGTCTCCCCCAGGAAAAGCAGCTTTAGTAGTCTCAAACGCAACTCTGATAGCATCCCTCCATGTTCCACCAACTCCCCCATTTGCCTGACCTTTAGATTGAGCAGGATCTTCCATTGGCAATGAATATCCAGAAATCAGGTGGCCCACCCAAACATCATCTTTCCTGAAAGTACATAAAATGAAATCTAAAGGTCACAGATCAACTTTATCACTGAACTTCTGATTAGAACTATTTCACGCGTACAGACCTCCAAAAAAAAAAAAAAAAAAAAAAAAAGTAGATCAAACTCCAAGTTGAGTGCAACGACATTGTATTGAAGCAGCTCAACAATGAGGTGGCTTACTGGGATGTGATTTCCATTACTAGGAAAACACTTTCACAAAACAAGTAGACTTTAACAAATTAGAGAGTTTATTTATTAAATTAAGACAAAAGGAACCATAACAAAGACCAAAAGTTAAGTTAGAATGCTTGCAGTATCATCATCAGGATATGACTCGAGTTAATGGCCATTTCTTTATACAGTATGTTTCGTAACAACTAAGATTGTAATTCATATCATGCATAGAAATCCCGCCTTCTTAATGCCATCAAACCAACAAAATATACAAATAACTAAAGAGCATTAAGAAGCTGGTACCAGTAACTTACAGAACAATATCCATATGTCTAGGTACATAGTGTCCGCCACCAAGCCCTAGAAGAATTTTGTTTTTCCCATTATTTCTGCATCATTGAGAGTATAAATGAAGTCAAGACAGAAATGCACTTTGGAACAGGATGGCCAATAAAATTAAACACTTTATTTGAAGTAAAGAAAGCCATAGTTAAGCTTGAATAATGAAAAACATTTTCATATATCTTCTCTTTCTACTGAGGTACAGAAAAACTCTCAAAGAAAATTCACAACATCTTGTGATGACCTATACCTGTTCCAGTCTCCCACAGGAACTCCACCTCCAAGCCCCAGTCCTTCCCAAACTAACTTCAAAATTGTCATAAAGAGAAAGATAAGTTAATACAACAACAAAGCCTTAGTCCCAATAAGAAGATAAGTTAATAAGTAAGGAAAATGAAACAACTAATTAGCTTAAACAATAGCATATGTACTATAAGTAGTGTCCCTCACGCCATCTTGTCTTTTTTTCTCTTAGCATGATATCACATGAATCGGAGGTAAAATGCAGAAGGATTTGTAAGAGCTGAAAAGGCATCCACATGCAACGAGCGTAAAAAAATGTACACATGCTATAGTTAAAGAAACTTTACAAGTATTAAATACATTAAAGAACCTAAACCTAAATTACGTATGTGTGCTATTAACTGTGACTATGTAATTTCTCTTCAACCCACTAACGATGTCAAGAAGTCAACATGAAAAGTATATGCATGTGCATGCGGGTGGGGACGCCCCCCCCCCCCCCCAAACCGCCACCCACACACACGCACACTGAGTTTTAGACATGTATTGTAGGCCAATTAAGAATGATACGTCAATATCAACATTAGTGAGGTAGGATATTACCAACTAGCATGGGCAGTCATAATAAGTACTCCCTCCATCCCACTCGAATAGGATTCTTTGTCACCTTAATTATACTTTG
This sequence comes from Campanula takesimana, assembly GCA_026119855.1. Classification (NCBI taxonomy): domain Eukaryota; kingdom Viridiplantae; phylum Streptophyta; class Magnoliopsida; order Asterales; family Campanulaceae; genus Campanula; species Campanula takesimana. The sequence goes on along the minus strand of JAOWBW010000254.1, from coordinate 647,935 downwards.
ACCAATAATTTGACTAAAATTAATTATCCTAAGGAAAATATAAAAATAGTTATTGAGTTTGTTATAAACTGTGATAGAAGAACAATGTTCAAATTTTTATTAGCATCATTATTTTTTCTTAAAATTATTGGTCAAAGTATAATTAAGTTGACAAAAAAAATCCTATTTCGCGTGGGACGGGAGGAGTATAAGATTAAGAATAGAAATGGTTAAACTTAAAAGGTTACTTTAGACAGAGATGAGTTGAAAAGGATTCATGCAACACTAGCACTAATCATGATTCATCAAACATTTCTGACTGATAATGTATAATGCAATTATACTATAATTGGGTGGAATCATACAATCATGATTGGCTAGAGCTAGATATGTGGAAATCACACTTAGTTATGCAACAAGCAACAGCCATATTGTTAACAGACATAAAAGAATGATTTGTCAACAGCTGCAGAACTTGACAAATGAACTTACTGTGGGGTTCAACAAAATTGGTTAAGCCCCATCAGATTTACAAAAAAAAAAAGAATAGAGAAAGAAATACGAATATAAGGGAAGAATCCACTAAATTGAAACCGATATCATGATAAGAGAAACATTGTTTTGCAACCTAATAAATGCTCACTAAAAGTTACCCAACTAAAGCAATCACTTGTGCAGCATCCTGCCTCTTCCAGTACTCCTCTGTGCTGCCTAAAATAAACGAAAGAAAGGTTTTAACAAATCTATTAGGCCAAGAATGTCCATACAAGTATATATGGAATCTCTTAATTTCCGCAAAGGTTGCCATGAAGATAACATATCAAGAATAAATAAGTAAATAAAAACGTAAGACCACCTCTAGCATAATGTATTAGTGAAATTTTATGTTGTTCTAACTTGATATATTGGACATGAATGATTGATGAATAGAAATGCACCAATTTCTACGAACATGGTGGGTGTATTGATTTCAGGTCCATGATGAGTAGCTTCCAGAGTAACCTACACCAAGGAACGCAATAGAATAAGTCACTTTGCAAATGCTCATCTGATAAATCACAATGATATGAAGATGAAAAAGAAATAGGCGTCCATGCATATACATTGACATCAGAAATAAAATTCATGTTAGCAAAGAGCAAGATCTATCATATTGGGCATGTTAAAAACTGCAAAAGAGTGGAAATGGTTGACGGAAACAGCCCAATTACAACACAATGCAATAAGCACAGCACTCCAGCAATCAAAATGCAACAAGTATTAAAATGGAAAGAATCAACTTAGTTCAAGCAGATTATAACTGAAGATAATGGCCACTGACAGCTTTACACATCTATAACATTATTCAGTTGTGCTTTTTTCCAAATTCCAATTCCAACTCCGTGGAGTGAAATATCTTGCCATAAGCAAAAATGTCCATGATATAAAGGTAATGGGGCCCCAAGAACAGCAAAGTTTAACTGCATATGCTATAAATGTGGGCCATAAATAATTAAATGAAAATAGCAGGTTTTATCGGTTATAACTTTCACTTAACCCTCATTTTGATTGCTTGCCTCCCACGTAGGTTCAGTGATACTTCTGTATCTTTAATGTCATATAAGTGTCCTTGGCTAAATTTAAAAATGAGATGGACGGTAACGGAGTGTCTGTAGCAAAAAATATGCCCTGTTGCTCTTACTTCAGTTTCTTATTTGATATCTAACAGGAGATTTCCCAGGATGCTGTGGAAGAATCTCAAGAAGTTTAACAAGTAACTATTGCTTCATAAACAAGACAGTCATTGTGATTTATAATTTTACCTTGCATGATGTTCCCTTGCTTAAACCTAGTAAATTTCAATGGAACTATGGTGTGAATAGCAGTGATTCTAGTGAATGAGAAAGGTATAAATCAGTCGCTTGAAATAATCCACATGAGAAAGGATGAAGATGACCAAAAAGTAACGATATAGAGACCATTAATACTTTACTACACTAAAGTAATGAGCTGGCAACTGACATGCTGACAAGAATAAGCAAGTTGAGCACTATGTAATATTCAATATTTTCCTTATCAAGTATAATCAAGATCTAGAGACCAACGTGTTGTGAGATGTCTTTCAACAAATATGTTAGAAGGAGTTTGTGTGATCATGCAAAAAAAAAAAAGAAAGAGCAAAAGTGAGAAGATCCCATAAACATTATCCAACCAAGGATGGACTTCCACACATTTCTGTATATAGGTGCACAACCCACATACATCTTCAAAGTACAGACAGTGTGTCTCTACCTCAATAAATCAATACAAGTAACGCGTCAAACAAACTTCAAAAGAGTTCTTAAGGCACCTTATTTAGCCAATCATCCACTTCACAACATTTTAAGAATACTTGCATAAATTGAAATCAATGCAGCGCAATATTATACCTCGAATTCAGGGGTGAGGTTGTATGAATTAGCAATTGTCTTCAATAGTCTCAACCACGGCCCTATCCGAGGATTAGGAGGTGCAGCCCACCCCGGCTTTCCACCAGCTGGTGGCACCTCACCTTCACGCAAGTGAGGCACACCTAAACAATGTTCCCATTGTTAATAAACATGTAACACAATCACTTCACAGTTCCAATTCATAGTTAAAATAAGTCCAAATCGATAACAATATTCATTCAATAAGAGATCAAATAACCATATACCTATTGGGTGAACTGTGAGTGCAGGACGATTTGATACGGCAGTATGCTTGCTGAGAAATATAACCTCATCAACAACCTCACCAGTCGCAGCCTCCCACCGCTTATCCAAGTGATTCTCCGTGACAATGCTATTGTCATGTTTCAAAAGCCTCACTTGTCTATTGGTAAAACTTGACATATCCTAAAAAGAAGCAAAATTTTACTACAAAGTCAGAATAAACATTATAATCACAAATTCACATTTATCAAAATACAGTGCCTCACATCAATTTATGCAATCCCAAAACGGATTCACGTCTACTTCCAAGAACATAATCATTCTTGGGCGATCGTCTTGCTTGAATTTCTAGTCAATTCATGATATGGGTATTTTATATGATTGATAATATTTGTCGAATAGGTGATGATTGTGGTTTTTGACCACTTATAAAGTTGCGTTACAAGTGTGCAGTGTGTGAATGAGAGAGGGGTGACCTGGAGTGAAGGGCCGGGGTGCCAACCGGGCATGGCTAGGAGGGCGGAAGCAGGACCAATTGAGGCCGGGTCGGTGGTGGTCGCCACGACTAGCGTCACCATTCTTCTGATTGTCTTGACGAACTGCGTCTTCAGGCGACTGGTCCTTGAAGCGCAAGGTGTGCAGGCGACGATGGCTACTTTTCCAGTTTGGTGTAAAGTGTCAAATAGGGGCATTTTTGTTTACCCGAAAAGAACCCTTGATTTTTATTTTTATCTAGTCTAACACCGTTAAACTTAACGCACGGATAAATAATTTTACAGTATAAAGCAAGTAACAAAAATAAAGTTTTTTATAGAACTAATTTTGAAAATGCTTATTTTAACATTAAAGGTTGAAAGCTTCAAAAAATATATTTGGCCAGTATTCTGGCTAGAGAAACTTTAGGAGGGAAAGTGCTAATGCACTTTAGCTTTTATATAATTATAAATATATACTCCCTCCGTCCAGCTCTATATTACTGTAGATACAAATATACAAATATTAAGGAAAACTATTTTTATAATAGAAAGTACACAAAGTGGTTAGAGATTAGAGTTTGAGTTTTAAGTTAAATCCCTTAATCTTTCCCTCCAAAACTGAATACTAATAACAACAAAACATACCCAGATGAAGTGTTTTTGCAATTTCAAAAGTTTCAAACTTACACAAAAAAAAATCAAAGTACAGTCTGCCTCCATCTTTTCCCTCCTTATCTACTTTAAACAGCCTATAAATAAAGGAGGGTATCAATACATTAAAACTCTTAAACACAAATAGCTTCTCCACTTCAGATTAACAAAAAAAATGGCAAGAAAAAAATTGGCAAAAGACATGTCTGATGAAGACAAGAATTTGTTGGTCCAATTCCTCTTATTCTCTGCAAAAGATGGTGAGCTTCCAAGAGGTTTAGCTGGAGAAGCGGCCACAAATTTTGGAGTTTCAATAAGGATAGTTTGGGCGACTTGGGCTAATGCGAGAAAATAGAGATCGCTTGGCCTTCCTGTGTTGATAACCTCAAAAAGAAAAACCCAAGAGGTAACAGAGTTATATTAGATGTTAACAAAATGAAGTCCATTCATTTTTCATATAGAACTACTATTAGAAATCTAGCACATGCATTGGGAGTTAGTAAAAGCACAGTATGGATATGGAAAAAATCTGGTGTGATCAAAGCCCACACAAATGCCATAAAGCCATCCTTAAATCTTTCAAATGAAATAGCAAGGCTCAGATTCAGTGTTAATGCACTGACTTTTGACAGAGAAGCAAACAAACCAAGGTTTAAACCCATGACACATGTAGTACATGTTGATGAAAAATGGTTTGATATGACAAAATGCAAAATGAGGTACTACATGTGTCATGAGGAAGAAGACCCATATAGATCATGCCAAAGTAAAAGATTTATTCCCAAAGTTATGTTCATTTGCGTTGTAACTAGACCAATGTGTTGGGTTTCGTAGTAACATGCGCAGCGGAATAAGCATTTAAAAATTTATGAAACCCAAAGCCCATAGATCCATTCATATGATTAAGTCAAATACAACATAATGAATACTAGAATACTAACCCTTGATGCCTTTGATTTTGCAACCTTGAATTCGATGGAGGCTTGAAATCTTGATCACGAACAAAGCAAGAATCACGAACTATGAAGATGATAAGTTTCACCCTCTAGCGGTATCCACACCACGAACGAATATCAAGAACACTTGATCTTGGTTGCTAGACCAAATTATGAAACACGCTTTCACAATTGTAAGAACTATATGGAATTATGAATGTTCTTGTTCTTCACTTTTGGGATCTTAGAACAAGAAAATAACCTCTCAAAACCTTATGGAGGCACTCATAATCATGTGCTTAATGACTGCTGAAAGGATCCTTAAATAGGTCCTAATCCTTAACCCTTAAGGACTTAGGAAACCTAAATCCCGTCACCAAATTAGGTAACAAGGAATTCTGGCCGACTTGACTGGCACGGTCGTGCCCTACAATCTGGCACGGTCGTGCCATCTAGTCCGCGCGAATTCCCCAGCCGCCCATTTTCGGCACGGTCGTGCTTGGTAATTTGGCACGGTCGTGCCAATCATGTCGACATGTTTGCCTTGGTTTGGATTTATGGCACGACCGTGCCATTTTAAGGCGCAAGACCGTGCAAGAGCCAAACACTGATATTTTTCCATAATTCTCATTTAGTCTTTTACGACTCGTTCTATTTGTGTGTGACCCTCTAGGATTACACTAAGTTGGTAATGGGTTCAAACATGAACCCATAAGATATGATTAGGTTCTAGCAAACCGTCATACCTACCCAAATTATGTAACTAGATACAAATTCGCATTCCTTTTAGAACATGTCATAATCCCTTTGTCCACGATGTCATTGAACACAAGTCATGGTCAACAAGTCAACTTGTATTGTTCAATACTTTTCTCGATCCCGAATATGTTGATAATCCAAATGACATTGATCCAATCAATCCATTTGAGTTTGGCCAAACATTTCACCAACATCATTCCTTCGAGGGGCCCAAGCTTGACATCTCTCCGAAGAGGGACAAATCCATTTGGCTTATTATTCTTCCCTACGTGAATCCAATCATGCCAATCATACCCTTTATAACTACCGGGTTAAGGCAGCGTTTGAATATGTCAAACATAATGTTCATCAAGTGGAAGACTATAATAACTTCATGTCTAAGGATTCAAATGACATAACTAATATGAGATTTATATATGACATCGACCATGACATAAATCTCATACCGCGGGTCATGTCCAGTACCTTGTTCCAAACAAGTACCCATAAATCTAACATGATCATCCCATGATCATTTAGCCTTTATACTAGTGCTTAAGAAGCTCTAGGGACGGAGATTATTATAAGCAAACACGAGCCATAATAATAATCCTATTATCTCTTTATTATCATGATAACTTACAACGTTCAACAAACGTGCCTAGGGCACCAACACTAACAATCTCCCACTTGCCCTAGGCCCAATTCCCTAGGTATCCAATACCCATGGACCTATCATGACCATCATGTTTAGCTTTATGGAAGTCCCATTGTTTAGCGTGTCTGTAACGTTATCATTAGTAGGTACTTTGCATATATGTATGTCTCTCTTATCAACGATTTCTCGAACGATAAGAAAACGCCTAAGTATGTGTTTGGATTTAGGATGTGCCCTTGGTTCCTTTTGCTTGATCAATAGCACGACTATTATTGCTAATAAAGTCTATTTGATTAGCGATGCTAGGAACCATCTTAAGTTCACCCATGAACTTCTTAATCCAAACAATTTCCTTTGCGGCATCCAATGCAGCAATATACTTAGATTTTAGTATGTAGAATTAGTGACTGTACTCTGCTTGGAACCATTCCAACTTACAGCTTCACTATTGTTAATAAAACTCAATTGCGATTTTTATCATCTTTGTCAGTTTGGAAGTATGCATCTGTGTACCCATATACACCGAGATCATCTTCCATCCCTCCATAGATCATAACAATTCTTTAGTCCTTCTAAAGTACATTTAAGAATTGTTTCACAGCCTTCCAGTGATTGTCACCGGTTGTCGGATTGATATCTACTCGTCATGCTCCAAGCATTTAGATATATCCGGCTTAGTACTTATTATGGCATGATGGATCCAATTGCCGAAGCAAAATGGCATCCCATTCAGTCTTCTCATGCTCATCATTTGTCTTAGGACATTTGAGTCTTTGCATAGAAAACTCCATGTAACATTGGCAATGGTCCTCTCTTAGAATTTTTCATGCGGAATCTTCTAATGACTTTGTCAATGTATGTACTTTGGCTTAAACCAATTAGCATCCTTGATCTATCTCTATAGATCTTAATGCCAAGAACATATGTAGCTTCATCCATATTCTTCATTGCGAAACACTTTCTTAACAAAGTCTTTACAGATTAACGTGTAGGAATGTCGTTTCCAATGAGCAATATGTCATCCACATATATTAAATAAGGAATAGCACTATGCTCCCACTAATCTTCTTGTATATACAAGGTTCATCTTCGTTCTTGATCAAATCAAACTTTTGACTTATCGAAACGGAGATTCCAACTCCCAAAAGCTTGCTTTAATCCATCCAATGGATTTCTGCAACTTTCATAATTTATCAGAATTTTCTTTGACTGTCAAAACCTTTAGGTTGTATCCAATACATCCTTAAGTGAGTTCCCGTTGAGGAACACTTGTTTTGACATCATTTTGTCAATTTTCATATTCCAAATATGAACATGTGACTACGAGAATTCTAGTAAATTTCTTTGCTATCCATGTAAAATTTTCTCCAAGAAAACTCATTCCTCTCCTTTGGTTTTTACACCTTAGGTTAGAATGATCAAGTTCCAAACTTGATTATTACACATGGGTTGCCTTTTAGATTTCATGACTCCAAGTCATTAATCTAAATATGTGGAGTTGACATTGCATATTTGATAGATGGTAAATACTTCATTCCAAATGAACTTTACCTCAACACTTTCTATTTCGAAATATCCAATATTTCTTGCAATAGATTGTGTCCTATCACATACGCAAGTTCTTGTATATCTTTTGAACGGACTTTTCACGACTCCTTGTGAAAACTTGTTCAACTTCTTCCATCTTAGGTTAAAATATATATTTTCTAGGTCTCGAACCATTCGAGATACATTTTACTCCCATTGATTCTTTTAGAGATAAACCATTTATCTAGAAAAGTATCATCATAATCAACAAACCATTTGTTTCTTATGAGTAAAATTATATCCTCAAGTTTCCTTAGGATATCCCATGAAAATATATTTATTAGATTTAAATGTGAGTGTGTCCCAGACAACTCATTTCCAAAAGGTCTCACCATCTTAAATCTTTGCGAAAGGCAAACCGAGTTTTCTTTCATCTTTTAACCTCTCAAGCTGGAATTCAGATTAGTATAATCATAGCGGTTTCAAATACATAACCCCAAAATTAATAATGGAAGATCAATTTGACTTTATCATCTAATGAACCATATCCAATAAGGTCCTTATACTTTCACGCAGACATATCATTTAGAATGATATTCTTAGTAAGTTAATTTGTGAAACCATTTCACAACTTTAATGATGACTGTCAAATTTCCGGTTTAATTATCCATCATCATGATCCAATCATAATTTTTGAATAGTTTTACCAAGTATAACCAAAATTCTCTTTTAGCATTTCTTCTTAATGCACCATACACATCAAAATGTATTAGGTCAATTAAGACATTATCCTTTTTACCAATCATAGTAAAAGATGTCTTGATCCAAGTAAATAAGATTTGCATAAATCATGTGATTCCAAATCATATGACTTAAAACTCCGTCCAATAGAATTTTAGATATGCATTTCTCATTTATTTGATCAAAACAATAATGCATAAAGAATTTTAATTATTTATGTTATAGTCTTTATTATTTTGTTCTTCAAGATTTAGGATATAAGATTTATTTATATGATAACACAATGAAGTAAATCATAATAAATAAAGCATTTTTCTTATTCCAAATAAGAAATTAATATCCTTCATTATCTTATAACAAAATAATGTTTTCTACTTCATCAGTAAAGTCACTTTACAAGTGTTCTACGAACAATGTTTCAACCATTGCATCATTACTGTTTGTAGATAAAACATTACTATAAGTAGTCTTTCATCTTACTAATTATTCTGGTATCCAATACCCAATAATTAAATTTAGAAAGAATAATTTATAACATAAATATTCCGAGTGGTAGTCCCACTACCATTCCTTTTATTGATCACCCAGAATTTTGACTACAATTCTAAATGGTCAATCCAATTGCCATTTTACCAAATTGCATCTATTAGAGTTACTATTATAACCAAAATTATTTCCTTTAGGTTTGACAACTCTTGTCTTACTTTTCTTTTGGCATTTGGCCTCTTTCCATCATGAACTATGAGCATTGGAGAACCATTCTCCAATATCTTCATCTTCGCAGTTTTTCAGCATGTTAATGCAATTCGAAGAAATTCTTATTCATTTTAAGCATGTTATATTCCATCACTAAGTGATCATAACATTTAAACAATGAATCAAGAATGAGATCCATGGCTTGCTCCAATCCAATTGGACAACCAAGTTTCTCAAGATGCTCTACGTAGCCTTTATCTTAAGCATGTGAAGTTTCATTTATTACCCTTTACTCATTTTGCAATGAGTTAATGCAACAATGGTTTTATACCTCTCTTGCTTAGATTGCTCTTTGAAACATGTAACTCAACTCCACGCCTATTTAATAGGCTTCCACAAGTTTCAAACTTTGTTGGGGTTTAAGAGCACATAATCGTGAGCATAAGACAACTCACATTCCTAGAATCATAATCATGATTCTTGTGATTGTCTACTCCGGCATTAGGTTCTTTAGGAATAGGCCCATCAAGAATGTACAACCCATCTTCTTGCCTTAGAACCATTCTTAGGCTCAGGATCCAATCCATGAAGTTTGTACCATTCTTTTGAAGCTTTATCCTTAACAAGGATTAATCGCAACGATTTTAGTTGTCATCTACAACTTATGCAAAATTTCCAAAATTTTACAAGTACCAATCTCATTAAAGAGGTAAATAATGTATTTTCCAAAAATACTCCCACTAAATTATATAAACTTCTTATACATCCAATGTATAATATAATTTAAATGGGCTAAGATCCAACTTTAATTTAATTTTAAGTACGCTTTGGCGCACCGCTCAAAATTAAATTAATTAGGTAGACAACCCTGTCAATCATATCCCATATGACTCTTAGATTCCTTTCTGAGATTCTCTTAAATTGGGCTAAGATCCAACTTTAATTTAATCTTGAGTCCGCTTTGGCGGACCGCTCAAAATCAAATTAATTAGGTAGACAATTTCTTGTCAATCATATCCAATATAATTCTTAGTGATCCAATTTCAAAAGCATGTTTAATCTCATCTTTGCCTAAGCCCAAAACTGTTTTGACGCCTAATTAAGTCCAACCATTTTAAACGCATAGGAAACTCTTATTCACTCATCTTGCTCATACAAAGATAAAATCAATGCACCTCGCTTTGGCGAGCCCACATGAAAATACCCGTGTACTTACAAGTGTTTTAATCATGGCATGGCAAAAAGGACTTAAAACTTTCTTGAAGGTTCATCACATATAGCATACAACACATTTATGAGCACACAAGATAAACATGTTACGCATCATGTTTAGCCACTAAATTAATCTCCATTAATTTAAGCATAATATTTATGTGTCATTAGTTTCTCTATTATTATGAGGATGAGATTATTTGAACTTTGGTCATCATCTCCAAATCAAGACAACAAGAAGTGTGGCCGAACTAAGCCATTGGCAACCACAATTCCGCACTAATTCAAGAAACCAAGAAAGTAGTCCATGTGGCCGAAACTAAGCAATAGATGGTCTCGATGAACGTAGGCCAATTGCATTCACAATTCCACATGGATCTCCAATCATTTAATCAAGAACTTTGTTTCTCAATTTTAGCAATTATGAACTCTTCATAATTCTAATTTCGTTTTATCTTTGAAACCTTGATTGCGATCAAGTTTGGGAAACACAATCTCGATGAACGTAGATTAGCCATCCAAACCTTGAACTAATCTTAGAATCACAAGACTAAAACAAATAGGAGATTTAAACCCAAGATCCACACCCAAAACCCAAACCCTACCCCCGCGCCAAACCCTAGGTCCGGCCGGGTCAAGGCTTGGGTCCGGTCAGACCCCTTGCGAAAAATCCAAATTTTAAAGTTCCAAAATTTATCTCAAAATTGTTTTTCCCGATTCAATTAGGATTTGGTGTTCTTGGTGATCCAATCACCATGATCATCAAAACCTTGAATAAACGATTTATTCTTGAATCCCTAGAATATCAAAGCTTTGATCCAATAAAAAATTGATAATCCAAACAATTTTAAATCCACCATAATTTTAATTGCGATTGAACAGTGCGATTAAAGTTTATAAAACAATAAACCACATAAAACGCATAGACCACATAAACATCATAATCCCAATATTCAAATCATGCTAGGCACATAAACAATTTATATACACACAACATGATTATGTATTGAAATAATCAACATGAACGGGGCTCTGATACCACTGTTGGGTTTCGTAGTAACATGCGCAGCGGAATAAGCATTTAAAAATTTATGAAACCCAAAGCCCATAGATCCATTCATATGATTAAGTCAAATACAACATAATGAATACTAGAATACTAACCCTTGATGCCTTTGATTTTGCAACCTTGAATTCGATGGAGGCTTGAAATCTTGATCACGAACAAAGCAAGAATCACGAACTATGAAGATGATAAGTTTCACCCTCTAGCGGTATCCACACCACGAACGAATATCAAGAACACTTGATCTTGGTTGCTAGACCAAATTATGAAACACGCTTTCACAATTGTAAGAACTATATGGAATTATGAATGTTCTTGTTCTTCACTTTTAGGATCTTAGAACAAGAAAATAACCTCTCAAAACCTTATGGAGGCACTCATAATCATGTGCTTAATGACTGCTGAAAGGATCCTTAAATAGGTCCTAATCCTTAACCCTTAAGGACTTAGGAAACCTAAATCCCGTCACCAAATTAGGCAACAAGGAATTCTGGCCGACTTGACTGGCACGGTCGTGCCCTACAATCTGGCACGGTCGTGCCATCTAGTCCGCGCGAATTCCCCAGCCGCCCATTTTCGGCACGGTCGTGCTTGGTAATTTGGCACGGTCGTGCCAATCATGTCGACAGGTTTGCCTTGGTTTGGATTTATGGCACGACCGTGCCATTTTAAGGCGCACGACCGTGCCAGAGCCAAACACTGATATTTTTCCATAATTCCCATTTAGTCCTTTACGACTCGTTCTATTTGTGTGTGACCCTCTAGGATTACACTAAGTTGGCAATGGGTTCAAACATGAACCCATAAGATATGATTAGGTTTTAGCAAACCGTCATACCTACCCAAATTGTGTAACTAGATACAAGTTCGCATTCCTTTTAGAACATATCATAATCCCTTTGTCCACGATGTCATTGAACACAAGTCATGGTCAACAAGTCAACTTGTATTGTTCAATACTTTTCTCGATCCCGAATATGTTGATAATCCAAATGACATTGATCCAATCAATCCATTTGAGTTTGGCCAAACATTTCACCAACATCATTCATTCGAGGGGCCCAAGCTTGACATCTCTCCGAAGAGGGACAAATCCATTTGGCTTATTATTCTTCCCTACGTGAATCCAATCATGCCAATCATACCCTTTATAACTACCGTGTTAAGGCAGCGTTTGAATATGTCAAACATAATGTTCATCAAGTGGAAGACTATAATAACTTCATGTCTAAGGATTCAAATGACATAACTAATATGAGATTTATATATGACATCGACCATGACATAAATCTCATACCGCGGGTCATGTCCAGTACCTTATTCCAAACAAGTACCCATAAATCTAACATGATCATCCCATGATCATTTAGCCTTATACTAGTGCTTAAGAAGCTCTAGGGACGGAGATTATTATAAGCAAACACGAGCCATAATAATAATCTTATTATCTCTTTATTATTATGAATAAAATGATAACTTATACAACGTTTAACAAACGTGCCTAGGGCACCAATTCCAACACAATGTACTCATCAAATGGAGAATTAGAGTTTGATTGAAAGATAGGGTTATGGCCATTTGTTAAGATTGAACCAGCAAAAAGAAACAATTGAAATAGGCAAGATGGAACACCCATAACAAAACCACTTGATGGAATCAATAGAGAAGTTACAAAAGACATGATGATCAACCACGTAAGTTTCTAAACAAAATTCTGACTATTTTAATTCACATGCAGTTTTTTTTTCTCATTTTTAAGGCATCTTTCTTCCCTTGATTGCAGATTATCCCTGCAATCAAAGCAGAGTGGCTATGAGCTTGTAATCAAAGATGAAGATGACGGGGGCTTGGCTATGGGCTTGTAATATTTTACCCAACAAAACGGATTGGTCGAATTCCAATTGCTGCGTTCCTCGTATTCCTTCTCAAAAGCCTTGTATTCCTCCTTAGAAGCCTTGCGATCTAGTGTTTTGAAGGAGGCGGTGCTTGAATGAGAGAGAGAGAGATTTTTGGTGGAATATTTCAGATCATGTATATCTAGGGTTTTGAAGGAGGCGGTGCTTGAAGGAGGAAGGGTTGAGAATGATTCCCGTATTATGATAAAAAAAAAAAGGGTACGGGTGGGTGAGGAGTTAAGTGGGGTGGGTGGGGAATTAAGTGGGTTATTAATATTTTTCATTTAATTAGGAGGTTAGTGGGTTTTTGAGTGGGGTAGGGTTAATATTTTAATAATATAAACTTTCCATTTTGAGTAAGTTTAGAAGTGTGCAATATAGAGCTGGACGCCCAATAAGGAAAGTGTGCAATATAGAGCTGGACGGAGGGAGTAGATAATAGATAAGCGTAAAAACAATTTTTCTAAATTTATATAAATAAAATATTTTTTGATATTTTTTTAGGGATGGACTAATAACACTACACTTTTATGCTTTTCCATAACATTATTAATCATTAAACACAACTTGTTAATTATTTTGACAAAATCGCCTTTATGAAGTCATTGGCCAATTTACCCCTTTTAGGATTTATCTTCTCTCTGTTTGCGTTTATTAGTATAATTGATCTCCATTTCAGTACTCCTCCCCCTCATAATAATCATAATAAATGCAACGATTATTTTTAAACAAATCGAAATAAAAAATGGAACATTTATTATAATAAGACATATCATTAACAGTTTGTTCTTACATTCAACTATGATAAAATTCAATAAAAATGCTCAAAACACAATCAAAAGATACATAATTGTTATCGAGTAGTCTCGTATTCGGCTTGTTTGTTCGACGAGCTTCTTCGATTGAGATCAGCTCGTTTAGCTCGTTAAAACTCAGATAAATGTTTGTTCGTGAATAACTCGACCTCGGTTCGATAAGCTCGTTCGTTAAGACGTAAAATAACTTTAATACTCAATACTCAGTTTGATTGGAATTTAACTATCACTTTAATTATTCTAAAATTCTAATGCAAGTCTAATTAATTTCCTAAATCTTTAGTCACTAAATAAATTGACCTAATGAAACAGGAATAAGTCTTGTGTGAGACCGTCGCACACAAATTTTTATCATGAAACAAGGCCAAAGATCATGGATTCCTAATCTGGAGAAAAACCTGTTGAAGTACCTTAAAATCTTCTGTGGGAATGACCTATATAAATAATCTTTGCAAATTAGACGCTGACATAGAAACCGCTATCAACAAAAATGTAACAGTTCAACCCAATATAAAGGATACAAAAGTAATTAACAAACTAAATGAAGAATTGACTATTGCTAAAATGTAACCGTTCAACCCAATATAAAGCTCTTGCGTACGCCCTAACAACCTAACAGCAATACCCTTAAACCAATCAGCTATCAACACTTGTTGCAAGGCTAAAGATAAACAACTGACTGAAATACCCATGTTCATTGCTAGGACCGTTATATCTCCTCACCCCTAAAAAATTGACTTGTACTCAAGGCAGGAAATGAGGAAATTTTGCATTGATGAGTGCAATATCTTATTGAATAAAGTTGGCCCACTGAATTAATAGCTGTGGTATAGCCTTGTTACCTCTCTTAATCATCCTTCGATCCATAATAGCCAAGGGATAGAGATGAACCTGACCTTCATTTCGCCTTGGAACCAATTTTCTTTTTCAATAATGACACATGAAAGACCGGATGAATCAAACACTCATGAGGAAGTTGTAATTTGTAGCCTACCTTTCCAATTCTCTGCAACACCTTAAATGGACCAAAATACTTAGAAACTAGCTTATGATTGGACCTAAGTTGAACATAATGTTTCCTATTAGGTAGAAACTTTAAGAATACTCAACCTCCTTCTTGGAATTCCCTCTCGCTTTTGTTTCTATCAGCATACACCTTGTATTTTTTTCTGGTGCTCTGCTTCAAAATAACATCCAAAACCTTCCTCTCTTTAAAGAACTCCCCCACAGTAGCAACATTAGTATCATGTTCTTGAGGAATTAAACCACAATCTCGATCCCTACCATACACAGCTTTGAATGGACTCATTCCAATAGCAGAACGTGAAGTGGTATTATACCACTATTCAGCTAAGCTAGGGCTAACCACTTATACCACTGCTTGGGCCTCTAACTAGTCATAGCTCTAAGACAAGCTTCAAAACATCTATTAAGCATTTATGTATGAACATCACTTTGAGGATGGTATGTAGTGCTTTGATTGAACTTATTACCCCTATATATATATATATATATATATATAGAGAGAGAGAGAGAGAGAGAGAGAGAGAGGTTGAAGTGAGCACTTTAACAATATCATTTTCCCTAAAAAATTGAATATTTCTAGAATATTTGTTTTGCTTCAAATCGGTTAATTAAGGAACACAATTAATTACTTTTAAATTAACCTGATAACCCTTTTATCTTTCCCGTTAATTAATTCAGTTTTTCTAACATGTGCCATAAGGGCACATGTTAAGTGATTTAAATAAGGAATGTAACACATTTATATACTTCCTTATATCCAAACCTCTTCATTCACGAATTCGTAAATAACATTGGATTGCAAGTAAAAAATGTAACATAAAATACAATGGAAAAATACTTAAAAATACATTTTTGGATATAAAAATATATTTTCTCGTGGATAAAAAACGTAATTTATTTTGAAATTTCAGTAATAGTAAGAATTGTATTTTTTAAAAAAAAAGACTTATAAAAACTCTAAAACCAACAATTATTTTGAACATGGAATCCTTTCATTTAATAAAATTATATAGTTGCTTTGAAAACTCTTAGTTTTACAAAAAAAAAAAGAAAATATGAAAAACAAATGGTAAAAATATTCAGAAACACATTTTTAGACAAAAGATATAACTTATCATGGGATAAAAAAGGTAATTTAATTAGAAATGTGGGTAATAGTACAATTTTTTTTTTTTTTTAAAGACTTATGAAAACTCCAAAATCAACAATTATTTTGGACATAGAATCCTTATTTAGTGAAATGATTTTTTGACTTAAAATAATTTTAAAATTTCATCCTGGATATAAATTTTACAATATTAGTATTTTGAGGTTTTAAAAAGATTTTTTTCATTAGCTTTAGAGGACAAAAAATTGTCCAAAACACTATTTATACATTTACAATTGTCAATATTTGTCATTGCCATTAGTAAAATAAAACAACTAAATTTTTTAAACTGAAAAAAAATAATATTAAAAACCTTAAGTGGCAAATGGCAATGAGGGAGCAATTTAATTGACGGAATAGGTCAGGAAAGAAAGACGACAAAAGTAAACCACGCGCTAATGTAACGGTACATACATTAATTAACCCAGGCGTAGAAAATAAGCTAACCCAGATTTGTGACGCGCTAATGTAACGGCTATACATCAATTGATTCATGCGTACAAGTTAAGCTACCCAAATTCTATAAAACGAAACCCACCACCACCAGTCTCACAATTTCTTCAATTGGGCGATATACGAACCCTAATATCAACAACAATGTCAATTTCGTTCATTCTCAAACTGTCAGTCCCACCCTCCTCCTCTTCTCCAAACTTTCACCCCTCTAGGCAGGTGAATTGTTGAACAGCTGGTGAGATTCTAACCCTAGGCATTATTGTTGAAAAGGGTATTTTAAGTGGAAGATCGAAATATGAATGTTGGAGTCGTCTACGAAGGTACTGCTATTTAATGATCCAATTTGTGTGTTCTTCTATTTTTTTGATGAATATCTGAGTCGGCATTGTTTGTGTTTTCTTGTATTATCGTCACTAATTAATTGCAAAAGTTGAAATTTCTAATTTGATTTCTTGACATCTGTGGGTCTGATTTTTGTATGAAAGATTTGCTGATTCTGAACTATCTGTGTACTTGTTGTAATTTACTGTCGATTTAATGTTGTTTATTGTAACTCATTGTCTGCATTCAGCAACATTTGAGTTCTGGGGTGAAATTGAGATTGCATAGTCAGATAAGTAGTCAGTTGTATGGTTGTGGAAAATTGATTTATTGCTCTTCCTTCTGCAGACAGACTTTTAGTTTTAGTTTTTTTTTTTAATTGAAAGTTCAACTGGAGATGGCTTATACTCCATGTTTCAGATAATGCCATTTTTACACTGTCAAAATCCATTTGAAGCTTATATTTGACATAGAAGTTACCATAAAAGATCTAAGTCTTTTTAAGTATATTTAACTTCGTGTACCGACTTTTCTCAGCTGAGACCAAAATAACATTTTAATTAACTCTCATCATGACTGATTGATTGTTGGATGTGATCTTAAATCTATCTACTTGACCTGCATTGATAAGTTATAAGTGGCAGGGCAATCCTACGATATATCATCATATCTTTTTTTTTTTTTCTTTTTAACCCGTACGAGGTGTTTCATACTGACATGAGTCTAGAATAGATTACAAATGTATCTGGAGTTATTCTTTCTGTTATGGTAAGATTGATCAGTAGGAGCTTTTCTGTCTATATGCTGCTTAAAGATCATATGCGTCTCCCTTTATGGCATGGTTTATAGCTTAAAAGTTTTTAGCAAGTCACTCAACTTTGAGTGATTCTATCATGATTTTAGGGCCTCTGATTTGAGAATGAACACTGAGCTGGCTGAATTATGTTTCACCACTGACACGACTCACCAAAACATGGTGCGACGAAGTTTGCACCACTCAGAATATAAGAGTTGATTCAGAAAAAAAGAAGAAAAGAAGATGATATATATCACACTCTCTCTTCCCCTTAGTCAGCATTCTCCAAAAGATTTGGAATATCTTTCTTCTCTGGTGGCATCGAGCTCTCCTCGGCTGCTCTTCCTCTGCTTTAGTTTCGCCCTCTCGGTTTGCATTTGCTGAGGCAGGTTTTCTTTTATGAAGTCATGTTATTATTCACTTTCTCAATTCTTGTTAATGGGCGTTCCATATCTGTAGACTATTTTTAACCCACTTTTTGGTTTCCCCTTTTTCTCACTCATTAATACTAAGCATTAATACTTTGGTTCTCACTTCTCAGATTATTCGTGTATAATTAATTAATAATTGGTCATGATGATGATGCAGGCCTTACACTAGCTGCTTCTCTTTCTTTGTAGGATAGCTGCCTACACTTTCCGAGCTTAGTCCAGTGAAGCATATTGGTCTACTCAGATCTAGTGAGGTCATGTTGTTTAAATAAATATCTTCTTTTATTCCAGATTTTATGCTTTGTTAATGATGAAAAGGAGGGAAGCAAAACTACGTAATTTCCTTGTTATTTTCAGATCTTAAGTGGATCCAACAGATCACAACAGAAAGGTTAACGCTTGATTATATTCATGCTTTTTATTTTTCTCATGACCCAATTATTATATGCTGCATGATGATGCTAATGTTTATATAAGTCAGATATTGTTCTTGATCAGCCAGTAGACGGATACCTACTTCAAAGATTATGGATGCATGCAATGAAAAAGAGACCTTTGAAACAGATCTGTGGAAGGTTGTCAAGTCATTTATGTCATGTTACTCCATTCCAGACTCACACTCATGTATAAGGTTACGAGGAGCTCTTATTGGTGTTCTTTATTCTCATAATTTCAAATCTGTTGTCAGTTGTTTTCATTAATTTAGAAATCAACCTGGAAAAAGAATGAGGTATCCCTGACGATTCCTGTTGAAGAATTTGTAGTTCTACCGTTCTCTTGCTTTATGTTCACGTACCCATCGTATTATATTGCTTGACTGCCACATCAATAAATGTATGGATCAAAAATGAAAGCAAAACTTACCAAGTTGAACCTCCTCTGAATTTCTATTATTCAAGGGATAAACCCTCGAAATAACCACTCCATCGACTTGTACTAGCTCCTTAAGCAACCTTCCGTACATCATTTGCTTAGCTTAGTGGGTATTCACACTGGAATCCCTCCTGAGAGTATCATCTTAAGTATTTATCTCTTTTTATACTTGATTATTCAGCTCATCAGTCAATGGAAATATGGCTTCGGAACTCTTGTCATGTATTTATCTCTTTCAAAAACTACTTCTTTACTCTGTCTCAAATTGTCATTTGGCTATTAACTTATCAGATTTGATTTCTTGCAGGATAGAAATGAGAAAAGGGGAGTCAATTCCTTTTTATTTTGAAGATCTTTTGCTATCTGTGGAGCAAGGTGGTAGAATAGAAACTATGAATGAAGCCAAACAAGCAACAGAAACTGGACTGAACCCCTATTTTTTTATTCGTTCGAAGCATGGTGTAAGTAATACATGGGGCTCTTTTAGCGATAAAGCATACACTCACATGGATAATCTGTGGCTTTTCTAAAGATCCATATGTAAAGTTGTTGATGTAATGTTCCTACACGTACCAGGACATGTATCTGCTTGAGGTTGGCTACATCTATCCTTTTTCACTATTCCGTTATACCGAAAGCAAAATTTTGCTAAATCGGAGAAGCACAATCTTGTTAATTGGCCTTTCGCTAGTTCTAACGACACTGTTGATATTGCTTGTATTAGCTTCCATGTTCTTCTCATCACTAAGGACGATGTTATTGGCATATCCGTACACCACAATATGTAATCATGAATACGTGAAGTGATTTTCTTCTTAACAAATCAAAGATGAAAGAGGGACCTTTGGAGTGGAGAGAGTATTTGGTTGGGGCTTTGCATCCCTGTTCTGTTTGTCACTTAGTTGCAACCGTTGCTGCATTTTTTTAATGGATTATAAATTATTTTCTGCCTGAAATATTCTTTCTGTTCTAAAAGTTTTGTGACAGGAGACAAATCCTTTGGTACCGCTGGAAATGTTGAATAGTTATGAAAAGGCATTGGAGTTCGTGGACAGGCTTCACATTTCTTTGCGCTTAAGACTTTTTAGAATTATAAGTTTATATATGCAATGTTACTCTTCTCTTATATTATGTGTTGGGGTTCTTTGCGCCATTGCACTGCAGGGAAGGGGTTAGCACAGTTAGGTTGATGCTATTTGCCTGTATATCTGGAACAATTCTAAGGAAAATGCAGAAGATCCTATGCTTCCTTCTTGCAGATTGTTCATGTCGATGAGATTAAAGACCTAGAAGCAAACTTTGTCGAGGTTCCAAGTGAACTTTCAGAAAGCACACGATCTGCGCAAATCTGTTGGTGTTACTAGGTTATATTGCCACCAGGTTATATATATAAACATATATGTGCGTGTTTATATATATAAATAAACACTCACACATTTATCTTTATATATATGTGTGTGTGTGTGTGTGCCTGTCTATATATGTTTGTATATATATACATATATATGTGTGTGTGTGTGTGTGTGTGTATAGATAGACAGACACACACTACACACACTTCTCCTTAGTTCCCGTGCACGACCGTTTTTTGCAATTTCAAATGGAACGGAGGGAGTATATATATACATATACATATTCCCTGCAAACAGTAATACTTTGCAGCCCTATTACTTCTTGGATTCCGTTTTTTACTCTCTTGACTCAGGCTGCGTCAATTCAGACTTCCTGTGTCTGAAGGATGTTATCATGGAAACAATGCAATCCAGTGGGAGATCTCTTCGTCTTACTCTCTTGATACCCTATTCCGGTGTTGGAAATGAAAATTGATGGCAAGTGCCCGATTGAATTGATCGTGTCACAGAGCACCGCCCTGTGAAGGCGGAAGTTGCGGGTTCGAGCCTCGCCAGTCCCGACGAATTGAGTAAGTAGACGAATCTTCCCCCTCTTTCTGTGAAAGACGCGTCCATATCATTCCCTAGGGGAGTCTTTTTTTCCTTTCGCATTTCTCATCACCTAACCAGCAGATAAAGTACATTCCAGAGTCCGTTTTAGAGAGTTTGGCACTGGACGTTCCAAAACTGGGTACTGTCGAGGCGGGAGAATTCACATATGTCTCAAATATTGTTAGCATTGTTCTTTACTTGTTCCAGACAAAGTTTTAGTACAATATGGCTTATCTAGTTATATGGCTCAATAACATTGAATGGGTACTGCAGATGCTCTGTAATGTCAATTATGTTGCTTTGGTGGATTCTTAGATTTTCACTTCATGGGATTTCAAGTGAATAATTTCACACATGCAGGCTTTAGCTCAAGATCAATTAAGAGCTATTTTATCTTTATCAAAAGATTTTAAAGTTGACTTTAAAATTGGAATACTCCTCAGGAGGATAGGCTGTGGCTTCGTGATAACACTAGACTGGTATTTCAGTAAGTTATGGTATTTCCAGACATTATTGTTTGTCAGCTTTCTGTATAGCGTGTTGATCTTTTGTCAGCTTATGTAGCTGATCCCAAATCCAGATATGGTACACTTGTCGGTGTGACCATTTCATGCCTTCATGGACAATTCGGGAGAATTTTCTTAAAGCTGAGGCAAGTTCTACTGGTTAGTTCTCTTTGGGTTCTGTTGGCCGTTTTCTTCATCATATTGCACCTTACCTTCACTTTGCATAATGAGTTCTTTCTGGATGATATATACTCCCTCCGTCCCAGAAAGATGGTCCACTTTTGACTTTTGATGGTCAATACAAGTGAACTTTGACTAAATATAAATGTCAATCTAGCCATCCTTGTGAAATTCTAAAACTTGTTATTGATTAATCATCAAGTGATTTATCAATGACAAATTTTAAAATTTCATTGGGATGATTAGATTGATAATAATCTTTGGTCAAAGTTCACACGTGTTGACCGTCAAAAATCCCAAGTGGACTATCTTTCTGGGACAGAGAGAGTATTTTTTTTTAAATAAAAATTCTTTCAAGTTTCATTTTATGATTTAAGAGAAGGTTGCTACTTCTTTTCTATGTTATTAATATGGCTGCAATACATTTGTATTCACCAGTTGAGTTTTCGGAAGAGGTTTCAAACTTAAACCACAAGTGGAGCATATTGTGTGTGCTAATATTTTCCCTTCTCTTTAATGTGACGTATCTCATTCAGTTGTTCACCTTTTTTGTGCAGTTTATGGTAGTGATCTTTAATATTCTGCGACTTCTGCAAATCCTTGAGAACATGCCGTGGTGATATTTTTTCTCTAATTGACATAAGAATAACTTTAAGGTGATTTAATAATTTCTTGATTATCATTCTTTGGTTGTGGACGTGATGTTAGGAAACTACCTCTGCCGTATTTCATTATTTTCAGTGTATAATAGGTTTATGAAACCAAATGTACATTGCTGATGGGCCTTAACATTGGAAAGTGAGCTTGTTTCTACGAGTTAGGAAATATTAGTAATAATTATCTATGGGATCAAGTGCTCCAATAGCATTCCAAATGGACTTTCAAATGCTTTTGTTGTGATCAAATGTCGGACCTTGAAACGGTGTCTTGCAAAACTGGTACACATTTTTATTTTCCCTCCAAATAGAATTCTCACCAGGTGCTGCTGCCCCACTTGTTAGCAATCTATATGCTATTCATCTGCTTAAAGTAATAAGTCATGCATTTACCTCAAATGTTTCAATATCATTTACTCATCATCTTTGGTGCTGTAGGAACTCACAGGTTTACCAACAATGGAGTTTATTCAAAATGATGGCAGTCCATCCAGCCCCAAACTTTTTGCCCTGCGGAATCCTCCATTAGACCTGGAAAATGTGATTCTTTATTACGTTCGTAATCAGATAACGAAGTGCTCCTTCAAAACTTGCTGACATCGCAGATATGGAGGGTTTCATGCCTCTTCTCAGAAACGGTTCAGCATTTTTCCAAACACACAAACTTTGTGGAAGGTTGTCAAGTCATTTATGCCATGTTAACTCCATTCCAGACTCACACTCGTGCTGAAGGTGACGAGGAGCTCTTATTGGTATTCTTTTTATCATAATTCTTTATTCTCATAATTTCAAATCTGTTGTCGGTTGTTGTCATTAATTTAGAAATCAACCCTGAAAAAAGAGTGAGGTATTCTAGACGATTCCTGTTGAAGAATTTGTAGTTCTACCGTTCTCTTGCTTTAAGTTCACGTGCCCATCGTATTATAATGCTTGACTGCCACATCAATAAATGTATGGATCAGAAACAAAAGCAAAACTGACCAAGTTGAAGCTCCTCTGAATTTCTATTATTCAAGGGACAAACCCTTGAAAGAACCACTCCATCGACTTGTACTAGCTCCTTTAGCAACCTTCCGTAAATCATTTGCTTATCGTAGTGGGTATTTCACACTGGAATCCCTCCTGAGAGTATCATCTCTTAAGTATTTCTCTTTTATACTTTGTGATTCAATTCATCAGTCAATGGAAATATTGCTTGGGAACTCTTGTCATGTATGTATCTCTTTCAAAAACTATTTATTTACTTTGTCTCAAATTGTCAGTGACATTTGGCTATTAACTTATCAGATTTGATTTATTGCAGGATAGAAATGAGAAAAGGGTAGTCAAGTCCTTTCTGTTTGAAGATCTTTTGCTATGTGTGGAGCAAGGTGGTATAATAGAAACTGAGAATGAAACCACACAAGCAACAGAAACTGATCTGAACCCCTAATTTTTTATTCGTTCGAAGCATGGTGTAAGTCATGTAGGGGATCTTTTAGAGTTAAAGCATACACTCACATGGATAATCTGTCGCCTTTTTAAAGATTCATATGTAAAGTTGTTGATGTAATGTTCCTACACTTACCAGCACAAGTATCTGCTTGAGGTTGGCTACATCTATCCTTTTTCACTATTCCATTGAACCGAAAGCTAGATTTTTGCTAAATCAGACACGCACATTCTTGTTAATTTGCCTTTCGCTAGGTCTAACTACACTGTTGATATTGCTTGTAAGCCTTTAGATGATTGGTGCAGCTATTGGTGTATGTTGTATATTTCTGAACAATCATAAGCATTTCCCTCCGTTTATTTCCTATTTTCGCTTAACTTTACTATCAATGGATATTCTTGTTTTGGACTGTGTATTTTTTCTTATCATGAAACGTTCACCTGATCATTCCAGCACCCTTGGTCTGTGATGTTGTTATATTTTAGCTGCGCAACATCTTCACTACATAAAGTAAAGGCTAATCTTATCCTGTATACTTTATGGAAATCCCGAGCACATAAAACTTCAGGAACCTTTTCCCCTTTTACCTACTCGATTTTGTTCCTATGACTGATATCACTGCTCACCTTTTGCTACAGATTGATGAATGTATGTTTGCCTCGATACGAGGGCTGTCAACGTTCTTTCTACTCCTATAGTTGCATTGCGTTTTCACTGATTTATTCCTTCTGTATATGAAAGTTTCTTAATATAAAAGGTTCTCTCCATTTTTTATTTTTTTTTATTTTTGTATCAGCTGCCGTGTTCTTCTCATCACTAAGGACAATGTCATTGGCGTATCCGTACACCACAATATGTAATCATGAATATGTGCAGTGTTTTTTTCTTCTGGACAAATCAAAGATGAAAGATGGACCTTTTTGAAGTGGAGGGAGTATTTGGTTGGGTTTTGTATCCCTGTTCTGCTTGTCACTTAGTTGCAATCCTTGCTGCATTTTTTTGAATGGAATATAAATTATTTTCTGCTTGAAATATTCTTTTTGTTCTAAAAGATTTTTGACAGGAGACAAATCCTTTGGAACCGCTGGAAATGTTGAACAGTTATGAAAAGGCATTGGAGTTCGTGGACAGGTTTCACATTTCTTTGCTATTGAGACTTTTTAGAATTATAAGTTTGTATATACAATGTTTATCTTCTCTTATATTATGTGTTGGGGTTCTTTGCGCCATTGCACTGCAGGGAAGGGGTTAGCATAGTTAGGTTGATGCTATTTGCCTGTATATCCAGAACAATTCTAAAGAAAATGCAGATGATCCTATGCTCTTGCAGATTGTTCATGTTGATGAGATTAAAGAGCGAGAAGCAAACTTTGTCGAGGTTCCAAATGAACTTTCAAAAATCACACGATCTGCGTATTTCTGTTGGTTTTACTAGGTTATATTGCCACCAGTTTATATATATAAACATACGTGTGTGTCTTTTTTGAGATATATATATATATATATATATATATATATATATATATATATATTTATATATATAATACACATATTTGTTTATATATGTGTGTGTGTGTGAGACACACACTCTTCTCCTTAGTTCCTGTGCACGGCGTTGTTTTTGCAATTTCAAATGGAACGGAGGGAGTATGTATATACATATTCCCTGCAAACAATAACACTTTGTAGCCCTATTACTTTTTGGATATTGTTTTTACTCTCTTGACTTAGGCGGCGTCAATTTAGACTTCCAGTGTCGGAGGGGATTTTATCGTGGGAACAATGCCATTCAGTGAGAACTCTCTTTGTATAATATTCCGGTGTTGGAAATGAAAATACATGGCGAGTGCCCAATCAAATTGATCGTGTCACAGAGCACCGCCCTGTCAAGGCGGAAGTTGCGGGTTCGTTCCCCGCCAGTCCCGACAAATTGAATAAGCCGGCAAATCTGCCCCCCTCTTTCACAGAAAAGGCGGCCATATCATTCCCAAGGGGAGTAATTTTTTTCCTTTCGCATTTCTCATCACCTAAACCAGCGGATAAAGTACATTCCAGAGTCCGTTTTAGTGACTTTGGCACTAGACGTTCCAAAACTGGGTACTGTCGAGGCGGGAGAATTCAATATTGTCTCAAATTTTGTTAGCATTGCTCTTAACTTGTTCCAGACAAAGCTTTAGTACAATATGGCTTATCTAGTTATATCACTCAATAACATAGAATCGGTACTACAGATGCTCTGTAATGTCAATTATGTTGCTTTGCTGGATTCTTAGATTTTCCCTTTATGGGATTTCAAGTGAATAATTTCACTCATGCAGGCTTTAGCTCTAGATCAACTAAGAGCTATTTTATCTTTGTTAAAAGATTTTAAAGTTGACTTAAATTTTGGAATACTCCTCCGGAGGATAGGCTATGGCTTCGTGATAAGGCTAGACTGGTATTTCAGTAAGTTATGGTTTTTCCAGACATTGGTGTTTGTCAGCTTTCTGTATAGCGTGTTGATCTTTTGTCAGCTTATGTAGTTGATCACAAATCCAGATATGGTGTGACCATTTCATGCCTTCCTGGACAATTTCGAGAGAATTGTATTAAACCTTATAAGTTCTACTGGTTAGTTCTCTTTGGGTTCTGTTGGCCGTTTTCTTCATCACATTGCACCTTACCTTCACTTTGCATAATGATTTTTTTTTTTCTGAAGATCTTTTTTTTTAAATAAAATAAAATTCTTTCAAGTTTCACTTTATGATTTAAGAGAAGGTTGCTACTTCTTTTCTATGTTATTAATATGGTTGCAATACATTTATATTCACTAGTTGAGTTTTCATTTTAATTTGCAATTCTTCTGTAACAGGTTTGTCCTATATGATGAAGCTCACGTCTACAAGGGAACATTTGGCTGTCAAAGTGCTCTTAGACTGAGGAGACTTTGCTGGGTTGTGCTGTGCTCATGGTATCCTTTCCCCTATGTGCTTTGCCGGGCAAGAATCCTCCCCAATTTCAGTTACCTTCCACTTTAATTTAAAGCAGTCATCCTGTGTGAGCACATGCGGGACCCACTACATAATATATGTATGTGTGGCGTGTGTGTATACTTAAAAAATTTGACCAAGTGATGTAAAACGAGTTAGAAGAGGTTTCAAACATAAACCACAAGTGTAGCATATTGTATGTGCTAATATTTTCCCTTCTCTTTCAGGTGACGTATGGCGTTCAGTCGTTCAGTCGTTCAGCTTGGACTTCATTGGATTCCATTTTTCCAAACACACAACTTTGTGAACTTGGTAACATTTTTCTTTATGTTGACAGTTATTTGATATCTGCATCTAGGATCTGACTTGTTTTGATGGCAGTGATAGGCATGATTCTTCAGGGGACAACACCTCATCTTGTTAGCTCTATACGTACTTGTTCAGGTCAGTAATTCAGTGCTCATTTCCTCTTGATAGCAGTGATGGAATCTGATAATTTTGAAACTATAACCAATGAAGGCACTTTTACATAGTTGCACCTATTTAAAGGTCTTATGTTATGCCACCTCACCAAGTCTTGAAATAATTTTTGGTCAACTTCAAGGTCTTTAGGCCCTTA
The DNA here is from genome assembly GCA_026119855.1 of Campanula takesimana. Taxonomy (NCBI): domain Eukaryota; kingdom Viridiplantae; phylum Streptophyta; class Magnoliopsida; order Asterales; family Campanulaceae; genus Campanula; species Campanula takesimana. The sequence continues at coordinate 620,519 of JAOWBW010000254.1, read as the reverse complement.
TTAAAGGTGCAAGTGTTGATACATTTTTTTTTTTCTTGCATTCCATACTTTCTTGTTCTCAGCTTCATGGATCCATTTCTATCAATTTCTGATAGCTGAATGTTTCTCCTTTTTCTCCCAGAACTCAAAATAATATATTGTCAAACAACATATATTATTGGCACCTCATGATCAACTCAAGTATATATTTATCATATTGCTAACATGCTGTTTGATAAGCAGTAATACATATTAAGATAAGAGCAACTTGACCGGGAAAACATGTTGATCTTACATTCTAAGCTGTGAAGTTTGTAACCAAAAGTTAAGAATCAGAATTTTAGGCTATTCTGTTTATTTGGTAAAATTTCTGAGTGACCCCAACTCACATTATTGATTCCATGAGTAATATGGGGAGTCATTCACTCCAATGGCCAGTCCAGACTATCATGAGCGATAAATCATTGTTCTCATAATTGATAAACTTTGGAATTTAGTTTGATCAAATTGATCGATTATTGTGCTTGTCTGCACTTTCTAGTTTAAAAATTCACAATCAATTTTTTTTTTAGGGAGACTGCATGATTAATACGCAAGTGATATGTTGTTTCAGTATACTTTTCTGATGTTTGGTCGTCGTGCACATTTGATGAATATTGGAGTCGGCTGCGAAGGTACGGCTGTTTAATGATCCTATTTGCGGTTTCTTATATCATTTGATGAATATTGTGGTCGGCATTATTTGTGTGTTCTTAGATTATCGTCACTAATATACTTGCAAAAGTTGAAATTTCTGCTTTGATTTCTTGACGTCTCTCTATATATATGCATGGGCCTGATTTTTGTATCAAGTATTTCTCTGATGCTGAACTATCTCTGTACTTTTTACAATACTCCCCCCCCCCCCCCGGTCCCAAAATGATCTTCCTATTTGTCATATCTCATTGTCCCAAAAAGTTTCACATTCTACAATTTAGGCTTAAAAGTGCATAAAAAAAACATAGCTAGTGAAGCAAGTGTTCATATCCTTAAAAAGTTTGAATAGTCAAACGCAAAGATCATTTTGGGACGGAGGGAGTATACTGTTGATTTTAGGTTGTTTATTGTATGTAATACATTGTCTGCATTCTGCAACATTTGGGTTCAGTGGTGGAATTGAGCTTGCATAGTCAGGTAATTAGTCGCGTGGATGGTTGTGGACAACTAATTTAGCGCTCTTCCTTCTGCAGAGAGGCTTTTACATATCCATTTGAAGCTTATATCTGACACAGAAGTTACGTACCATAAAAGAGCAAACTCTTTTAAGAATAATTATAACTTCGTGTACTAACTTTCCTCGGATGAGACCAAAATAACATTTCAATTATCTCTCATCATGACTGTCTGATTGGTGGGATGTGATCTTAAATCTATCTACTTGACCTGTATTGATAAGTTATAAGTGGGGTTATGGCAGGACAATTCGATAATCTCTCATATCATATTAAATGGGTTTTCTCTTTTTAACCTGTATTGTGTTTCAAACTGAGATGAGTCTAGATTACAAATGTATCTGGAGTTATTCTTTCTGCTGTGGACACATTGATCAGTAAGAGTGTTTCCGTCTGTATACTGCTTAAAGATCATACACGTCTCCCTTTCTTGCATGGTTGATACCTTAATTTTTTTAGCAGGTCACTGAACTTTGAGCGATTCTATTTAAACAAGGTGTGAACTCTATGAAGTTTTCCCCTTGCAGAATATAATAGCTGATTCCGAAAAGAAGAAGAAAAGATGTTGATATTTATCACACTCTCTTCCCCATTAATATATTATCTGTAAGATTTGGAATATCTTTCTTCTCTGGCAGCATCGAGCTCTCCTCGGCTGCTCTTCTTCTGTTTTAGATTTCACGCTCTCTGTTTGCGGTTGCTGAGGGAGGTTTTCTTTTATGATGTCATGTTATTCACTTCCTCAATTCCTCTTAATGGGCGTCTCATATCTATATTTAACCCAGTTCTTGCTTTTCTCTTTTTCTCACTGGTAACACTAATGTGGCAAGCATTAATACTTTGATTCTCACTTGTCAGATTGTTCATATATAACGAATAATTGGCCATGATGGTGATGCATGCCTTACACTAGCTGCTTCGCATTCTTTGTAGAACAGCTACCTACACTTTCCAAGCTTAGTCCAGTGAAGCATATTGGCCTACTCAGATCTAGTGAGGTCATGTTGTTTAAATAGATATCTTCTTTTATTCCTGATTTTATGCTTTGTTAATGATGAAAAGGAGGGAAACAAAACAACGTAATTCCCTTGTTATTTTCAGATGATAAGTGGATCCAACAGATCACAACAGAAAGGTTAACGCTCCATTATATTCATGCTTTTTATCTTTCTCATGACCCAATTATATTATATGTTGCATAATGATTCGAATGTTTGTATAAGTCAGATATTTTTCTTGATCAGCTAGTAGACGGGTAGCTACTTCAGGGGTTATGGATGTATGCAATGAAAAAAAGAGAAGAGACCTTTAATACAGATGTGTGGAAGGTTGTCAAGTCATTTATGCCATGTTTGCTCCATTCCAGACTCACACTCGTGCTGAAGGTTACGAGGAGCTCTTATTGGTATTCTTTTTATCATAATTCTTTATTCTCATAATTTCAAATCTGTTGTCGGTTGTTGTCATTAATTTAGAAATCAACCCTGAAAAAAGAGTGAGGTATTCTAGAAGGTTGCTACTTCTTTTCTATGTTATTAATATGGTTGCAATACATTTGTATTCACCAGTTGAGTTTTCGGAAGAGGTTTCAAACTTGAACCACAAGTGGAGCATATTGTGTGTACTAATATTTTCCCTTCTCTTTAATGTGACGTATCTCATTCAGTCGTTCACCTTTTTTGTGCAGTTTATGGTAGTGATCTTTGATATTCTGCGACTTCTGCAAATCCTTGAGAACACGCCGTGGTGAGATTTTTTCTCTAATTGACATAAGAATAACTTTAAGGGGATTTAATAATTTCTTGATTATCATTATTTGGTTGTGGACGTGATGTTAGGAAACTACCTCTGCTGTATTTCATCATTTTCAGTGTACAATAGGTTTATGAAACCAAATGTATATTGCTGATGGGCCTTAACATTGGAAAATGAGCTTGTTTCTAAGAGTTGGGAAATATTGGTAATAATTATCTATGGGATCAAGTGCTCCAATAGCATTCCAAATGGACTTTCAAATGCTTTTGTTGTGATCAAATGTCGGACCTTGAAACGGTGTCTTGCAAAACTGGTACACATTTTTATTTTCCCTCCAAATAGAATTCTCACCAGGTGCTGCTGCCCCACTTGTTAGCAATCTATATGCTATTCATCTGCTTAAAGTAATAAGCCATGCATTTACCTCAAATGAATCAATATCATTTACTTATCATCTTTGGTGCTGTAGGAACTCACAGGTTTACCAACAATCAGTGGCGAGGCTAGGGCAAAGGGAAGAAGGGGGTCATTCGACCCCCTTGAATTTTGAAATGTGTCAATTTCAGTACCTTCAAAATTTTAGAAAATAACATTTACTACAAAAAATGATGAATTTATTCATTTTGACCCCCTTAAATTTGAGAAAAATTGCACTATTCGACCCCCTTGTATACTAAATTTGTAAACCTCAACAATAATACTTATCCCCAAGCAACGTTGACCCCCTTTTCGGAAAATCCTGGCTTCGCCACTGCCAACAATGGAGTTTATTCAAAATGATCGCGCCACTGCCAACAATGGAGTTTATTCAAAATGATCGCAGTGTCCATCCAGCCCCAAACTTTTTTGCCCTGTGGAATCCTCCATTAGGCCTGGAAAATGTGATTCTTTATTACGTTTGTAATCAGATAACGAAGTGCTCCTTCAAAACTTGCTGACATCGCAGATATGGAGGGTTTCATGCCTCTTCTCAGAAATGGTTCAGCATTTTTCCAAACACACAAACTTTGTGAACTTGTTTGCATAGTCCCGTAGTTACATTTTTCTTTATGTTGACAGTTATTTGATATCTGTATCTAGGATCTGACTTGTTTTGATGGCAGTGATAGGCGTGAGATTCTTCAGGGGACAACAACTCATCTTGTTAGCTCTATACGTAGTTTCTCAGGTCAGTACTTCAGTGCTCATTTCCTCTTGATAGTGGTGATGGAATCTGATAATTTTGAAACTATAACCAATGAAGGCACTGTACATAGTTGCACCTATTAAAAGGTCTTATGCCACCTCACCACGTCTTAATTACTTTTTGATCAACTTCAATGTCTTTAGGCCTTTATGAAAGTGCAAGTGTTGATACTGTTTTTTTGCATTCCATACTTTCTTGTTCTCAGCTTCATTGATCAATTTCTATCAATTTCTGAAAGCTGAATGTTTCTCCTTTTTCACCCAGAACTCAAAATAATATATTGTAAAACAACATATATTATTGGAACCTCATGATCAACTCAAGTATAGATTTATCATATTGCTAACATGCTGTTTGATAAGCAGTAATACATATGAAGATAAGAGCAACTTGACCGGGAAAACATGCTGATCTGACATTCTAAGCTGTGAAGTTTGTAACCAAAAGTTAAGAATCAGAATTTTAGGCTATTCTGTTTATTTGGTAAAAATTTCTGAGTGACCCCAAGTAAAATTATTGATTCCATGAGTAACATGGGAAGCCATTCACTCCAATGGCCAGTCCAGACAATCATGAGCAATAAATCATTGTGCTCATAATTGATAAACTATGAGATTTAGTTTGATCAAATTGATAGATTATTGTGCTTGTCTGCACTTTCTAGTTTAAAAATTCACAATCAAAATAATTTTTTCGGGATACTCTGCATGTTTAATACGCAATTGATATGTTGTTTCAGTATACTCGATACTGTCGTCGTGCACATTTATATATGAAACTCTCTTTGATTTCGATAGGAGAAGAATCAAGAGTGGTAATTTTGAGGAAACCTTTATGGAGTTGCTGCAACAAATGCTCTTGAATTAGGAATTGATTCAGACACATTGATGTAACCCTGCATCAAGGCTTCCCTGGTAGTATAGCTAGGTATTTTTTATTTGATTCAGTTTAAGCCTTTTTCTGTTAGGTTTCTAATTAGCATTTGTTGATTTTGTTCTCATTTGAACCATTTATCTCGTCATCTGGCCTTATGGCAGAAAGCTGTGAGGTCTGAGAGAAGGAAAAAACCAACACTTGCTGTATATGTTGCATTTGAAGGACATCTTGATCACTACTTAATGAATTTCCCTCGGAAACTCTTAGGGGCCCAGTTGTTTGTTGTCATGTGGATGCTAAAATCTGAAGATTTCTGTGAACAGAATTGTTATTTTCAATTTACTCTTATCCAAGCACCTCCTTTTCAAAAATGTCTCGTAGCTTAGCAAGTTCTCCATTTTTTGCATCGAGTTTGTTTCATGATGAGAAGTATTTTGGCCCTAGCTTTAAGAATTCCGTGCTGAGTGGCTTTCCTGAGTACTGGTCCATGACATTATCCGTCCGCAGAAATCTTGCACTATTGGGCCTGCAGTATTGTGTATACACTTTCCGATATTGAGCTCGCTTTCTAAATTTATTTCATTATTTACTTTACCCTTTTATAATTTTCCCCATAAAACACCTTTAGATAATGTTAGCATGTGAGCAATAGAGAGCGAGCGATAGAAAGTAATTGACAAGCTAAGGAATGAAGTCCTTACAGAAATTGAGGAAAGCAAGGCTTTCATTCAGGTCAAAAGTGCTTGTGGCTGTTTTGTGGCAAGCTCATAATGAGAAGTTACTTGCGTTGAAGTAAGCGAAGTAGTTTGTTTACGTTCGAGATATTTAGAGTGGTTTTATTCACAAATTTGGGCTTGTTCTGTTTGTACTCCTGCGCGGATCGATTCAAAATTCTGAAGTGTGTGGTTGCCCTTTACCACATTTTTTACAGCAAGTAATTGTCCGTTCATATTTTCTTTTGTTTTTTGGGCCCTTATATTTTTTCTCACCATATATTTGTGACTTTATATTGTTGAAAAGGGTATTTTAAGTGGAAGATCGAAATATGAATGTTGGAGTCGTCTACGAAGGTACTGATATTTAATGATCCAATTTGTGTTTTCTTCTATTATTTAATGAATATTGGAGTCGGTATTGTTTGTGTTTTGACTGTTATCTTATATAATCGTCACTAATTAATTGCAAAAGTTGAAATTTCTACTTTGATTTCTTGTTGTAATTTACTGTCGATTTAATGTTGTTTATTGTAACTCATTGTCTGCAGTCAGCAACATTTGAGTTCAGGGGTGAAATTGAGATTGCATAGTCAGATAAGTAGTCAGTTGTATGGTTGTGGAAAATTGATTTATTGCTCTTCCTTCTGCAGACAGACCTTTTTTTTTTTTTTTTTTTTTAATTGAAAGTTCAACTGGAGATGGCTTATACTCCATGTTTCAGATAATGCTAATTTTACACTGTCAAAATCCATTTGAAGCTTATATTTGACATAGAAGTTACCATAAAAGAGCTAAGTCTTTTTAAGTATATTTAACTTCATGTACTGACTTTTCTCAGCTGAGACCAAAATAACATTTTAATTAACTCTCATCAGGACTGATTGATTGGTGGATGTGATCTTAAATCTATCTACTTGACCTGCATTGATAAGTTATAAGTGGGGTATGACGGGGCAATCATAGGATCTATCATTCATATGTTAAGTTTTTTTCTCTTTTTAACCCGTATGAGGTGTTTCAAACTGACACGAGTCTAGATTTTACAAGTGTATCTGGAGTTATTCTTTCTGTTGTGGAAAGACTGATCAGTAGGAGTGTTTATAGCTTAAAAGTTTTTAGCAAGTCACTGAACTTTGATAGGGTCTCTGATTGAGAATGAACACTGAGCTGGCTGGATTATGTTTCACCAAAACATGGTGCGACGAAGTTTGCACCACTCAGAATATTTAACCCACCTTTTGGTTTCCCCTTTTTCTCACTCATTAATACTAAGCATTAATACTTTGGTTCTCACCTATCATATTTTCATGTATAACTAATGATTGGCCATGATGGTGATGCATGCCGTACACTAGCTGCTTCTCTTTCTTTGTAGGATAGCTGCCTAGACTTTCAAAGCTTAGTCCAGTGAAGCATATTGGTCTACTCTGATCTAGTGAGGTCATGTTGTTTAAATAAATATCTTCTTTTATTCCAGATTTTATGCTTTGTTGATGATGAAAAGGAGGGAAGCAAAACTACGTAATATGCTTTGTTAATGATGAAAAGCAGGGAAGCAAAACTACGTAATTTCCTTGTTATTTTCAGATCTTAAGTGTATCCAACAGATCACGACACAAAGGTTAACGCTTGATTATTTTCATGATTTTTATTTTCTCATGACCCAATTATATTGTTGCATGATGATGCGAATGTTAAGTCAGAAATTGTTCTTGATCAGCCAGTAGACGGATACCTACTTCGAAGATTATGGATGCATACAACAACAACAACAACAACAAAGCCTTAGTCCCAAAATAATTTGGGGTCGGCTAACATGAATCCTCATATGTCATCGTGATAAAAGGAAGAGAGAGAGAGAAAGAGAAAGAGAGAGAGAGAGAGAGAGAGAGAGAGAGAGAGAGAAAGAGAGGAAAAAGATGGAGAAAATAAAATAAAATAAAATAAATAAATAAATAATAATAATAAAAAGTACGATCAACCCCCATCATTCACATGAATTTTCGCCCTCCACTCCGGCCTCTTCAACGCCACATCTTCATCCACTCCGAGTAAACTCATATCATTTTCAATCACCTTAATCCAAGTTTGCTTGGGTCTTCCCCTACCCCTCGCCATTTTATCACTTCTCCACTCTTCAGGCCTCCTAACCGGTGCATCACTCGGTCTCCGTCTCACATGACCAAACCACCTTGTGAGACGGAGACCGAGTGATGCACCGGTTAGGAGGCCTGAAGAGTGGAGAAGATATAAAATGGCGAGGGGTAGGGGAAGACCCAAGCAAACTTGGATTAAGAGGAAGATTATGGATGCATGCAATGAAAAAAAGAGAAGAGACCTTTGAAACAGATATGTGGAAGGTTGTCAAGTCATTTATGTCATGTTACTCCATTCCAGACTCACACTCATGTTTAAGGTTACAAGGAGCTCTTATTGGTATTCTTTATTCTCATAATTTCAGATCTGTTGACAGTTGTTTTCATTAATGTAGAAATCAGCCTGAAAAAAGAGTGAGGTATTCCAGACGATTCCTGTTGAAGAATTTGTAGTTCTACCGTTCTCTTTCTTTATGTTCACGTGCCCATCGTATTATATTGCTTGACTGCCACATTAATAAATGTATGGATCAGCCGATCAGAAATGTAAGCAAAACTTGCCAAGTTGAAGCTCCTCTGAATTTCTATTTTAAAAGGGACAAACCCTCGAAATAACCACTCCATCGACTTGTACTAGCTCCTTAAGCAACCTTCCGTACATCATTTGCTTAGCTTAGTGGGTATTCACACTGGAATCTCTCCTGAGTGTATCATCTAAAGTATTTATCTCTTTTTATGCTTTATTATTCAGTTCATCAATCAATGAAAATATGGCTTGGGAACTCTTGTCATGTATTTATCTCTTTCAAAAATATTTATTTACTTTGTCTCAAATTGTCAGTGACATTTGGTTAACACTTATCAGATTTGATTTCTAGCAGGATAGAAATGAGAAAAGGGGAGTTAAGTCCTTTTTCTTTTTATGATCTTTTGCTATCTGTGGAGCAAGGTGGTAGAATAGAAACTAAGAATGAAGCCAAACAAGCAACATAAACTGGTCTGAACCCCTAATTTTTCATTTGTTCGAAGCATGGTGTAAGTAATGGAGGGGCTCTTTTAGAGACAAAGCATACACTCACAGGGATAATCTCAATCTGTGGCTTTTTTACTGATCCATATTTAAAGTTGTTGATGTAATGTTCCTACACTTACCAGGACATATATCTGCTTGAGGTTGGTACGTCTACCCTTTTTCACTATTCCGTTATATCTCTTTTAAATTGGAGAAGCACTTTCTTGTTAGCCTTTCACCAGTTCTAACTACACTGTTGATATTCCTTGTAAGCCTTTAGATGATTGTTGCAGTTATTGGTGTATGCTTTTATATTTTCTAAACAATCTAAAGCGTTTCCCTCAGTTTATTTCCTATTTTGGCTTAACTTTACTATCAATGGATGTTCTTGTTTTGGACAGTCTGTATTTTTTCTTATCATGAAATTTCACCTGATCATTCTAGCTCCACGTAGTCTATGATGTTGTTATATTTTAGCTGCCCAACATCTTCACTACAGAAAGTAAAGAAGGCTAATGTTATCCTGTATACTTTATGGAAATCCCGAGCACATAAAACTCTAGGAAGCTTTTCCCCTTTTACCTACTCGATTTAGTTCCTATTATTTATATCACTGCTCACCCTTTGCTACAGATTGATGAATTTATGTTTGCCTCGTTACAAAAGCTATCAATGTTCATTCTACTCCTATAGTTGCATTGCATTTACACTGATTTATTCCTTTTGTATATGAAAGGTTCTTAATATAAAAGATTATCTCCATTTTTATTTTTATTTTTGTATTAGCTGCCGTGTTCTTCTCATCACTGAGGACGATGTCATTGGTGTATCCATGCACCACAATGTGTAATCATGAATATGATTTTCTTCTGAACAAATCAAAGATGAAAGAGGGACCTTTTTGGAGTGGAGGGAGTATTTGGTTGGGGTTTTGCATCCCTGTTCTGCTTGTCACTTAGTTGCAATCGTTGCTGCATTTTTTTTTTAATGGAATATAAATTATTTTCTGCCTGAAATATTCTTTCTTTTCTAAAAGATTATTTTTTGACAGGAGACAAATCCTTTGGTACCTCTGGACATGTTGAACAGTTATGAAAAGGCACTGGAGTTCGTGGACAGGTTTCATATTTCTTTGCTATTAAGACTTTTTATAGATTGTACGTTTGTATATGCAATGTTTATCTTCTCTTATATATTATGCGTTGGGGTTCTTTGGGCGATTGCACTGCAGGGAAGGGGTTAGGTTGATGCTATTTGCCTGTATATCTAGAACAATTCCAAGTAGAATGCAGATGATCCTATGCTTCCTTCTTGCAGATTGTTCACGTTGATGAGATTAAAGAGAGAGAAGCAAACTTTGTCGAGGTTCCAAGTGAACTTTCAGAAAGCACACGATCTGCGCAAATCGGTTGGTGTTACTAAGGTTATATTGCCACCAGGTTATATATATATAAACCTATATCTGTGTGTGTTTATATATATATAAACACTCACATATATATCTTTATATGTGTGTGTGTGTCTGTCTATATATATGTGTGTAAATATGTACATATATTTGTGTGTGTGTGTGTGTAGATAGACACACACACACACACATCTTAATTCCCGTGCACGACCGTTTTTTCACAATTTCAAATGGAACGGAGGGAGTATATATATACATATACCTATTCCCTGCAAACAGTAACACTTTGCAGCCCTATTACTTTTTGGATTTCGTTTTTACTCTCTTGACTTAGGCTGCGTCAATTCAGACTTCCAGTGTCGGAAGGGATGTCATCTTGGAAACAATGCCATCCAGTGGGAGATCTCTTTGTATAATACTCCGGTGTTTGAAATGAAAATAGATGGCGAGTGCCCGATCGAATTCATCTTGTCACAGAGCACCGCCCTGTCAAGGCAGAAGTTGGGGGTTCGAACCCCGCCAGTCCCGATAAATTGAGTAAGTAGACGTATCTGCCCCGTCTTTCACAGAAAAAGGCGGCCATATCATTCCCAAGAGGAGTCTTTTCTCCTTTCGCATTTCTCATCACCTAACCCAGCAGATAAAGTACATTCCAGAGTCTGTTTAGTGACTTTGGCACTGGACGGTCCAAAACTGGGTCCTGTTGAGGCGGGAGAATTCAATATTGTCTCAAATATTGTTAGCATTGCTCTTTACTTGTTCCAGACAAAGCTTTCGTACAATATGGCTTATCTTGTTATATCGCTCAATAACGTTGAATGGGTACTACAGATGCTCTGTAATGGCAATTATGTTGCTTCGGTGGATTCTTAGATTTTCACTTTATGGGGTTTGAAGTGAATAATTTCACACATGTAGGCTTTAGCTCAAGATCAATTAAGAGCTATCTTATCTTTATCAAAAGATTTTAAAGTTGACTTAAATGTGGAATACTCCTCAGGATGATAGGCTATGGCTTCATGATAACACTAGACTGGTATTTCACTAAGTTATGGTATTTCCAGACATTATTGTTTGTCAGCTTTCTGAATAGCGTGTTGATCTTTTGTCAGCTTTCTGAATAGCGTGTTGATTTTTTGTCAGCTTTCTGAATAACATGTTGATCTTTGTTCAGCTTATGTAGTAGATCACAAATTCAGATATGGTACACATGTCGGTGTGACCATTTCATGCCTTCATGGACAATTCGGAAGAATTTTATTAAAGCTTAGGTAAGTTCTACTGGTTAGTTCTCTTCGGTGGCCATTCTCTTCATCATATTGCACCTTACCTTCACTTTGCATAATGAGTTTCTTTTTGGATGATCTTTTTTTTAAAAAAAATAAAATTCTTTCAAGTTCTCTTCGGTGGCCATGGTAAGATTTTTTCTCTAATTGACATAATAATAACTTTAAGGTGATTTAATAATTTCTTGATTGTCATTCCATGGTTGTGGACGTGATGTTAGGAAACTACCTCTGCCGTATTTCATTATTTTCAGTGTACAATAGGTTTATGAAACCGAATGTACATTGCTGATGGGCCTTAACATGGAACTGATGAGCTTGTTTATAAGAGTTGGGAAATATTAGTAATAATTATCTATGGGATCAAGTGCTCCTATGGCATTCCAAATGGACTTTGAAATGCTTTGTTTTTGTTGTGATCAAATGTTGGAGCTTGAAACAGAGTCTTGCAAAACTGGGACACTTTTTTTCTCTCTCCAAATAGGGTTCTCACCAGGTGCTGGTGCCCCACTTGTTAGCAATCTATATGCTATTCATCTGCTTAAAGTAATAAGTCATGCATTTACCTCGAATGTTTCAATATCATTTCCTTATCGTCTTTGCTGCTGTAGGAACTCACAGATTTACCAACAATGGAGTTGATTCGGAATGATGGCAGTCCTTCCAGCCCCAAAATTTTTGCCCTGTGGAATCCTCCGTTAGGCCTGGAAACTGTGATTCTGTATTACGTTGTAATCAGGTAAAGAAGGGCTTCTTCAAAACCTGTTGATACCGCAAATATGGAGGATTTTATGCCTCTTCTCAGAAACAGTTCAGCTTGGACTTCGTTGGATTCCGTTTTTTCAAAACACACAAACTTTGTGAACTTGTTTGCACAGTCCCATAGTTACATTTTCTTTATGTTGACAGTTAATTAATATCTGTATCTAGGATCTGACTTGTTTTGATGGCAATGATAGCCGTGAGATTCTTCAGGGGACAGGCGGACAGCACCTCATCTTGTTAGCTCTATACGTAGTTGCTCAGGTCAGTAATTCAGTGCTCATTTCCTCTTGATAGTGGTAATGGAATCTGATAATTTTGAAACTATAACCAATGAAGGCACTTTTACATAGTTGCGCCTATTAAAAGGTCTTATACCACCTCACCACGTCTTAATTACTTTTTGATCAACTTCAAGGTCTTTAGGCCCTTATGAAAGGTGCAAGTGTTGATACTGTTTTTTGCATTCCATACTTTCTTGTTCTCAGCTTCGTGGATCCATTTCTATCAGTTTCTGAAAGCTGAATGTTTCTCCTTTTTCACCAGAACTCAAAATAATATGTTGTTAAAACAACATATATTATTGGAACCTCATCATCAACTCAAGTATAGATTTATCATATTGCTAACATGCTGTTTTATAAGTAATGATACATTATACATATGAAGATAAGAGAAACTTGAGCGGGAAAACATGTTGATCTGACATTCTAAGCTGTGAAGTTTGTAACCAAAAGTTAAGAATCAGAATTTTAGGCTATTCTGTTTATTTGGTAAAAATTTCTGAGTGACCCCAACTAAAATTATTGATTTCATGAGTAACATGGGGAGCCATTCACTCCAATGGCCAGTCCAGACTATCATGAGCAATAAATCATTGTGCTCATAATTGACAAACTATGAGATTTGGTTTGATCAAATTGATAGATTACTGTGCTTGTCTGCACTTTCTAGTTTGAAATTTCACAATCAAAATATTTTTTTTAGGGAGACTCTGCATGTTTAATACGTAATTGATATGTTGTTTCAGTATACTTTTCTGATGTTTGGTCGTCGTGCACAATTTACAGTTACCATATGTTTTTACTATTAAATTAAGCTCCCTTATCAGATTTAGTTCCTTAGGATTCTTATGATAATACTTATGAACCTCTCTTTGATTTTGATAGGAGAAGAATCAAGAGCGATTATTTGAGGAAACCTATATGGAGTTGCTGCAACAAATGCTCTTGAATTAGGAATTGATTTCAGGCACATTGATGTAACCCTGCATCTAGGCTTCCCTGGTAGTATAGCTAGGTACTTTTACATGATTCAGTTTAAGCCTTTTTCTGTTACGTTTCTAATTAGCATTTGTTGATTTTGTTCTCATTTGAACCATTTATCTTGTCATCTGGCCTATGGCAGAAAGCTGTAAGGTCTGAGAGAAGGAAAAAACCAACACTTTCTGTACATGTTGCATTTGAAGGACCTCTTGATCACTACTTAATGAATTTCCCTCGGAAACTCTTAGGGGCCCAGTCGAATGCTGTCATGTGGATGCTAAAATATGAAGGTTTCTGTGAACATTTGCTATTTTCAATTTACACTTATGTAAGCACCTCTCTCTCTTTCAAGAATGTCTCGCAGCTTCGCAAGTTCTCCATTTTTTGCATTGAGTTTGTTACCCGATGAAAAGTAGTTTGGCCCTAGCTTTGAGAATTCCGTGCTGTGGCTTTCCTGAGTACTGATTCATCACATGATCCGTCCGCAGAAATCTGGAACATTTGGGCCTGAAGAGCTCACTTTCTTAATTACTTTACTCTTTTATAATTCCCACCAGACAATGCCTTCAGATAATGTTAGCATTTGAGCAATAGAGAGCGAGCGATAGTAAGTACTCCCTCCGTCCCAAAATGATCTTCATACTTTTTTCGCTGTTATTGCGAAGAAACTTTGAACATAATTTTAACAAGTTTTAGATTTCCATTAAGACAATTAAATCAACCTAAAATTATTGCTCAAAGTTCGTTTGCAATAACAGCGAAAAAAGTATGAAGATCATTTTGGGACGGAGGGAGTAATTGACAAGCTTAGGAATGAAGTCCTTACAGAAATTGAGGAAAACAAGGCTTTTTTTCAGGTAAAAAATGCTTGTGGCTGTTTTGTTGGCAAGCACATAATCTGTAGTTACTTGCATTGAAGTAAGTGAAATAGTTTGTTTACGTTCGAGATAATTAGAGTGATTTTATTCACTAATTTGAGCTTGTTCTGTTTGTCCTCCTGCGCGGTTCTAGTTCAAAAATTCTGAATTGTTTGGTTGCCGTTTACCACATTTTTTACAGCAAGTAATTGTCCGTTCATATTATCTCTGCCTATTTTTCATCAGAACATTGTCATCTTTTTTGTGAATCCTGATTATTATGCGCCAGACTTGAGAGCATTTGTCTATGCTTTTATGCTCTGGACACCTAATAATAAATACATGACATTTCAGGTTTATGAATGTTCTGTCCATATGAATCAAGGAAGAACATATCTGGTCAAGAACTTAGACTTATCAAGTAACATTGCTTTGTGTCAATATGCAGATTGTAGTATTCTACAAAAACTTTTGATTACACAGATGTTCACGTCATTTGCGGTAACATGAGAAAGTTGTTACTTCGTTGCTAGGTTATTCATATGGTTGCAATACATGAATATGTTCACCAGTTGAGTTTCATTTTTATTTGCAATGCTTCTGTAACAGGTTTTCATATTTGATGAAGCTCATGTCTAGAAGGAAGCATTTGACTCTCACAGTGCTCTTAGACTGAGGAGACTTTGCCGGCTTTGTACTCATGGTACACTCTCCCCTATGTGGTTTACCCAGAAACTTCTTCAAATACTCAAGAATATGCCATGGTAAGATTATTATTCTCTAATTGACATAAGACTAAGTATAAGGTGTAGATAATTGCAGGTTTACCAACAATGGAGTTTGATTCAGAATGATGGCAGTCCTTCCGCCCCCAAGCTTTTCGCCCTGTGGATTTGAACCATTATTCCTGAATACTGTTGGTTCCTTATTAGTTACTTACGCTCTGCTGTTCATTTGATCAGATTCCATACTGCTCCTTAAAACTTGCTGGCATTGCCAAATTACAGGTTGCTAAGAGAACTAAAACTGCCATTTGTAGCAGCAGATCTGCTGAAGAAATGTTACTGGAAAGTCAAGGTAATGGTCGATTTTCTAGTTGGACAACTTATATAACAAATGTCCGCATTCATGTTCCATTTTTTCCCTTGGAATGGGCACCCTTTGAATGAAACTGTTAGATATTTAGCGCATTTGTGAACTATCTAATGGGTCCAGTAACTTTTCTTGAAAAAATTCTCAATATACACCAAACAGAAGGGAAGATCATTTTCTTCGCCTCTTATATGTGCAGATTAACCATTCCCATCTTCAAAATTTTAGTGAATGCATTGCAATTAGTTGTACAAGTAAGCAAACCCATAACTGCAGCCTTTAAATTTAGAAGGGGAGAAAAGGAATGTTGATTTGAGTGGGGGTCAGCCGCTAACCCCCCATTCAAATCATTGGCGATGGTAACGGTTCGCCGGAGAAGAATGAGAAGGCGGGGAAGGATGGTTAATTGCCAAGGGCCCAAAACTGATAAAATAATGCAAATTTATATGTAAAGAGTTCCAGATCATTAATGCATGTATCAAAGGATTGAATCATCTTACCATCATATTTTCTTTTGTTTTTTGGGCCCTCATATTTTTTCTCACCATATATTTGTTGTACACAATCTTTTCATTTTAACGTTTTAGTCTCCTCATCTATAATATAGTGTTTTTCATATTTTCTTCGTACATTTTTGTTTGTGTAAGCATTTCTAGTTTCATTAATGCATGCATGCAAAGGATCGAATCATCTTACCCTCCTATTATCTTTTGTTTTTTTTGGCCCTCATATATTTGTCACCATATTTTTGTTGTACATAATTTTTTCATTTGTAGCATATTCAAAGGATTGAATCATCCTATTATCTCTTGCTTTTTTGGCCCTCATATGTCTTTTCACACAATCTTTTCATTTGCAGCGTTTTAGTCTCCTAATCTATAACTTTGCTTTTCATATTTTCTTCGTACATTTTTCTTTGTAGCTTGTTTAGGACCCTCATATTTAGCATTTTTTTGATACATTTATGTAAAAAATTTTAGAGGGAGGGGGTTGTTGTAGCTATCATGTTTACTTGTATGTACTTTAATAAGTATTTTTTTATGTGTAATCTTTGACCTATATTTATTATTTTTATATTTTGGTTGTAGAAAAGCTTTTTTTTCTGTAGTTTTTTTTAGGTCCCTCATGTTTAATGTTTATAAATATTTTTTTATCCATTATATATTCTTTTGTAACTTCTTTTAGAGCCCTCCATTTAACTTTTTTTCCCCACATACTTATTGTAAATAATTCTTTTTCCTGCTTTCACTTTTTTTTTTTTTTTGGGGGGAGGGGGGTCAAATGTACTTTAATTAATTAGTTTGTTAAACACAATCTTTGCGCCATATTTATTATTTTTATATTGTAGTTGTACATAATATTTTCTTTTGTAGCTTTCTCACATCCTTTTTTTTTCTTCATATTTTTTGCTCCATATAATACGTTCTTTTGTAATATTTTTGATGCCTTAATATTTTATTTATTGTTCATATTATATTAGTACGAGTTTTTTGTTTGGGGGTAATGATAGTTATTTTTTCATAAAGTACCTTTTTATGGAACGAGAGAGGTTTGCTTTCACTTTTACTTGGATGTACATTAATAAATTATTTTGTCTCATATTTATCATTTTTCTATATTGGTTGTACATAATATTTTTGGTAACTTTTTGGCCTGGTATTTATTTATTTTTTAAAAAGCTTTTTTTTGCACTTGTTTTTGAGACCCTAATAGTTTCTTTTTTTCCTTTATATTTTTTCTCTACATATTCAATGTTATTGGTTTTTTATGTACTAACTACTAACCATTTGTATAAGTTTCAAGATAATATAGTTTGGTAATAAACATATGCATTTAAGTTTCCACATTCGTTTATCATCGATCATTAACGCTTATTTCATTTTAAATTTGATTTACTTTAATAAATAGTTTTGTTATATATAATCTTTACTCCATATCTATTATTTTTATATTTTGGTTGTGCATAATCTTTTCTATGTAGCTTTGTCTTTTCCTTATTTTTTTTGTTATATAAATTATATTTGTCACCACTGTTGTGGGTCCCTCATATTTATTTATTTCTATATTTTTATTATTTTTATCGTTCATAATATTTTCTTGTGCTGTTTTTGGGGAACCTAATAATTATTTTTTACTTTCAATATTACTTTTTTTTATTTTTGATGGGGGTGGGCGAGAGGAGGATTCATAGCTTTTACCTTAACTTGAATGTACTTTAATAATTATTTTGCCTCATACTTATTTTGTATTTTGTCGTACATAATCTTTTCTTTCATAACTTTCTCTTTTCCTTCATTTTAAAAATTTTCATACAAATTTTTTTGGCCCTTGTATCTGTTTATTTCCATATTTTTATATATAATCTTTTGTTTTGTAATTTATTTTGGGAACCCTTATTTATTTCATACTTTTGACATGTTCTAAATTATAGATTTTTTAAAGACTAACCATTTGTAGAAGTTCTTACTTGACATATTTTGCTAACAAAACTATGCAATTAAGTTTTCACTTTCTTTTAACATCGGCCGTTAGGTCTTATTTTTCCCCATTTTTGTTATTTTATATTATAGTTAGACATAATCTTTTGTTTGTAGCTCTCTTCTTTCTCTATTTCCATATTTTGTTGTATATAATATGTTATTTTGTAACCTTTTTAGGGCCCATATATTTGTTTCTTTTCATATTTTAATGCACATAATTCAATCTTTTGTAGTTTCGTCGGACCCTTGTTTTTTTCTTCAAATTGTAACTTTTTATTTTTTTTGGATGAGGGGTGTTTGGAGATTTCACTTTACTTGGATGTACTTTAATAAATTTCTTCATATTTATTATTTTTGTATTTTTGTTGTACACAATCTTTTCTTTGGAGCTTTCTTTTTTCCTTCGTTTTTCATATTTTTGTTATACATACTATTTTTTTATTTGTAATTTATTGGGGCCCATGTACTTATTTATTTTTTATATAATTACTGCACAATATTTTCTTTTGTAGTTCTTTTTTTTGTCTTACATATTCTATATATTGGGGATTTTAAGTACCATATTTGTAAATTTTTTTACATGTTTTCGTAATAAAAGAATGCATTTAAGGTTCCTTCTTCTTTTATCACTGACCGTTACGGCATATTTCACCTTTAGTTAGATGTACTTTAATAAATTATTTTTAGTACGTAATCTTTCCCCATATTTATTATTTTAAATTTTAGTTGTATATTACTCCCTCCGTCCTAAAATGATCTTCTCATTTGCCATTTCTCATTGTCCCAAAAAGTTATTCCTATTTCTACTATTTGGGCTTAAAAGTGCATAAACAAAACATGGCTAGTGAAGCAAGTGTTTGTATCTTTAAAAAGTTTGAACAGTCAAATGGGAAGATCATTTTGGGACGGAGGGAGTATATGTCTTTGTAGCTTCCTCCTTCCTTTATTTTTTTCAAAATTTGTTGTATAAGATGTTTTTCCTTTTGTAATTTTTTTGGGGCCTCATATTTATTTACTTTTCATATTTTTCTTATACATAATATTTTCTTTTGTAGTTTTTTGTGGGAACCTAATATGAACCGTTTTCATCTAGTAACTTATTTTCGTGGCAGGGGTTTGTAGCTTTCACCTTTACTTGGATGTACTAAAATATGTTAGTTTGCCTAATATTCATTATTTTTATATATGGTTGTAGATAATCTTTTCTTTTGTAATATTTTTGGGCCCTCGTATTTATGTATTTATTTTTTCATGTATTTTTTATACATTTTATATATTTTTTGGTTTTTTAAGTACTAATCATATTTATAAGTTTTTACGTAACATATTTTGGTAATACAATAATCTAGTTAGGCATTCTCTGCCATCGTTCTTAAAGCTTTACGACTTTACGCATGACCTATAATATACTAGGACAACCATGTATGAAGGGGTTATGAGTTGGACGTGTACCTTGATGCTTGCTTGGCTGGATTCATTGACGAAAGGAAGGGGTTAGCCTGAGAAGAATGAGAAGGGGGTAACGGGGTGGAAATGTTCCTTGAGGAGAGGGATTGTCTTTTATTTCTCATGCCACCCCCTCTATTTTCCAGATTCCTCCCCCTCCTTTCCGTGTTGAAAAAATTAACAATTCCATCCAAATAGTTAATGGACCCGTTAAATATCTAATGACTGTTAGCCAAATGCTATCACATGATCAAAATTTGGTAATTTTTTAACAATTCCGTCAGTGGAATGAGTACATTTAAAAAAATGGAACATGGATGAGACATTTGAAACTTTATTATGGCTGACCAATTTTGAAAACAGGTAAAGTTAACTAACAAAAATAGGGTTTTTACCTTTTTTCTATTGTAGTTGTTTTCTTGGTTTACTTATCGATGAGCAATTCTTTGAGCTAGTCATGGTTTAACCAATGTTTCAGATACCCTTACAAAGAATCTGATAAATATGATAATAACTGGGAGAGGCCTCAAGTTCTGTTTCCTTTTTAAAACCTTTACAATTTTTTAATTAATCCTTTTGGCGTGGTCTTTTGTTCTACTTATCTTACGATTGTCCACTATTCTGGAAATAAAATGTATTTAACATAATGAAGCTTATCCTAGTCAGTGAGTAATAAAGCAGGGAAGTATGTGATGCCACCTACTGGAAATATGGTTATTCTTATTTATGAAACACTTTAAAGCTGTTCATGCTTCATGGAAAGCACTGTTCGTACCTTTGGTTGGAATAGTTCTTGTAAAAGCACAAGCGACATTCAGCTTCGTTTTTATTCGGAAGTGGTTCTTTAGTGCATGACTCGGTAATTCCTTTTGCAGTCCTATATGGGAGTTTTCACTTCTCTTTTGAGAAACGGTTCAGCATGGACTTCCTTGTATTGCATTCGTAAAACACGCAAACTTTGTGAACTTGTTTTGTGTTATACCTATGTAACATAGCCCCTTTGGTTGCATTTTTCTTTATGTTGTTAGCCATTTGATATCTATATTTTGGATCTGATTTGTTATGATGGCTGTGATCGTGATAAGGCGGGAGATTCTTCAGGGGACTTGACCTCATCTTGTTAACTCTATGTGTAGCTACCCTTGTGTGGTTATGTTGCTCAGGTCAGTACTTCAGTTCCTTATTCCTGTAGATAGTGGTGACGGAATATGATTATTGTGAAACTATAATCAATGAAGACACTTTTAAATAGTTGCACCTAGACGTAAAACGTATGAATTGTAAAACATGCTCATCACTAAACTGAGGATGCATTGTAAGTTTTGCTTGAGTATATTTGAGCTCAATTGACCTAGAGAGTATGTCTGTTGCATAACCTGGCTGCCATATATCATGTTGATATAATGATATGAGATATTAAGCCAATGCTCTGAGTGACTCCAACCAAACTTCTGGAATCTATAAGTAACATGGAGTTTCAAGTTGATAAATCCTTGTGCTGGTTGTCTTCACTTATCAGATTGATTTCCTTAGAATTCTATTTATACTTGTCAACTGCCTTTGCTTTTGTGAGAAATTCTGTTGACCCCCCTGAGTTTCAAGTTACAGCATATTAGCCCCTGTATTTATTATAAATAAAATTTTGATAATAGTTTTGACCCTCATGAATATTGAAAATTTTTATTTAATTTTCTTCATACATTCATGTGAAAAAGAAATCTAATATAATAATTATTAATTAGGAAAAATAATAGTCCAAATAATAAATGGGCTAAAGTGTTGTAAATGAAAACTTATGGTGTGAAAGTGTGAAGTAGACAAATTTTTTATTTATACTCCTGCCTCGAAACAGCTTGCACTATTTTGGAGGTGCACGAGAATTAAGGAGAGAGTATATATATTTAAAATTATTGTGAGTGAGAAACTTGTTGTGGGTATGATTTGAGAGTGGAGCCTACAATTTAATTTAAGAATGTGAGTATGACAAGTGAGCAAGATGAATAGTAAAACAATAAAAGTTGGACATTTCAGAAAGTGAGATTTACCAATAAGACACTTAAAAATAAAATTAGTACAATTTGTTTTGGGACGAAGAGAGTATTTAGAATCATTATCTTTTGCTTGTACGTTCTTTATGTCCCAAAACAAGTGTCATGTTTGAAACATTTCTCATAAATTGTACTTTGTGTTCATTATCATATTTGACTATATAATTTCTTAAAAAATATTACTCCCTCCGTCCCAGAGTAGATGTCCACCTTTCTTTTTTAGTCTGTCCCAGAGTATATGTCTACTTTCAAATATCGCAAAAAATCTTTACTATTCTTCCCATTCATTCTCTCTCCTACTTTGATTTTATATTCACAACACCAATCAACTTACTATTCCCTCCCACTCATTATCTCTCATACTTTACTTTTATACTCACAACACTTCTATCACTTCCACTATTTTTTAATCTCCGTGTAAATGGGAGGATGGACATATACTCTGGGACGGAGGGAGTAATTATTTGTACATTAATTATACCATGATACAAATTGAACTAATACTATTTGTTTTTGTTGTTTTTTTAGTTAGAAGTATGATATTTAATTTCTGACAATCTAAAATAGGAAAATACATACATTTTATGGACGAATGGAGTAATAATAATTAAATAGTTTAATTTCTTACGTATTTTTTCTGCGTTTCATAGAACAACTATATTTTATATTTGACCCCCTGAATCAAAATCCTGGCTACGTCCCTGGTTGGTGGGACCTTTTCTTTTTGGGAATGAAGGAGTTGTAAATATGTATGTATATGTTCTACTCCCTATGTCCCAAAACGATCTTCCTACTTTTTAGGTCGTTATTACCAATGAACTTTAAGCAATAATTATAGGTTGGTTTAATTATACTAATAAAAATCCAAAACTTGTTATTGATACACAATCAACAATACTATCAATAACAAGTTTTAGATTTTCATTAAGATAGTTAAATCAACTTAAAATTATTGCTCAAAGTTCATTGGTAATAATGACTTAAAAAGTAGGAAGATCGTTATGGGACGGAGGGGGTTATTTTTCTATGTATATGGGTATGTATCCATAGTAGGGGTAAGCACTACATAAGTTCATCTTATGACTCATGTTTTCCTTAAATTTGGAAATAAAAGAGTTCTATAGACTTGCTTGACACCTACTTCCTCCCCTTGTCCCAGAAAGTTAGTTTTTTTTTTTCGTTGTTACTACAAATGAACCTTGAGCAATAATTTAAACTACTTTTAATTATCTAAACTAGAACCAAAAAAATAGTATTTATAATGGTGTATCAATAACAAAAATAACAAGTTGTATATTTTCATTACGATAATTGAAAGTAGCCTAAGTTGTTACTCCAAGTTCATTCATAATAACAACGAAAAAAAGGGACTAACTTTCTGGGACAGAGGGAGTATTTAGATAGAGTCGGTCTTGTGAAAAACGCGTATTACATTAAACTATGGAAAAACGTGTTTTTACTAATTGCATTCTCTAACATTATCATGTGCCTTCTCTAATCTTACAAAGTGCATGTTGTAATATTACATTTATAAATATTCAAGCATGGACTTTTATACATTCAAAGAGGTACTTTTAGTGGTAGTTTTAAGACTGCCTGTCTTACTATTACAAAGTGTTTCTTGGATTATTGAAAAATGTCTCTTCCATTGTCAACAAGTGTTTGGTGGGTTTTTAAAATTTTCAAAACAAGTCATGTCCTAGTGTTAAAAAGTGCCTCATGTAATATATTGAAAAATGTCTCATACAATGTAAAAAAATGTCTGCTGAGTTTTTGTAAGTGACAAGCGAGTTTTTCTAAGTTCTAAAACAAGTGTCTGTCCTAGTATTAAAAAGTGTTTCCTGTAGTATTGCAAAATGCCTCCTACAGTGTAAAAAAGTGTCTGGTGAGTTTTCATAAGATCCAGTTATTTGCAAAAATGCCATCGAACCTTTTAATAACGTTCCGTTTATGTACAAAAATGTCACTCCGCATATAGAAAACACGTTTTACACTAAGACGCGTGTAAAACACGTTTTCCTTAAGATTTTATGATTTAGATAATTTTGGGGCAAGCAACCCTACAGAGTCCCAGATATGGCAAATGCCCTCAAGGCAAAGATCTGGTTACTCCCAGTACCGGTAGGCCATATGTTTATAAATTGTTTTAAAAGAAGGCGATTGTTTTAAAAGAAGGCGATACAAATTTTTCATTTGCTTTTAAGAACATAAGGAAAGTTTGTTGGAAAAGTAAGTGAGTGTGAAGGAGAGATGAAGTGGTATATCCCTTCCGTCCCACTTTAAACTACAAAAATTGTCATTTTGATTGTCTCAGTTTAATCTACAAAATCCTAAAATAGATTTTTTTTTTTTAACATTTTTTCAATAATAAGACCCACTAGGTACTCTCACAACAATTACCCATTTACTGTTCCCTACCCCATTTTCTTTCTCTTACCCAATTATGTACACTCACAACACATCATTTTTTATAATTATTTTCTTAAATAATGTGGCCATCTTATATTTGTAAATTAAAGGTGACGAAGGGAGTATGAAATAGTAAGTACTCCATCTGTTTCAAAACACATGTCGTTTTAGACTTCTTCACACATATTAAGAAATACAATTAATACATATAAAAAAGACTTATGTGCCCCTAACAAAATCCAATTTCCTTGGCAGCTTAAATGCATATACAAGAGATAAGTTCTAATTAATGAATAAGGGTATAATAGGTAAACAAGAGTAAATATCCATTGGTAATCGTAAAACGTCAAGTGTTTTGGAACAAAAATTAACTCCTAAAACGTCATGTATTTTGAAATGGAGAGAGTAAATAGTTTTTATACGTATATTAAAAAAAGGATAAAACTTTATAGAAAATTGATACTCAAAAACATTGTTTTATTTATTTAGGAGAAACATTAGACATTATGGAAGGGGAACCTTTTCTCAAATAATTCCTTTTATAATAATAATTCCCAAAATAACAATCTCCCAAACTATTTGCGAAAATGACCACTTTTTAGGAACTCGCTTATGGTGATGGCGAGTTTATTTATTTTTCGGTGAAACTCGCTTTTGGTACAAGCGAGTATAATTTATTTTCCCCTAATTTTACAAAAATTATATTTTTACAGAAAACCGCCGAAAATTATTTAAATTTAATTAAATTCGCTACTGTCAAAAGCGAGTTTGACCAAAGGTTGACTGAAATCGCTACTACCAGTAGCGAGTTTGACCATAATAAAGTCAACTTTATTTGCTTGTGTATATTTATTGCCCCATCGTCTCGACTTATATTACCCCATCATTTCAACTGTATTTGCTTGTGTATATTTACAATAGCGATCTCACTAACACCTAAAGTTGGTGTGTGTTTTTGTGTTTTTTTTTGTTTGTAAAACACTTAAAGTTGGTGTTTGTTTGGTAAAAACCTGCTAGAGCAATGATAGGGGCATAAAATCTTGCTCATAAGATGAGATAACGATATTTTATTGGTTTCATCGATAATGGATCCGCCACACCCTAATTAAAAACACCAATAATATCATTACGCCTAAGATTTTATGAGAAAGTTTTTATGATTTTTTTTGTGCCCCAAGTATTATTCAATCTGCTGTTATTGTTGTTTGTGTTGCTGTTTTTGAAACATGTGGGAATAACAGCAAAAATAGTCTGTAGTTGACTTTATTCTGGTCAAACTCGCTTCTGGTAGTAGCGATTTTAGTCAACCTTTGGTCAAACTCGCTTTTGACAGTAGCGAATTTAATTAAATTTAAATAATTTCCAACGGTTTTCTGTAAAAATATAAATTTTGCAAAATTAAGGAAAAATAAATTATACTCGCTTGTACCAAAAGCGAATTTCACCGAAAAATAAATAAACTCGCCATCACCACAAGCGAGTTTCTAAAAAGTGGTCATTTTGGCAAATAATTTAGGAGGGTTGTTATTTTGAGAATTATTATTTTAAAAATGAATTATTTGAGAAAAAAAATCATGGAAGGGGTAGTTGTCACGACCCGAAATATAGGCTCTATTTTATTAGTAATTAAATGATTTTTATTTAATTATTGCTTATTTATTTATTTAAATTATTATTTATTTAAATAATTATGTGTGCAATTTATGTGTTATAATAATTGTGCCTAGCAGTTTATTCAAGTTATTTGGGCTAGTGTGAAAGTGTTGAGTCTTAATTGTTAGTCGGGAGTGTAAGAATCTGTGTTAGTTTGGGGAGGGGGTCTAGTTTTAACATTTCAAAAATAATTTTCCCCTACTTCCCTCACCTCCCTACTCTCCTCCCTCACTCATCTTCCTCATTTCCCAGACAAGTCTCTCTCTCTCTCCAAGTTTGGGTAAGTTTTCTTCTTCTTCTTTTTCTCTCTTCATTTTCTCCTTCTTCCTCTCATCTTCTCTCATTTCTTAAAACTTGAACGTTGTTTAGATCGTCGCTAGGATCGTGTAGAGTCAGAAAGATTTGAAATCCGTCAACTTTGAGAAAATTCAAGTAAGTTACTTTTCCCCCATTTAAATGCTAAAATGTTCATATCATGCTTATATGATGATTTATGTGTTACATTTGAAGTTTGGATGAGTTTTCAATTTATTTGGAATTTATTTGGGTTTTTGACCAAAAATGGTGAAATCTTGAATGTTGGTTTGATTCTTGATTTTTGGTTGTTAAATGTTGTTTTAGGAGTCCTTTTAGACTCATAAGTTGTTTTGGCACTTTAGTATATGAGTTGGGAGTTGAGATTTTGGGTGTTTTGTGTTTTGGGTTGAAAATGGAAGAACCCATGTTGTTCTTCCCGATTTCTGGCGATTCCGGCATGTTGGGCGACCGCACAAAACTTACTGGGCGGCCGCGCACCTTTCTGAGAGTTTTTGTTCTTGTTTTGAGGCACTTTGGGCGACCGCACAACCCATCATGGGCGGCCGCACAGATCTCTGAAAAATGTACATTTTGTTAAATTGTGTGACTAAAGAATGCGTTGTACTCCAATTCTTGGGTGTCCTCCTAGTTGACCCTAGTGATCATTGTAGTACACTTTAGTGATAGAATTGGGTCCTTTGTGATCAAGTTTGTGCTTGAAATTCATTGAATGTTATTTTGGACTTCGAAGCACCTTTATTGTGTATTGTTGGTTCATGTCATCTTCTTGGTGATTATTTGGCTTGATTCCCTACTTTGGAATCCTTTGTTGTTTATCGTGCTAGTATTTTATTACTTAGCCTTTACGTGAAAGCCCAGCTGGCATTGTGTGTGTTTCGGGCGATGCGAAATATTATGATGGCACAAGCCAAGTCCATTATGATGTTGACCATTGTTTTGCCCAATTATTACCCTCCTCCAGATTGGCCTTGGATGTGAGAAGAGCTAGCTCCTTTGTGTGCATTTTAGCTATTTCTTGGAGCATGACTTTGTGGCATGTCTCCCGTCCCTTGTGACACTTCTTCTTTGGTTATTGGTTCCGGTACCGGGGTTTTCTTTTCGGCTTTCATGCCATTATGAAGATGTTGATTGGTTGATTATGAAGCTGCGCAGCGATCCTTTATTTGGATGTTCCGGTTTGGAAAACCTTGGCTATATCCTTTGTTATGTGTTTATTTCCGCTGCTATCTGTATGTGATAAATGCTATGTGCTACGTGATAATTATTATTGTTTATTGCTTATTGCATCATAGCATGTCATGTAGTTGCATTAGTAACTTATTGAGATTTATTTCACCCCGTTTCTTTTATCGTTGTTTTTCCTTAACCCCCCCAGGTGCTAAGGATTAGTCTCGCTGATCACGAGAAAGAGGACGTCGAGGTGGATCCGTTCTTTTGGGAAAAGTTGTATAGGTTGGTTTACATTATATCAATGTGTAACCTTTTGGGGATATTTGTACCAAACATTGACGTCATTAGGATTTTGTATAATTGTATTCTTGTTAGCATAAACTTGTGGAAGTTTATGATAAGTTGTATTTGGTTTTTATCAAACTCGGTTTTGTAAAATTTGGATCATCACCTTTTGGTGTTAAATGGAATTTTTAACTTCGGTATTTTGGAGTTTATTGTTAGAGCCGACGTCCAGCTCGCGGTCCCGGGGCCCGCGGGGTCCGGGGTCGCGACAGTAGTAATAGGGAGGGTAACAAAAGGGGGAAGAATTAAGAGGCTTTGACCAATAAGTCCCTAGGCCAAATAAAAACTACCAATAAGGACAGACATTTTGAAAACCTACCAAAAAGTCCTTGACCCTTTTCCTGGACAAGAGTGCCCTTCGCATGCGGCGCCCAACCCACCCAACCCCAACGTCTTTTTCTCCCTCCCTTTCTCTCTTCGTCAACGTCTTTTTCTTCCTCCCTTTCTCTTTTCTTTTTATTTTTTTAAGCAACATCCCTTTCTCTCTTCCTTTCATGTTTCTCTTTTTTTTTTTTTTTTTCCACATAAAATTTTAAAATGACATATCTCAAAATCTATAAACTGAATAAATAATCCGAAACCATTGTTTTAATCGTGTCGACAATACGAATCAAACAAGTACACTCAACACATAATTCAAATTTTATAAATTAAAAAATTCATTTTTCACAATTTTAAAAAATAAAATTTTCATTTTTCACTTGTAAAATCATTTTTCAACTGATTTCTCAGTTGTGTGATTTCACAGTTGTGTCATTTTTTTATTTTTCATTTTTAAAAACTGATAAATTCAACTCTCAATTTTTTCACAATCATTATAATAACTGAGACATGCATTTCACAGTTGTCCTTTGAATATAATAACTGAGACATTCATTTAACAGTTATTCATAATTGAATAAAAACTGATAAAATCACCTCTCATTTTTCCCAATTGATGACTCAATTTATCGGTTTAATTATATAATAAATGAGACTCAGTTATTCACATATGAATTTGAGTACAAGAACTGGTACATTCATTTCTCAGTTATCAATTTTTCTCTATTGTTAATATAATAATAAATGAGATATTCATTTCTCAGTTATTCACACACGAGTTTAATATAAGAAATTGTAAATTTATTTCTCAGTTGTTAACACATGAGTTGAGTGTAACAACTAAGAAATTCATTGCACAGTTTTTACAAAGGATACTCATTTTCAGAACTATGTGTTGTCAAATGCTCTTTAAACAATTGTGAAATAAATTTATTTCATTTTTTTGTATTAAAAATGAGTAATTGTCCAATTGTGAATAATTAATACTCCAAACAAAAAAAAAAAAAAAAAAAAAAAAACAACAACAACAAATGTGAGGTTGTAGTGTTAAATATATAATAGTCTACTAATGGAACAAGTAAAAAGCATGGCATAGTGGTTAGGAGTCTTAGCTAAAACCAAAAGGTCTTGGGTTCAAACCTTCCCAAGAGCAAATAATTTTTAAACCTTCCCAAGAGCAAATAATTTTTAATTATAATACTTGGGGTTGCAGATGGTTGTGGCCACCGGTTGGCGGCGGGCGGTGGTGGTCAAATGTAAAGGTGTCAAAATGGTCAAAGGTTAGTGGTGTTGGAGGATTTAATTGGGCTGGGGTTATTTTTGTCATTTAAAAGTTAAGAGGGATTTATTGGTAAAATTGATTTGAACCTAAGGACCCTATGGTAGAATTTGAAATGTTGTGTTTTTATTGGTAAATACCACATTCCCCAGGGACTTATTGGTAAAAATCCCAAGAATTAATTTGTACTACTAAGTTAACTAGTGAGTAACCCGGCGGAATTCGACGGGAATAATAAAGTTAATTAATTAAGAAAAACTGATGAAAGGCATTTTCAAACTGAGATAATGGTACAAAATCAAATTAAGTGATCTATACAATACCATATAATTTGCAAGGATATTAAGTGATGAAAGATATTTTCAAACTCAGAATATAAGTTCACCATCTCATTTGCAAGGATATAAAGAAGCCCGTTTAAGGCCTTAAATAACATTTTTTTGTTGTTTTAGACCCCGCCTCAAGGGGCTTTGCCCGATGACTTTTGTCCGTCTCGCTCCGACGTTCGATTTGATATGATGTGCGTTCATTTTTATTTATAGCTGAAATTACTCCAAAAACTTCAACGCCTTAGTGTCCGCATCAATTAGTAATTTAAAACATCAAACATACTTTATTTATAGAAGCCTTCATTTTTATTTTTATTTTTATTTTTATTTTTATTTTTATTTTTATTTTTATTTTTATTTTTATTTTTATTTTTATTTTTGCAAAATATGTGGCTCGATTTTCTTCACCGAGATATACTGCTACATCACATTTCTTATCTTTAGCCCATATCTTAAAATTCAACTAACTGAATGATTATAATCTCTAATATTTTAATTTAAGATATCCATTATCTTTAGCCTACTAAAATTAAGTAATCATGTTTTCGTAATTTAAGCTCAGAAAATATTTGATTTAAAAAAAATCAGTTTCAAAAAACTAAATCATTTCCTTAAATAAGTATTATATACATTTGCCTATAGAATAATGCCACGTGGATTTCCACGTCATAATTCCACGTGGCTTAATGAGAAGGCTTGAAATGTTTTTGCTTTTATATATTATATAGATGTGTAGATTTTTACCATTAATTATTAACTTTAATTTTTTTTCACTAAATAACAAAAAATACAAATTCTCATATAAAAATGAATACGCATGCAAAGTTGACAACATCTACGTCCAAACTAAAGATAACGACTTTTGTCTGTCTCGCTCCGACGTTCGATTTGATATGCGGTGCGTTCCGCGGTTCATCCGGAGTCAAAAGTTATGACGGTTTCGGCGCACTCGCTGAAATTACTCCAAAAACTTCAACGCGTTAGTGTCCGCATCAATTAGTAATTTAAAACATCAAACATACTTTATTTATAGAATCCTTCATTTTTATTTTTATTTTTATTTTTATTTTTGCAAAATATGTGGCTTGATTTTCTTCACCGAGATATACTGCTACATCACATTTCTTATCTTTAGCCATATCTTAAAATTCAACTAAGTGAATGATTATAATTTCTAATATTTTAATTTAAGATATCCATTATCTTTAGCCTACTAAAATTAAGTAATCATGTTTTCGTAATTTAAGCTCAGAAAATATTTGATTTAAAAAAAAAATCAGTTTTAAAAAACTAAATCATTTCCTGAAATAAGTATTATATACATTTGCCTATAGAATAATGCCACGTGGATTTCCACGTCATAATTCCCCGTGGCTTAATGAGAAGGCTTGAAATGTTTTTGCTTTTATATATTATATAGATGTGTAGATTTTTACCAATAATTATTTACTTTAATTTTTTTCTCACTAAATAACAAAAAATACAAATTATCATATAAAAATGAATATGCATGCAAAGTTGACAACATCTACGTCCAAATTAAAGATAACGACTTTTGTCCGTCTCACTCCGACGTTCGATTTGATATGCGGTGCGTTCCACGGTTCGTCCGGAGTCAAAAGTTATGACGGTTTCGGCGCACTCGCTGAAATTACTCCAAAAACTTCAACGCCTTAGTGTCCGCATCAATTAGTAATTTAAAACATCAAACATACTTTATTTATAGAATCCTTCATTTTTATTTTTGCAAAATATGTGGCTCGATATTCTTCACCGAGATATACTGCTACATCACATTTCTTATCTTTAGCCCATATCTTAAAATTCAACTAACTGAATGATTATAATTTCTAATATTTTAATTTAAGATATCCATTATCTTTAGCCTACTAAAATTAAGTAATCATGTTTTCGTAATTTAAGCTCAGAAAATATTTGATTTAAGAAAAAAATCAGTTTTAAAAAACTAAATCATTTCCTGAAATAAGTATTATATACATTTGCCTATAGAATAATGCCACGTGGATTTCCAACTCATAATTCCACGTGGCTTAATGAGAAGGCTTGAAATGTTTTTGCTTTTATATATTATATAGATGTGTAGATTTTTACCATTAATTATTTACTTTAATTTTTTTCTCACTAAATAACAAAAAATACAAATTCTCATATAAAAATGAATATGCATGCAAAGTTGACAACATCTACCTCCAAATTAAAGATAACGACTTTTGTCCGTCTCGCTCCGACGTTCGATTTGATATGCGGTGCGTTCCGCGGTTCATCCGGAGTCAAAAGTTATGACGGTTTTGGCGCACTCGCTGAAATTACTCCAAAAACTTCAACGCCTTAGTGTCCGCATCAATTAGTAATTTATAACATCAAACATACTTTATTTATAGAATCCTTCATTTTTATTTTTATTTTTATTTTTATTTTTAATTTTGCAAAATATGTGGCTCGATTTTCTTCACCGAGATATACTGCTACATCACATTTCTTATCTTTAGCCCATATCTTAAAATTCAACTAACTGAATGATTATAATCTCTAATATTTTAATTTAAGATATCCATTATCTTTAGCCTACTAAAATTAAGTAATCATGTTTTCGTAATTTAAGCTCAGAAAATATTTGATTTAAAAAAAATCAGTTTCAAAAAACTAAACCATTTCCTTAAATAAGTATTATATACATTTGCCTATAGAATAATGCCACGTGGATTTCCACGTCATAATTCCACGTGGCTTAATGAGCAGGCTTGAAATGTTTTTGCTTTTATATATTATATAGATGTGTAGATTTTTACCATTAATTATTAACTTTAATTTTTTTTCACTAAATAACAAAAAAATACAAATTCTCATATAAAAATGAATACGCATGCAAAGTTGACAACATCTACGTCCAAACTAAAGATAACGACTTTTGTCCGTCTCGCTCCGACGTTCGATTTGATATGCGGTGCGTTCCGCGGTTCATCCGGAGTCAAAAGTTATGACGGTTTCGGCGCACTCGCTGAAATTACTAAAAAAACTTCAACGCCTTAGTGTCCGCATCAATTAGTAATTTAAACCATAATCATGTTGGAGGATTTAATTGGGCTGGGGGATTTAATTGGGCTGGGGGTATTTTTGTCATTTAAAAGTTAAGAGGGATTTATTGGTAAAATTGATTTGAACCTAAGGACCCTATGGTAGAATTTGAAATGTTGTGTTTTTATTGGTAAATACCACATTCCCCAGGGACTTATTGGTAAAAATCCCAAGAATTAATTTGTACTACTAAGTTAATTGACGGAATAGCTCAAGTAAAACGACAAAACTAAACCACGCGCCGCTAATGTATCGTTACATTAATTAGACCCCGCGTAGAAGAAACGCTAACCCAAATTAATCCCCCTGAAATTCTATAAAACCAAACCCACCACCACCACCACCACCACCACCACCACCAGTCTCATAATTTCTACAAATACGAACCCTAATCAACAACAATGTCAATTTCATTCATTCTCATATTATCAGTCCCAGTTCCCACACTCATCTTCTTCTCCTAACTTTCACCCATCTAGGGAAGTGTTGAAAGTTGGTATTGTAAATGGAAGATCGAAATATGAATATTGGAGTCGGCTGCGAAGGTACGGCTGTTTAATGATCCTATTTGCGGTTTCTTATATCATTTGATGAATATTGTGGTCGGCATTATTTGTGTGTTCTTAGATTATCGTCACTAATATACTTGCAAAAGTTGAAATTTCTGCTTTGATTTCGTGACGTCTCTCTCTATATATGCATGGGCCTGATTTTTGTATCAAGTATTTCTCTGATGCTGAACTATCTCTGTACTTTTTGTAATACTCCCCCGTCCCAAAATGATCTTTCTATTTGTCATATCTCATTGTCCCAAAAAGTTCTTCACATTCTACAATTTAGGCTTAAAAGTGCATAAACAAAACATAGCTAGTGAACCAAGTGTTCATATCCTTAAAAAGTTTGAATAGTCAAACGCAAAGATCATTTTGGGACGGAGGGAGTATACTGTTGATTTTAGGTTGTTTATTGTATGTAATACATTGTCTGCATTCTGCAACATTTGGGTTCAGTGGTGAAATTGAGCTTGCATAGTCAGATAAGTAGTCGCGTGGATGGTTGTGGACAACTAATTTAGCGCTCTTCCTTCTGCAGAGAGGCTTTTACATATCCATTTGAAGCTTATATCTGACACAGAAGTTACGTACCATAAAAGTGCAAACTCTTTTAAGAATAATTATAACTTCGTGTACTAACTTTCCTCGGATGAGACCAAAATAACATTTCAATTATCTCTCATCATGACTGTCTGATTGGTGGGATGTGATCTTAATCTATCTACTTGACCTGTATTGATAAGTTATAAGTGGGGTATGGCAGGAAAATTCTATAATCTCACATATCATATTAAATGGGTTTTCTCTTTTTAACCTGTACTGTGTTTCAAACTGACATGAGTCTAGATTACAAATATATCTGGAGTTATTCTTTCTGCTGTGGACACATTGATCAGTAA
This sequence comes from Campanula takesimana, assembly GCA_026119855.1. Classification (NCBI taxonomy): domain Eukaryota; kingdom Viridiplantae; phylum Streptophyta; class Magnoliopsida; order Asterales; family Campanulaceae; genus Campanula; species Campanula takesimana. The sequence continues at coordinate 586,671 of JAOWBW010000254.1, read as the reverse complement.
GAGTGTTTCTGGGCGTCTCCCTTTCTTGCATGGTTGATACCTTAATTTTTTTAGCAGGTCACTGAACTTTGAGCGATTCTATTTAAACAAGGTGTGAACTCTATGAAGTTTTCCCCTTGCAGAATATAATAGCTGATTCAGAAAAGAAGAAGAAAAGATGTTGATATTTATCACACTCTCTTCCCCTTTAATATATTATCTGTAAGATTTGGAATATCTTTCTTCTCTGGCAGCATCGTGCTCTCCTCGGCTGCTCTTCTTCTGTTTTAGATTTCGCGCTCTCTGTTTGCAGTTGCTGAGGGAGGTTTTCTTTTATGAAGTCATGTTATTCACTTCCTCAATTCCTCTTAATGGGCGTCTCATATCTATATTTAACCCAGTTCTTGCTTTCCTCTTTTTCTCACTGGTAACACTACTGTGGCAAGCATTAACACTTTGATTCTCACTTCTCAGATTGTTCATATATAACGAATAATTGGCCATGATGGTGATCATGCCTTACACTAGCTGCTTCGCTTTCTTTGTAGAACAGCTACCTACACTTTCCAAGTGTAGTCCAGTGAAGCATATTGGCCTACTCAGATCCTGTGAGGTCATGTTGTTTAAATAGATATCTTATTTTATTCCTGATTTTATGCTTTGTTAATGATGAAAAGGAGGGAAACAAAACAACGTAATTCCCTTGTTATTTTCAGATGATAAGTGGATCCAACAGATCACAACAGAAAGGTTAACGCTCCATTATATTTATGTTTTTTATCTTTCTCATGACCCAATTATATTATATGTTGCATAATGATGCGAATGTTTGTATATGTCAGATATTGTTCTTGATCAGCCAGTAGACGGGTAACTACTTCAGGGGTTATGGATGTATGCAATGAAAAAAGAGGAGACCTTTAATACAGATGTGTGGAAGGTTGTCAACTCATTTATGCCATGTTTACTCCGTTCCAGACTTACGAGGAGCTCTTATTGGTATTCTTTTTATCATAATTCTTTATTCTCATAATTTCAAATCTGTTGTCGGTTGTTGTCATTAATTTAGAAATCAACCCTGAAAAAAGAGTGAGGTATTCTAGACGATTCCTGTTGAAGAATTTGTAGTTCTACCGTTCTCTTGCTTTAAGTTCACGTGCCCATCGTATTATAATGCTTGACTGCCACATCAATAATTGTATGGATCAGAAACAAAAGCAAAACTGACCAAGTTGAAGCTCCTCTGAATTTCTATTATTCAAGGGACAAACCCTTGAAAGAACCACTCCATCGACTTGTACTAGCTCCTTTAGCAACCTTCCGTACATCATTTGCTTATCTTAGTGGGTATTTCACACTGGAATCCCTCCTGAGAGTACCATCTCTTAAGTATTTCTCTTTTATACTTTGTGATTCAATTCATCAGTCAATGGAAATATGGCTTGGGAACTCTTGTCATGTATGTATCTCTTTCAAAAACTATTTATTTACTTTGTCTCAAATTGTCAGTGACATTTGGCTATTAACTTGTCAGATTTGATTTATTGCAGGATAGAAATGAGAAAAGGGTCGTCAAGTCCTTTCTGTTTGAAGATCTTTTGCTATGTGTGGAGCAAGGTGGTATAATAGAAACTGAGAATGAAACCACACAAGCAACAGAAACTGGTCTGAACCCCTAATTTTTTATTCGTTCGAAGCATGGTGTAAGTCATGTAGGGGATCTTTTAGAGTTAAAGCATACACTCACATGGATAATCTGTGGCCTTTTTAAAGATTCATATGTAAAGTTGTTGATGTAATGTTCCTACACTTACCAGCACAAGTATCTGCTTGAGGTTGGCTACATCTATCCTTTTTCACTGTTCCATTGACCGAAAGCTAGATTTTTGCTAAATCAGACACGCACATTCTTGTTAATTTGCCTTTCGCTAGGTCTAACTACACTGTTGATATTGCTTGTAAGCCTTTAGATTATTGGTGCAGTTATTGGTGTATGTTGTATATTTCTGAACAATCATAAGCATTTCCCTCCGTTTATTTCCTATTTTCGCTTAACTTTACTATCAATGGATATTCTTGTTTTGGACTGTCTGTATTTTTTCTTATCTTGAAACGTTCACCTGATCATTCCAGCACACGTGGTCTGTGATGTTGTTATATTTTAGCTGCGCAACATCTTCACTACATAAAGTAAGGCTAATCTTATCCTGTATACTTTATGGAAATCCCGAGCACATAAAACTTCAGGAACCTTTTCCCCTTTTACCTACTCGATTTTGTTCCTATGACTGATATCACTGCTCACCCTTTGCTACAGATTGATGAATGTATGTTTGCCTCGATACGAGGGCTGTCAACGTTCTTTCTACTCCTATAGTTGCATTGCGTTTTCACTGATTTATTCCTTCTGTATATGAAAGTTTCTTAATATAAAAGGTTCTCTCCATTTTTTTATTTTTATTTTTTTGTATCAGCTGCCGTGTTCTTCTCATCACTAAGGTCAATGTCATTGGCGTATCCGTACACCACAATATGTAATCATGAATATGTGCAGTGTTTTTTTCTTCTGGACAAATCAAAGATGAAAGATGGACCTTTTTGAAGTGGAGGGAGTATTTGTATCCCTGTTCTGCTTGTCACTTAGTTGCAATCCTTGCTCCATTTTTTTGAATGGAATATAAATTATTTTCTGCTTGAAATATTCGTTTTGTTCTAAAAGATTTTTGACAGGAGACAAATCCTTTGGAACTGCTGGAAATGTTGAACAGTTATGAAAAGGCAATGGAGTTCGTGGACAGGTTTCACATTTCGTTTTGTATCAAGTATTTCTCTGATGCTGAACTATCTCTGTACTTTTTGTAATACTCCCCCCGTCCTAAAATGATCTTCCTATTTGTCATATCTCATTGTCCCAAAAAGTTCTTCACATTCTACAATTTAGGCTTAAAAGTGCATAAACAAAACACAGCTAGTGAAGCAAGTGTTCATATCCTTAAAAAGTTTGAATAGTCAAACGCAAAGATCATTTTGGGACGGAGGGAGTATACTGTTGATTTTAGGTTGTTTATTGTATGTAATACATTGTCTGCATTCTGCAACATTTGGGTTCAGTGGTGAAATTGAGCTTGCATAGTCAGATAAGTAGTCGCGTGGATGGTTGTGGACAACTAATTTAGCGCTCTTCCTTCTGCAGAGAGGCTTTTACATATCCATTTAAAGCTTATATCTGACACAGAAGTTACGTACCATAAGTTTGTATATACAATGTTTATCTTCTCTTATATTATGTGTTGGGGTTCTTTGCGCCATTGCACTGCAGGGAAGGGGTTAGCATAGTTAGGTTGATGCTATTTGCCTGTATATCCAGAACAATTCTAAAGAAAATGCAGATGTTCCTATGCTCTTGCAGATTGTTCATGTTGATGAGATTAAAGAGCGAGAAGCAAACTTTGTCGAGGTTCCAAATGAACTTTCAAAAAGCACACGATCTGCGTATTTCTGTTGGTTTTGCTAGGTTATATTGCCACCAGTTTATATATATAAACATACATGTGTGTCTTTTTTGATATATATATATATATATATATATATATATATATATATATATATATATATATATATATATAATACACATATTTGTTTATATATGTGTGTGTGTGTGAGACACTCTTTTCCTTAGTTCCTGTGCACGGCGGTCTTTTTGCAATTTCAAATGGAACGGAGGGAGTATGTATATACATATTCCCTGCAAACAATAACACTTTGTAGCCCTATTACTTTTTGGATATTGTTTTTACTCTCTTGACTTAGGCGGCGTCAATTCAGACTTCCAGTGTCGGAGGGGATTTTATCGTGGGAACAATGCCATTCAGTGAGAACTCTCTTTGTATAATATTCCGGTGTGGGAAATGAAAATACATGGCGAGTGCCCAATCAAATTGATCATGTCACAGAGCATCGCCCTGTCCAGGCGGAAGTTGCGGGTTCGTTCCCCGCCAGTCCCGACAAATTGAATAAGCCGGCGAATCTCCCCCCTCTTTCTCAGAAAAGGCGGCCATATCATTCCCAAGGGGAGTAATTTTTTTCCTTTCGCATTTCTCATCACCTAAACCAGCGGATAAAGTACATTCTAGAGTCCGTTTTAGTGACTTTGGCACTAGACGTTCCAAAACTGGGTACTGTCGAGGCGGGAGAATTCAATATTGTCTCAAATATTGTTAGCATTGCTCTTAACTTGTTCCAGACAAAGCTTTAGTACAATATGGCTTATCTAGTTATATCGCTCAATAACGTAGAATCGGTACTACAGATGCTCTGTAATGTCAATTATGTTGCTTTGCTGGATTCTTAGATTTTCCCTTTATGGGATTTCAAGTGAATAATTTCACTCATGCAGGCTTTAGCTCTAGATCAACTAAGAGCTATTTTATCTTTGTTAAAAGATTTTAGGTTGACTTAAATTTTGGAATACTCCTCCGGAGGATAGGCTATGGCTTCGTGATGAGGCTAGACTGGTATTTCAGTAAGTTATGGTATTTCCAGACATTGGTGTTTGTCAGCTTTCTGTATAGCGTGTTGTTCTTTTGTCAGCTTATGTAGTTGATCACAAATCCAGATATGGTACACATGTTGGTGTGACCATTTCTTGCCTTCCTGGACAATTTCGGGAGAATTGTATTAAACCTTAGATAAGTTCTACTGGTTAGTTCTCTTTGGGTTCTGTTGGCCGTTTTCTTCATCATATTGCACCTTACCTTCACTTTGCATAATGTGTTTTTTTCTGAAGATCTTTTTTTTAAATAAAATAAAATAAAATTCTTTCAAGTTTCACTTTATGATTTAAGAGAAGGTTGCTACTTCTTTTCTATGTTATTAATATGGTTGCAATACATTTATACTCACCAGTTGAGTTTTCATTTTAATTTGCAATTCTTCTGTAACAGGTTTGTCCTATATATGATGAAGCTCACGTCTACAAGGGAACATTTGGCTGTCAAAGTGCTCTTAGACTGAGGAGACTTTGCTGGGTTGTGCCCATGGTATCCTTTCCCCTATGTGCTTTGCCGGGCAAGAATCCTCCCCAATTTCAGTTACCTTCCACTTTAATTTAAAGCAGTCATCCTGTGTGAGCACATGCGGGACCCACTACATAATATATGTATGTGTGGCGTGTGTGTCTACTTAACAAATTTGACCAAGTGATGTAAAACGAGTTAGAAGAGGTTTCAAACATAAACCACAAGTGTAGCATATTGTATGTGCTAATATTTTCCCTTCTCTTTCAGGTGACGTTTGGCGTTCAGTCGTTCAGCTTGGACTTCATTGTCTGCACTTTCTAGTTTAAAAATTCACAATCAATTTTTTTTTTTAGGGAGACTGCATGTTTAATACGCAATTGATATGTTGTTTCAGTATACTTTTCTGATGTTTGGTCGTCGTGCACATTTACAGCTAACATATGTTCTTATTATTAAATCGAGCTTCCTTATCAGATTTAGTTCCTCAGGATTCTTATGATAATACATATCAACCTCTCTTTAATTTTGATAGGAGAAGAATCAAGAGCGATTATTTTGAGGAAATCTATATGGAGTTTTGCTGCAACAAATGCTCTTGAATTAGGAATTGATTTCAGACACATTGATGTAACCCTGCATCTAGGCTTCCCTGGTAGTATAGCTAGGTACTTTTACTTGATTCAGTTTAAGTCTTTTTCTGTTACGTTTCTAATTAGCATTTGTTGATTTTGTTCTCATTTGAACCATTTATCTCGTCATCTGGCCTATGGCAGAAAGCTGTAAGGTCTGAGAGAAGGAAAAAACCAACACTTGCTGTACATGTTGCATTTGAAGGACCTCTTGATCACTACTTAATGAATTTCCCTCGGAAAAACTTAGGGGCCCAGTCGAATGCTGTCATGTGGATGCTAAATTATGAAGGTTTCTGTGAACAGAATTGTTATTTTCAATTTACTCTTATGTAAGCACCTCTCTCTTTCAAGAATGTCTCGCAGCTTTGCAAGTTCTCCATATTTTTTTGCATCGAGTTCATTTCACGATGAAAAGTAGTTTGACCCTAGCTTTAAGAATTCTGTGCTGTGGCTTTCCTGAGTACTGATTCATCACTTGATCCGTCCTTAGAAATCTGAAACATTTGGGCCTGAAGTATTGTATATACAAATCCGATATTGAGCTCATTTTCTTAATTTTAAATTATTTACTTTACTTTTTTATGATTTCCCCCAGAAAATGCCTTCAGATAATGTTAGCATTTGAGCTATAGAGAGGAGCGAGCGATAGAAAGTACTCCCTCCGTCCCAAAATGATCTTCATACTTTTTTCGCTGTTATTGCGAAGGAACTTTGAACAATAATTTTAGGTTGATATAATTGTCGTAATGAAACTCGTAAACTTGTTATTGATAGTATTGTTGATGGTGTATCAATAACAAGTTTTAGATTTCCATTAGGACAATTAAATCAACCTAAAATTATTGCTCAAAGTTCGTTCGCAATAATAGTGAAAAAAGTATGAAGTTCATTTTGGGACGGAGGGAGTAAATGACAAGTTAAGGAATGAAGTCCTTAACAGAAATTGAGGAAAGCAAGGCTTTCTTTCAGGTAAAAAAATGCTTGTGGCTGTTTTGTTGGCAAGCTCATAATTAGTAGTTACTTGCGTTGAAGCAAGCGTGTGGTTTACCCGGCAACTTCTTCAAATACTCAAGAACATGCCATGGTAAGATTATTATTCTCTAATTGACATAAGAATAAGTATAAGGTGATTTATTTATTTCCTGCTTTAATCAACTGTCAGTATTTGATACAAGTGCCTTGCAGAACTGGGACAAGGGCTCCCCCTCCCCAGCATATAGGATTCTCAGCAGGTGCTGCCCCACTTGTTAACAAAATATGTGATATTAAACTGCTTAAAGTAAAAAGTCATGCATTTACATCAGAAGTTTCAATGTCATTTACTTATTTCCCTTGGTGCTGTAGATAATTGCAGGTTTACCAACAATGGTGTTTGATTCAGAATGATGGCAGTCCTTCCGCCACCAAGCTTTTCGCCCTGTGGAATCCTCCATTATTCCTGAATACTGTTGGTTCCTTATTAGTTACTTACGTTCTGCTGTTCATTTGATCAGATTCCCTACTGGTTCTTAAAACATACTGGCATTGCCAAATTACAGGTTGCTAAGAGAACTAAAACTGCCATTTGGAGCTGCAGATCTGCTGACGAAATTGGTGTTACTGGAAAGTCTAGGTAATGATCGATTTTCTAGTTGGACAACTTATATAACAAATGTCCGCATTCATGTCCCATTTTTTTCCTTGGAATGGGCACCCTTTGAATGCAAATGTTAGATATTTAGCACATTTGTGACCTATCTAACGGGTCCAGTAACTTTTCTTGAAAAATTTCTCAATATACACCAAACAGAAGCGCAGATAATTTTCTTCGCCTATTATATGTGCAGATTAACTATTCCCATCTTCAAAATTTGAGTGAATGCATAGCAATTAGTTGTACAAGTAAGCAAACCCATAACTGCAGCCTTTAAATTTAGAAGGGGAGAAAAGGAATGTTGATTTGAGTGGGGGTTAGCCGCTGACCCCCCATTCAAATCATTGGCGAAGGGAACGGTTCGCCGGAGAAGAATGAGAAGGCGGGGCAGGATGGTCAATTGCCAAGGGCCCAAAACTGATAAAATAATGCAAATTTATATGTAAAGAGTTCCAGATTCATTAATGCATGTATCAAAGGATTGAATCATCTTACCCTCATAGTTTCTTTTGTTTTTTGGGCCCTCATATTTTCTCACCATATATTTGTTGTACACAATCTTTTCATTTTAGTGATTTAGTCTCCATCTGTAATTGTGTTTTTCAGATTTGTTTCGTACATTTTTGTTTATATGTAAACATTTCTAGATTCATTAATGCATGTATGCAGGATTGAATCATTTTACCCTCCTATTATCTTTCATTAATGCATGGATGCAAAGGATTGAATCATCGTACCCTCCTATTATCTTTCATTAATGCATGTATCCAAAGGATTGAATCATCTTACCCTCATATTTTCTTTTGTGTTTTGGGCCCTCATATTTTTTCTCACCATATATTTGTTGTACACAATCTTTTCATTTTAACGTTTAAGTCTCCTCATCTATAATATAGTGTTTTTCATATTTTCTTCGTACATTTTTGTTTATGTGTAAGCATTTCTAGATTCATTAATGCATGCATGCAAAGGATTGAATCATCTTACCTTCCTATTAGCGTTTGTTTTTTTGGCCCTCATATATTTGTCACCATATTTTTGTTGTACATAATCTTTTCATTTGTAGCGTATTCAAAGGATTGAATCATCCTATTATCTCTTGCTTTTTTGGCACTCATATGTCTTTTCACCATATTTTTGTTGCACACAATCTTTTCGTTTGTAACGTTTTAGTCCCCTAATCTATAACTTTGTTTTTCATATTTTCTTCGTACATTTTTCTTTGTAGCTTGTTTAGGACCCTCATATTTAGCATTTTTTTGATACATTTATGTACATTTTTTTAGAGGGTGGGGGTTGTTGTAGCTATCATGTTTACTTGGATATACTTTAATAAGTATTTTTTTATGTGTAATCTTTGACCCATATTTATTAATTTTATATTTTGGTTGTAGGATTTTTTTTTTTTTTTTTTTTTTTTTTTTTTGTAGTTTTTTTAGGTCCATGTTTAATTTTTTTTATCCATTATATATTCTTTTGTAACTTCTTTTAGAACCCTCCATTTAGCTTCCCCCCCCCCCCCCCCATATACTTATTGTAAATAATTCTTTTTCCTGTTTTCTTTTTAGGGGGGGTGGGGGTGGTCAGATGTACTTTAATAAATTAGTTTGTTATACACAATCTTTGCGCCATATTTATTATTTTTATATTGTAGTTGTACATAATATTTCTTTTGTAGCTTTCTCACATCCTTTTTTTCCTTCATAATTTTGAACCATATAATACGTTCTTTTGTAACATTTTTGATGCCCTAAAAGTTTTTTTTTCCTTTATAGTTTTGCTCTACATATTCAATGTTATTGGGTTTTTATGTACTAACCATTTGTATAAGTTTCAAGATAATATAGTTTGGTAATAAATATATGCATTTAAGTTTCCACATTCTTTTATCATCGATCATTAACGCTTATTTCATCTTAACTTTGATTTACTTTAATAAATAGTTTTGTTATATATAATCTTTACTCCATATCTATTATTTTTATATTTTGGTTGTGCATAATCTTTTCTTTGTAGGTTTTCTTTTCCTTAATTTTTCTTTGTTATATAAATTATATTTGTCACCACTGTTGTGGGTCCCTCATATTTATTTATATATTTTTATTATTTTTATCGTTCATAATATTTTCTTGTGCTGTTTTTGGGGAACCTAATAATTATTTTTTACTTATAATATTTTTATTTTTTATTTTTGATGGGGGTGGGCGAGAGGAGGATTCATAGCTTTTACCTTTACTTGAATGTACTTTAATAATTATTTTGCCTCATACTTATTTTGTATTTAGTCGTACATAATCTTTTCTTTCATAACTTTCTCTTTTCCTTTTTAAAAATTTTTATACAAATTTTTTTGGCCCTTGTACCTGTTTATTTCCATATTTTTATATATAATCTTTTGTTTTGTAATTTATTTTGGGAACCCTTATTTATTTCATACTTTTGTTGTGCATGTTCTAAATTATAGATTTTTTTAAAGACTAACCTTTTGTAGAAGTTCTTACTTGACATATTTTGCTAACAAAACTATGCAATTAAGTTTTCACTTTCTTTTAACTTCGGCCGTTGGGTCTTATTTTTCCCCATTTTTGTTATTTTATATTATAGTTAGACATAATCTTTTGTTTGTAGCTCTCTTCTTTCTCTATTTCCATATTTTGTTGTATATAATATGTTATTTTGTAACTTTTTTAGGGCCCTCATATTTGTTTCTTTTCATATTTTAATGCACATAATACAATCTTTTGTAGTTTCTTTGGATCCTTGTTTTTTTCTTCAAATTGTAACTTTTTATTTTTTTTGGATGAGGGGTGTTTGGAGATTTCACTTTACTTGGATGTACTTTAATAAATTTCTTCATATTTATTATTTTTGTATTTTTGTTGTACACAATCTTTTCTTTGGAGCTTTCTTTTTTCCTTCATTTTTCATATTTTTGTTATACATATATTTTTTTTTTTTTGTAATTTATTGGGCCCATGTACTTACTTATTTTTTATATATTTACTGCACAATATTTTCTTTTGTAGTTCTTTTTTTTGTCTTACATATTCTATATATTGGGGATTTTAAGTACCATATTTGTAAATTTTTTACATGTTTTCGTAATAAAAGAATGCATTTAAGGTTCCTACTTCTTTTATCACTGGCCGTTAGGGCATATTTCACCTTTAGTTAGATGTACTTTAATAAATTAGTTTTAGTACGTAATCTTTCCCCATATTTATTATTTTAAATTTTAGTTGTATATTACTCCCTCCGTCCCAAAATGATCTTCTCATTTGCCATTTCTCATTGTCCCAAAAAAGTTCTTCCTATTTCTACAATTTGGGCTTAAAAGTGCATAAACAAAACATGGCTAGTGAAGCAAATGTTTGTATCTTTAAAAAGTTTGAACAGTCAAATGGGAAGATCATTTTGGGACGGAGGGAGTATATGTCTTTGTAGCTTCCTCCTTCCTTTATTTTTTCAAAACTTTTGCTGTATAAGATGTTTTTCCTTTTGTAATTTTTTTGGGGCCTCATATTTATTTACTTTTCATATTTTTCTTATACATAATATTTTCTTTTGTAGTTTTTTGTGGGAACCTAATATGAACCGTTTTCATCTAGTAACTTATTTTCGTGGCAGGGGTTTGTAGCTTTCACCTTTACTTGGATGTACTAAAATATGTTAGTTTGCCTAATATTCATTATTTTTATATATGGTTGTAGATAATCTTTTCTTTTGTAATATTTTTGGGCCCTCGTATTTATGTATTTATTTTTTCATGTATTTGTTATACATTTTATATATTTTTTGGTTTTTTAAGTACTAATCATATTTAAAAGTTTTTACGTAACATATTCTGGTAATACAATAAATAAGTTTCGGCATTCTCTGCCATCGTTCATTAAAGCTTATTTACGACTTTACGCATGGCCTATAATATACTAGGACGACCATGTATGAAGGGGTTATGAGTTGGACGTGTACCTTGATGCTTGCTTGGCTGGATTCATTGATGAAAGGAAGGGGTTAGCCTGAGAAGAATTAGAAGGGGGTAACGGGGTGGAAATATTCCTTGAGGAGAGGGATTGTCTTTTATTTCTCATGCCACCCCCTCTATTTTCCAGATTCCTCCCCCTCCTTTACGTGTTGAAAAAATTAACAATTCCATCCAAATAGTTAATGGACCCATTAAATATCTAATGACTGTTAGCCAAATGCTATCACGTGATCAAAATTTACTAATTTTTAAACAATTCCGTCAGTGGAGTGAGTACATTTCAAAAAATGGAACATGGATGAGACATTTGAAACTTTATTATGGTTGACCAATTTTGAAAACAGGTAAAGTTAACTAACAAAAATAGGGTTTTTACCTTTTTTCTATTGTAGTTGTTTTCTTGGTTTACTTATCGATGAGCAATTCTTTGAGCTAGTCATGGTTTAACCAATGTTTCAGATACCCTTACGAAGAATCTGATAAATATGATAATAACTGGGAGAGGCCTCAAGTTCTGTTTCCTTTTTAAAACCTTTACAATTTTTGAATTAATCCTTTTGGCGTGGTCTTTTGTTCTACTTATCTTACGATTGTCCACTATTCTGGAAATAAAATGTACTGCCTCCGTCCCAAAATGATTTTCTCATTTGGCATTTTTCATTGTCCCAAAAAATTCTTCACATTTCTACAATCTAGGCTTAGTAGTGCCCAAACAAAACATGACTATTGAATCAAGTGTTCATATCATTAAAAAGTTTGAATAGTCAAATGTGAAGTTCATTTTGGGACGGAGGGAGTATTTAACATAATGAAGCTTATCCTAGTCAGTGAGTAATAAAGCAGGGAAGTATGTGATGCCACCTACTGGAAATATGGTTATTCTTATTTATAAAACACTTTAAAGCTGTTCATGCTTCATGGAAAGCACTGTTCGTACCTTCGGTTGGAATAGTTCTTGTAAAAGCACAAGCGACATTCAGCTTCGTTTTTATTCGGAAGTGGTTCTTTAGTGCATGACTCGGTAATTCCTTTTGCAGTCCTATATGGGAGTTTTCACTTCTCTTTTGAGAAACGGTTCAGCATGGACTTCGTTGTATTGCATTCGTAAAAGACGCAAACTTTGTGAACTTGTTTTGTGTTATACCTATGTAACATAGCCCCTTTGGTTGCATTTTTCTTTATGTTGTTAGCCATTTGATATATATGTCTAGGATCTGATTTGTTATGATGGCTGTGATCGTGATAAGGTGGGAGATTCTTCAGGGGACAGGACCTCATCTTCTTAACTTTATGTGTAGCTACCCTTGTGTGGTTATGCTGCTCAGGTCAGTACTTCAGTTCCTTATTCCTCTAGATAGTGGTGACGGAATATGATTATTGTGAAATTATAATCAATGAAGACACTTTAAAATAGTTGCACCTAGTAAAAGGTCATATGCCACCTCACCCAGTCCCAAACACTTATTTAGGTCAACTCCGGGTCTTTAGGTCCTTATGGAAGGTGAAGTGTCGATTTCCCTTTTGCGACGTTCCTTGTACTCAACTTCATGGATCCATTTCTATCAACTTCTGAAAACTGGTCTGAACCCCTAATTTTTTATTCGTTCGAAGCATGGTGTAAGTCATGTAGGGGATCTTTTAGAGTTAAAGCATACACTCACATGGATAATCTGTGGCCTTTTTAAAGATTCATATGTAAAGTTGTTGATGTAATGTTCCTACACTTACCAGCTCAAGTATCTGCTTGAGGTTGGCTACATCTATCCTTTTTCACTATTCCATTGAATCGAAAGCAAGATTTTTGCTAAATCAGACACGCACATTCTTGTTAATTTGCCTTTCGCTAGGTCTAACTACACTGTTGATATTGCTTGTAAGCCTTTAGATGATTGGTGCAGTTATTAGTGTATGTTGTATATTTCTGAACAATCATAAGCATTTCCCTCCGTTTATTTCATATTTTCGCTTAACTTTACTATCAATGGATATTCTTGTTTTGGACTGTCTGTATTTTTTCTTATCATGAAACGTTCACCTGATCATTCCAGCACACGTGGTCTGTGATGCTGTTATATTTTAGCTGCGCAGCATCTTCACTACATAAAGTAAAGGCTAATCTTATCCTGTATACTTTATGGAAATCCTGAGCACATAAAACTTCAGGAACCTTTCCCCTTTTACCTACTCGATTTTGTTCCTATGATATCACTGCTCACCCTTTGCTACAGATTGATGAATGTATGTTTGCCTCGATACGAGGGCTGTCAACGTTCTTTCTACTCCTATAGTTGCATTGCGTTTTCACTGATTTATTCCTTCTGTATATGAAAGTTTCTTAATATAAAAGGTTCTCTCCATTTTTTTAATTTTTTTATTTGTATCAGCTGCCATGTTCTTCTCATCACCAAGGACAATGTCATTGGTGTATCCGTACACCACAATATGTAATCATGAATATGTGCAGTGTTTTTTTCTTCTGGACAAATCAAAGATGAAAGATGGACCTTTTTGAAGTGGAGGGAGTATTTGTATCCCTGTTCTGCTTGTCACTTAGTTGTTTATATATGTGTGTGTGTGTGAGACACAAACTCTTCTCCTTAGTTCCTGTGCACGACGGTTTTTTTGCAATTTCAAATGAAACGGCGGGAGTATGTATATACATATTCCCTGCAAACAATAACACTTTGTAGCCCTATTACTTTTTGGATATTGTTTTTACTCTCGACTTAGGCGGCGTCAATTCAGACTTCCAGTGTCGGAGGGGATTTTATCGTGGGAACAATGTCATTCAGTGAGAACTCTCTTTGTATAATATTCCGGTGTTGGAAATGAAAATACACGGCGAGTGCCCAATCAAATTGATCGTGTCACAGAGCACCGCCCAGTCAAGGTGGAAGTTGCGGGTTCGTTCCCCGCCAGTCCCGACAAATTGAATAAGCCGGCGAATCTGCCCCCCTCTTTCACAGAAAAGGCGGCCATATCATTCCCAAGGGGAGTAATTTTTTTCCTTTCGCATTTCTCATCACCTAAACCAGCGGATAAAGTACATTCCAGAGTCCGTTTTAGTGACTTTGGCACTAGACGTTCCAAAACAGGGAACTGTCGAGGCGGGAGAATTCAATATTGTCTCAAATATTGTTAGCATTGCTCTTAACTTGTTCTAGACAAAGATTTTGTACAATATGGCTTATCTAGTTATATCGCTCAATTACGTAGAATCGGTACTACAGATGCTCTGTAATGTCAATTATGTTGCTTTGCTGGATTCTTAGATTTTCCCTATGGGATAAGTGAATAATTTCACTCATGCAGGCTTTAGCTCTAGATCAACTAAGAGCTATTTTATCTTTGTTAAAAGATTTTAAAGTTGAATTAAATTTTGGAATACTCCTCCGGAGGATAGGCTATGGCTTCGTGATAAGGCTAGACTGGTATTTCAGTAAGTTATGGTATTTCCAGACATTGGTGTTTGTCAGCTTTCTGTATAGCGTGTTGATCTTTTGACAGCTTATGTGGTTGATCACAAATCCAGATATGGTACACATGTTGGTGTGACCATTTCATGCCTTCCTGGACAATTTCGGGAGAATTGTATTAAACCTTAGATAAGTTCTACTGGTTAGTTCTCTTTGGGTTCTGTTGGCCGTTTTCTTCATCATATTGCACCTTACCTTCACTTTGCATAATGATTTTTTTTCTGAAGATCTTTTTTTTAAATAAAATAAAATAAAATTCTTTCAAGTTTCACTTTATGATTTAAGAGAAGGTTGCTACTTCTTTTCTATGTTATTAATATGGTTGCAATACATTTATATTCACCAGTTGAGTTTTCATTTTAATTTGCAATTCTTCTGTAACAGGTTTGTCCTATATGATGAAGCTCACGTCTATAAGGGAACATTTGGCTGTCAAATGCTCTTAGACTGAGGAGACTTTGCTGGGTTGTGCTCATGGTATCCTTTCCCCCATGTGCTTTGCCGGGTAAGAATCCTCCCCAATTTCAGTTACCTTCCACTTTAATTTGAAGCAGTCATCCTGTGTGAGCACATGCGGGACCCACTACATAATATATGTTTGTGTGGCGTGTGTGTATACTTAAAAAATTTGACCAAGTGATGTAAAACGAGTTAGAAGAGGTTTCAAACATAAACCACAAGTGTAGCATATTGTATGTGCTAATATTTTCCCTTCTCTTTCACGTGACGTATGGCGTTCAGTCGTTCAGCTTGGACTTCATTGGATTCCATTTTTCCAAACACAACTTCGTGAACTTGGTAACATTTTTCTTTATGTTGACAGTTGTTTGATATCTGCATCTCGGATCTGACTTGTTTTGATGGCAGTGATAGGCATGATTCTTCAGGGGACAACACCTCATCTTGTTAGCTCTATACGTACTTGTTCAGGTCAGTAATTCAGTGCTCATTTCCTCTTGATAGCAGTGATGGCATCTGATAATTTTGAAATTATAACCAATGAAGGCACTTTTACACGGTTGCACCTATTAAAAGGTCTTATGCCACCTCACCAAGTCTTGAAATAATTTTTGGTCAACTTCAAGGTCTATAGGCCCCTATGAAAGGTGCAAGTGTTGATACATTTTTTTTTTGCATTCCATACTTTCTTGTTCTCAGCTTCATGGATCCATTTCTATCAATTTCTGATAGCTGAATGTTTCTCCTTTTTCACCCAGAACTCAAAATAATATATTGTCAAACAACATATATTATTGGAACCTCATGATCAACTCAAGTATATATTTATCATATTGCTAACATGCTGTTTGATAAGCAGTAATACATATGAAGATAGGAGCAACTTGACCGGGAAACCATGTTGATCTGACATTCTAAGCTGTGAAGTTTGTAACCAAAAGTTAAGAATCAGAATTTTAGGCTATTCTGTTTATTTGGTAAAATTTCTGAGTGACCCCAACTAACATTATTGATTCCATGAGTAATATGGGGAGCCATTCACTCCAATGGCCAGTCCCGACTATCATGAGCGATAAATCATTGTGCTCATAATTGATAAACTTTGGAATTTAGTTTGATCAAATTGATAGATAATGTTAGCATTTGAGCTATAGAGAGGAGCGAGCGATAGAAAGTAATTACAAGTTTTGGAATGAAGTCCTTAACAGAAATTGAGGAAAGCAAGGCTTTCTTTTAGGTAAAAAAAAATGCTTGTGGCTGTTGTGTTTTTCAGATTGATAGATAATTGTGTTTTTCAGATTTAGTTTGATCAAATTGATAGATAATTGTGTTTTTCAGATTTGCTTCGTACATTTTTGTTTATATGTAAACATTTCTAGATTCCTTAATGCATGTATGCATGATTGAATCATCTTACCCTCCTATTATCTTTCATTAATGCATGTATGCAAAGGATTGAATCATCTTACCTTCCTATTATCTTTCATTAATGCATGTATCCAAAGAATTGAATCATCTTACCCTCATATTTTCTTTTGTTTTTGGACCCTCATATTTTTTCTCACCATATATTTGTTGTACACAGTCTTTTCATTTTACTGATTTAGTCTCCTCATCTATAATTGTGTTTTTCAGATTTGCTTCGTATAGTTTTGTTTATATGTAAACATTTCTAGATTCCTTAATGCATGTATGCATGATTGAATCATCGTACCCTCCTATTATCTTTCATTAATGCATGTATGCAAAGGATTGAATCATCTTACCCTCCTATTATCTTTCATTAATGCATGTATCCAAAGGAGTGACTCATCTTACCCTCATATTTTCTTTTGTTTTTCTCGCCCTCATATTTTTTCTCATCATATATTTGTTGTACACAATCTTTTCATTTTAGTGATTTAGTCTCCTCATCTATAATTGTGTTTTTCAAATTTGCTTCGTACATTTTTGTTTATATGTAAACATTTCTAGATTCATTAATGCATGTATGCAAAGGATTGAATCATCTTACCCTCCTATTATCTTTCATTAATGCATGTATGCAAATGATTGAATCATCTTACCCTCGTATTATCTTTCATTAATGCATGTATCCAAAGGATTATCTTACCCTCGTATTTTCTTTTGTTTTTTGGGCCCTCATATTTTTTCTCACCATATATTTGTTGTACACAATCTTTTCATTTTAACGTTTTAGTCTCCTCATCTATAATATAGTGTTTTTCATATTTTCATCGTACATTTTTGTTTATGTGTAAGCATTTCTAGATTCATTAATGCATGCATGCAAAGGATTGAATCATCTTACCCTCCTATTATATTTTGTTTTTTTGGCCCTCGTATATTTGTCACCATATTTTTGTTATACATATTTTTTTTTTCATTTGTAGCATATTCAAAGGATTGAATCATAGAATTATCTCTTGCTTTTTTGGCCCTCATGGCTTTTCACATAATCTTTTCATTTGTAGCGTTTTAGACTCCTAAACTATAACTTTGTTTTTCATATTTTCTTCGTACATTTTGGAGCTTAGAGTGAAAGTATCTTGCTTACATGCCCATGAATGCCTCTTAAGAAAACTGTTAGATGCATACCTTGTATATTAGATCGACAATTGACTAATTGCAGTACCACCAGGAACGCGTAAATCTACTATGCAAACAGATCCCTACGTAGAGAGGACGACATTTAGACCTAGAAATTCTGTTATTGAATCGTAAAGTTTTGTTAAAGAATATGTTCATATTCCCTTCATGTTGATTACAGTTGAATAAAAGGATTCACACATATTAACTAACATAGAACAATTCACATAAAGAAATACTCCCTCCGTCTCACGTCACTTGAGACTTATTTCTATTTTGGTTCGTCCCACTTCACTTAAGACTCCCCAAGATTGTAATCTTTTTATAATTTTATATTCAATCTACCTCACCCACTCATTCTCTCTCTTCATTTTTCACCACACAATTCATTCAACGAGCATATTATTAACCCCACTCATTCTCTCTCTTCATTTTTTACCAATCATTTTTCTTATTTTATTATTTTTTCCTTAATTATTGTGCCCACCTCTTAGGTCTCAAGTGAGGTGGGACGGAGGGAGTAGTTGATAACAGAAGTGCAGACAAAAATCAGAAACACAAATAATACAACATTTTAAAATTTTGTTAAAGATCAATTGTTAAAGTGAGATAGAAAAGTAAAAATTAGACACATGCACCCCAAATGGATATTGACATATCTAACAAATTGTAATCAGCTTTAGAAACAGGAATAGCGCGAGGTAAGCAAGTTAAAACAAGAAAATAGATTGAGGAAGGGAGTTAGAGAGACCCAAAATAGCATAAATAATTTAACAATGATGAAAGTTTCTTAAAACTCTGTCCCTTAATGAACGTTCAAATTTCACTTTGAAAGGTTGAGGATAGTTATTTTCATGTGATTTTCAATCTTCGCTACCTTTCATTGACTCGTAATATTGGTTTGCACTCGTATATTGAAATGAAAGTTCAACATATATTTTTTACCAAAACAAAAAAACAGAGGTTGGCGAAAGTTATTCTTCAATAAAAATAAAATACATACTAACTCATTCCCAAAATGAATTCCCGAAAAAGTTTCAAATTTTCTCTTGATCAAGAGCAAATTTGAAAAAAAAAAAAAGATCCGGACATTCATCGTCAACATCAATCCTTAATAGCAACAAAATAGTACATAAAAATATATATTTAACTACTCTTACAAGCAGAAATTGACCTCCACAACATACTTTCTCCATAGTCTAAATCAATATAAGAAACTAATTAAATCATTAGTTCAATACTCCCTCCGTCCCATAACTATGTGGACAATAAGTTTTGCACGGGAATTAGGAGGTGAATAGTAGTGGGTAGTTGTTGCGAGTGTGAAAAGTGAAGTAGGAGAGAAAGTGGGGTAGAGAATAGAAATTTGTCCACATAGTTATGGGACAGAGGGAGTATACCCTAACTGGAAACATGTTTAGAACAACAATGGCAACAACCAAAATATGACAAATCCCACTTCACATGAACAATTAATTGAATAAATATAAAAACAAATATCAAGACAAAGAACAATAATATCACATATGTTACAATTAGCATTTCATTAACAATGAATACTATTATTTTTGTATGAGAGCGAAAGTAGAGAAAAATTACTCATTTCAAAGACAAAAAGCTACAAATCAATGCACTGCTACTAATATTGCTGCAATCATGAATTACAAAATCAAATCGATTAATGTATTCGATTTTTCTCAGTCACAAAATCATTAATAAGCCAGATTATTAACCTAGATTGAAATTACGCGCACTTATTAGAAATATGTTGAAAAAGCAATCCATTAAAACATTTAAAAAAAATTATTGCTGCTAAAGTTATGGCTAATAAATGAATTATTGCAAGTATGAATGTTTATAAATTTAGAATTACCTCATAATTTGTGAAAAACTTTTTTATAGACACATTAGTGATCATATCTTATATAAAAAGTCTAAATCCTAAGCTATATCAGAGTAATTTGAATGTAAATGTAACTCCTCAAAATTAGGAGATGTGGATTTCACAATCATTTTAAATCTATCCAATTTTTAATCAAATAATTATAATATTTAGCCCACTAATCACGCAAAATACAAATTTGGCTTGCGGAAGAGGGAGGCAATGAATTGAGATTTGCTTTAATCAATTGGATAAGAATCGTTTTCCTTAAATGAATATTTGTTAGATCAATCTAACAAAAAAATAATATTTAGCCCACTAATCACGCTAAATAGAAATTTGTCCACATAGTTATGGGACAGAGGGAGTAATTTGAATGTAAATGTAACTCCTCATATCTCTTCCCAACTTTACTTTTTTGTTCAAATTTTAGTCAACTCTTATAACTTACACATAATTATCATATAAGAGTTTTAAAAATTATTTTTTTCATTTTTTTACAAAAAAAATAATAATTTTTTTGGGTCAAACTTGGTCAAACAGCAGTCAAACTCTTATAACTAACTCATAAGAGTCAAAAATTTCACTATTTCCATTTTTTTACAAAAAAAAATAATTTTTTGGTCAAACTTGGTCAAACAGCAGTCAAACTCTTATAACTAACACATAATTATCATATAAGAGTTTAAAAAATTACTTTTTTTTATTTTTTACAAAAATAATAATAATTTTTTTTAGTCAAATTTGGTCAAACAGCAGTCAAACTCTTATAACTAACACATAAGAGTAAAAAAAAAAATTCACTTTTTCCATTTTTTTACAAAAAAAAACAATTTTTTTTGGTCAAAATTGGTCAAACAGCAGTCAAACTCTTATTACTTACACATAATTATCATATAAGAGTTACAAAATTTTTTTTTTTTCATTTTTTTACAAAAAAATAATATTTTTTTTTTTGTCAAATTTGGTCAAACAGCAGTCAAACTCTTATAACTGACACATAATTTACATATAAGAGTCAAAAGTCTTATGAACATGTTTTAATGAACCAATGACCTCTTGGTCTAGTGGTATCCACTTGGTATTAGAGGCTTCCCCTGGGGGGAGGTCTCAGGTTCTACTCCCGCTGGGAGCAGGTTTTATTAATATATAAACAGTTTATATATTAAACGCAGCAAGTTCTATAGTATATAAATGGTTTATATACTAAAGGCACTATAAAGCCAAAAATTTTTTTTACCAATGACCTCTTGGTCTAGTGGTATCCACTTGGTATTAGAGGCTTCCCCTGGTGGGAGGTCTCAGGTTCTACTCCCGCTGGGAGCAGGTTCTATTAATATATAAACGGTTTATATATTAAAGGCACTATAAAGCCAATTTTTTTATATTTTACCAATGACCTCTTGGTCTAGTGGTATGCACTTGGTATTAGAGGCTTCCCCTGGGGGAGGTCTCAGGTTCTACTCCCGTTGGGAGCAGGTTCTATTGATATATAAACAATTTATATATTAAAAAAGGCACTATAAAGCCAATTTTTTAGTCCATAAGGAGGAGTGGCTCAGTGGTAGAGCCAAACTTCACAATGTGTGAGGTCCCGGGTTCGATCATTTCCCATGCCACCTAGGACATTATTATTATAAGGGGGTAAGTGGGGAACCACTATCGATCCTCTTAAAAAAAAAAAAAAAAAACAAAAAAAAAAAAACATGTTTTAATGAGATTGAAAAGTCTTATGAACAGCTTCAATAAGACTTTTAGTCTTATGAACACAGGTTCAAATGAACATGTTTTAATGAGACTGAAAATAGCTCTTATAATACACCTTATTATTCATAAGAGCAAAGTCTTATGAACAGGTTCAATAAGACTTTAGTCTTATGATCAGGTTCAGACCATGTTCATGAGACTTTTCAGTCTTGTTCGAGCAAAAAGTCTTATATATTAATAGTGTAGAGTCTTATATATTACTCGTATAGGAGTAAAAAAAAAGACCTCATTTTTTTTATAAAAAAATAATAATATTATTTGATTGTTTCTTCTCCGAACAACAACATATTATTTGATCAAATTTGATCAAATAATATTATTATTTTTTCTAGAAAATGTGAAAATATAAGACTTATACTTTAATTATAAGAGTTGAATATGTCTTATATATCAGTCATAAGTCATAACAGCAAAGAAAAGACTGATTAATTTCTCCATTTCACAATCAACTAATCAAAACAAAATTCAGCAAATTAATGTATCCAAAAAATCATAGCATACTTTCCAATTCAATAGGTAAGAATTTCTCAGAATACTTCAACATTCTAATTGGCTGGAATACTATGATTGAAGTTCCATATACTTTGTCAATAACAGACAAATAATATGTAGATCTAGGAAGTGAACTAATCTCCGTCTCTATATTTTGTGATGTTAGTATACAACTTCTCGCTCTAAAACGCAGAAGCAACAAAAATGGAGAAATCTGAAGGGGCATGAGTTGAAGATGATGAGGAAGAAGTATCGTAGCCGGAAAAATGCAGATTGGCCGGAAATGCCCAGATCTGGCCGGAAATATGTAGATCTCTCCGATCGGAGATGTGGAAGACGAAGGGAGAAGAAGAGAGCACGCTTTCCGGACAGATCTGGGCGGAAGTAGCTTTGTCGGAGACGAAGTAGTAGCCGGAAAAGACTTAGAGCCGGCGAAAACGGAGAAGCGACGGCGGTGGCAATGGAGAAGAACGGAGTCGCCGGGGTTAAGATTGTCGGAGACGGAGAAGCAGAAGGAGGTCAGGTTGGTGGTGGGGTTCGCCGGAGAAGATGAAGGGGGCCGGTGTAAGTGTGACGTGCTTTTTCTAGAGAGAGAATGCGCGTGTGTGCTGAATGAGGGGAGAGAAGAGGACGTTAGGGTTTTGTTGGAGGGGAGGGGTAGTTTAGGTATTTTAGGAGCTATGTTTGACCGGTAAAAGGAGGCCAGGGGTGTGGGGGGAAATACAATCTCGGCTGAAGTCCTTATCTGGCATTTGATCTGGGCCTCTCCTTATTGGTAATAAAATCTGGACTTGGGGGCCCTTGGGGAATAATTCCATTTTAAAATTACAATAAAGAATCTCGTAATATAATATACTCCCTCCGTCCCACTTGAATTAGGATTCTTGATCAATCTAATTATACTCTGACCAATAATTTGAAAATAAATAATGATGCTAATAAAAATTTAAAAATTATTATTGTATCACGGTTACAAATAAATTCAATAACTATTTTTACATTTTCATTATGATAATTATTTTTCTTCAAATTATTGGTCAAAGTATAATTAGATTGACCAAGAATCCTAATTCGAGTGGGACGGATGGAGTATTTGTATTCTAAGTTATAATTTTCATTTCTACAATTTGGGCTTAAAGTGTATGTACAAAACATGGCTAGTGAAGCAAGTGTTTATGACGCGCTAATGTAATGGCGGAGCGCTAATGTAATGGCGGAGCAATTTAATTGACGGAATAGGTCAGGAAAGACGACAAAAAGTAAACCACGCGCTAATGCAACACTTACATTAATTAACCCAGGCGTAGAAAATAAGCTAACCCAGATTTGTGACGCGCTAATGTAACGGCTATACATCAATTAATTCATGCGTACAAGTTAAGCTACCCAAATTCTATAAAACGAAACCCACCACCACCAGTCTCACAATTTCTTCAATTGGGCGATATACGAACCCTAATATCAACAACAATGTCAATTTCGTTCATTCTCAAACTGTCAGTCCCACCCTCCTCCTCTTCTCCAAACTTTCACCCCTCTAGGCAGGTGAATTGTTGAACAGCTGGTGAGATTCTAACCCTAGGCATTATTGTTGAAAAGGGTATTTTAAGTGGAAGATCGAAATATGAATGTTGGAGTCGTCTACGAAGGTACTGCTATTTAATGATCCAATTTGTGTGTTCTTCTATTTTTTTGATGAATATCTGAGTCGGCATTGTTTGTGTTTTCTTGTATTATCGTCACTAATTAATTGCAAAAGTTGAAATTTCTAATTTGATTTCTTGACATCTGTGGGTCTGATTTTTGTATGAAAGATTTGCTGATTCTGAACTATCTGTGTACTTGTTGTAATTTACTGTCGATTTAATGTTGTTTATTGTAACTCATTGTCTGCATTCAGCAACATTTGAGTTCTGGGGTGAAATTGAGATTGCATAGTCAGATAAGTAGTCAGTTGTATGGTTGTGGAAAATTGATTTATTGCTCTTCCTTCTGCAGGCAGACTTTTAGTTTTAGTTTTTTTTTTTAATTGAAAGTTCAACTGGAGATGGCTTATACTCCATGTTTCTGATAATGCTATTTTTACACTGTCAAAATCCATTTGAAGCTTATATTTGACATAGAAGTTACCATAAAAGATCTAAGTCTTTTTAAGTATATTTAACTTCATGTACCGACTTTTCTCAGCTGAGACCAAAATAACATATTAATTAACTCTCATCATGACTGATTGATTGTTGGATGTGATCTTAAATCTATCTACTTGACCTGCATTGATAAGTTATAAGTGGCAGGGCAATCCTACGATATATCATCATATCTTATTTTTTTTTCTTTTTAACCCGTATGAGGTGTTTCATACTGACATGAGTCTAGAATAGATTACAAATGTATCTGGAGTTATTCTTTCTGTTATGGTAAGATTGATCAGTAGGAGCTTTTCTGTCTATATGCTGCTTAAAGATCATATGCGTCTCCCTTTATGGCATGGTTTATAGCTTAAAAGTTTTTAGCAAGTCACTGAACTTTGAGTGATTCTATCATGATTTTAGGGCCTCTGATTTGAGAATGAACACTGAGCTGGCTGAATTATGTTTCACCACTGACACGACTCACCAAAACATGGTGCGACGAAGTTTGCACCACTCAGAATATAAGAGTTGATTCAGAAAAAAAGAAGAAAAGAAGATGATATATATCACACTCTCTCTTCCCCTTAGTCAGCATTCTCCAAAAGATTTGGAATATCTTTCTTCTCTGGTGGCATCGAGCTCTCCTCGGCTGCTCTTCCTCTGCTTTAGTTTCGCCCTCTCGGTTTGCATTTGCTGAGGCAGGTTTTCTTTTATGAAGTCATGTTATTATTCACTTTCTCAATTCTTGTTAATGGGCGTTCCATATCTGTAGACTATTTTTAACCCACTTTTTGGTTTCCCCTTTTTCTCACTCATTAATACTAAGCATTAATACTTTGGTTCTCACTTCTCAGATTATTCGTGTATAATTAATTAATAATTGGTCATGATGATGATGCAGGCCTTACACTAGCTGCTTCTCTTTCGTTGTAGGATAGCTGCCTACACTTTCCGACCTTAGTCCAGTGAAGCATATTGGTCTACTCAGATCTAGTGAGGTCATGTTGTTTAAATAAATATCTTCTTTTATTCCAGATTTTATGCTTTGTTATTGATGAAAAGGAGGGAAGCAAAACTACGTAATTTCCTTGTTATTTTCAGATCTTAAGTGGATCCAACAGATCACAACAGAAAGGTTAACGCTTGATTATATTCATGCTTTTTATTTTTCTCATGACCCAATTATTATATGCTGCATGATGATGCTAATGTTTATATAAGTAAGATATTGTTCTTGATCAGCCAGTAGACGGATACCTACTTCAAAGATTATGGATGCATGCAATGAAAAAGAGACCTTTGAAACAGATATGTGGAAGGTTGTCAAGTCATTTATGTCATGTTACTCCATTCCAGACTCACACTCATGTATAAGGTTACGAGGAGCTCTTATTGGTGTTCTTTATTCTCATAATTTCAAATCTGTTGTCAGTTGTTTTCATTAATTTAGAAATCAACCTGGAAAAAGAATGAGGTATCCCTGACGATTCCTGTTGAAGAATTTGTAGTTCTACCGTTCTCTTGCTTTATGTTCAACCTGGAAAAAGAATGAGGTATACCTGGAAAAAGAGAGATTCTAGTCCTTTTTCTTTTGAAGATCTTTTGCTATCTGTGGAGCAAGGTGGTAGAATAGAAACTACGAATGAAGCCAAACAAGCAACAGAGACTTGTCTGAACCCCTATTTTTTTATTCGTTCGAAGCATGGTGTAAGTAATATATGGGGCTCTTTTAGCGATAAAGCATACACTCACATGGATAATCTGTGGCTTTTTTAAAGATCCATATGTAAAGTTGCTGATGTAATGTTTCTACACGTACCAGGACATGTATCTGCTTGAGGTTGGCTACATCTATCCTTTTTCACTATTCCGTTATACCGAAAGCAAAATTTTGCTAAATCGGAGAAGCACATTCTTGTTAATTGGCCTTTCGCTAGTTCTAACGACACTATTGATATTGTTTGTATTAGCTTCCATGTTCTTCTCATCACTAAGGACGATGTTATTCGCGTATCCGTACACCACAATATGTAATCATGAAAACGCGAAGTGATTTTCTTCTTAACAAATCAAAGATGAAAGAGGGACCTGTGGAGTGGAGGGAATTTTTGGTTGGGGCTTTGCATCCTTGTTCTGCTTGTCACTTTGTTGCAACTGTTGCCTGCATTTTTTCAATGGATTATAAATTGTTTTCTGCCTGAAATATTCTTTCTGTTCTAAAAGTTTTTTGACAGGAGACAAATCCTTTGGTACCACTGTAAATGTTGAACAGTTATGAAAAGGCATTGGAGTTCGTGGACAGGTTTCACATTTCTTTGCGCTTAAGACTTTTTAGAATTATAAGTTTATATATGCAATGTTTACTCTTCTCTTATATTATGTGTTGGGGTTCTTTGCGCCATTGCACTGCAGGGAAGGGGTTAGCACAGTTAGGTTGATGCTATTTGCCTGTATATCTGGAACAATTCTAAGGAAAATGCAGATGATCCTATGCTTCCTTCTTGTAGATTGTTCATGTTGATGAGATTAAAGAGCGAGAAGCAAACTTTGTCGAGGTTCCAAATGAACTTTCAGAAAGCACACGATCTGCGCAACTCTGTTGGTGTTACTAGGTTATATTGCCACCAGGTTATATATATAAACATATATGTGTGTGTTTATATATATAAATAAACACTCACACATATATCTTTATAAATATGTGTGTGTGTGCCTGTCTGTATATATGTGTGTATATATATACATATATGTGTGTGTGTGTTGTGTATAAGATAGACAGACACACACTACACACACACACTTCTCCTTAGTTCCCGTGCACGACCGTTGTTTTGCAAATTCAAATGGAATGGAGGGAGCATATATATACATATACATATTCCCTGCAAACAGAAATACTTTGCAGCCCTATTACTTCTTGGATTTCGTTTTTTACTCTCTTGACCTAGGCTGCGTCAATTCAGACTTCATGTGTCTGAAGGATGTTATCATGGAAACAATGCCATCCAGTGGGAGATCTCTTCGTCTTACTCTCTTGATGCCCTATTCCGGTGTTGGAAATGAAAATTGATGGCTAGTGCCCGATTGAATTGATCGTGTCACAGAGCACCGCCATGTCAAGGCGGAAGTTGATCGAGCCTCGCCAGTCCCGACACGAGTCTTCCCCCTCTTTCTGTGAAAGAGGCGTCCATATCATTCCCTAGGGGAGTTTTTTTTTCTTTTCGCATTTCTCATCACCTAACCAGCAGATAAAGTACATTCCAGAGTCCGTTTTAGAGAGTTTGACACAGGACGTTCCAAAACTGGGTACTGTCGAGGCGGGAGAATTCACTTATGTCTCAAATATTGTTAGCATTTCTCTTTACTTGTTCCAGACAAAGTTTTAGTACAATATGTCTTATCTAGTTATATCGCTCAATAACATTGAATGGGTACTGCAGATGCTCTGTAATGTCAATTATGTTGCTTTGGTGGATTCTTAGATTTTCACTTTATGGGATTTCAATGAATAATTTCACACATGCAGGCTTTAGCTCAAGATCAATTAAGAGCTATTTTATCTTTATCAAAAGATTTTAAAGTTGACTTAAAAATTGGAATACTCCTCAGGAGGATAGGCTGTGGCTTCGTGGTAACACTAGACTGGTATTTCAGTAAGTTATGGTATTTCCAGGCATTATTGTTTGTCAGCTTTCTGTATAGCGTGTTCAGCTTATGTAGCTGATCCCAAATCCAGATATGGTACACTTGTCGGTGTGACCATTTCATGCCTTCATGGACAATTCGGGAGAATTTTCTTAAAGCTGAGGTAAGTTCTACTGGTTAGTTCTCTTTGGGTTCTGTTGGCCGTTTTCTTCATCATATTGCACCTTACCTTCACTTTGCATAATGAGTTCTTTCTGGATGATATATATATATATATATATATATTTTTTTTTTTTTTAAATAAAAATTCTTTCAATTTTCATTTTATGATTTAAGAGAAGGTTGCTACTTCTTTTCTATGTTATTAATATGGTTGCAATACATTTGTATTCACCAGTTGAGTTTTCGGAAGAGGTTTCAAACTTGAACCACAAGTGGAGCATATTGTGTGTACTAATATTTTCCCTTCTCTTTAATGTGACATATCTCATTCAGTCGTTCACCTTTTTTGTGCAGTTTATGGTAGTGATCTTTGATATTCTGCGACTTCTGCAAATCCTTGAGAACATGCCGTGGTGAGATTTTTTCTCTAATTGACATAATAATAACTTTAAGGGGATTTAATAATTTCTTGATTATCATTTTTTTGGTTGTGGACGTGATGTTAGGAAACTACCTCTGCTGTATTTCATCATTTTCAGTGTACAATAGGTTTATGAAACCAAATGTACATTGCTGATGGGCCTTAACATTGGAAAATGAGCTTGTTTCTAAGAGTTGGGAAATATTGGTAATAATTATCTATGGGATCAAGTGCTCCAATAGCATTCCAAATGGACTTTCAAATGCTTTTGTTGTGATCAAATGTCGGACCTTGAAACGGTGTCTTGCAAAACTGGTACACATTTTTATTTTCCCTCCAAATTGAATTCTCACCAGGTGCTGCTGCCCCACTTGTTAGCAATCTATATGCTATTCATCTGCTTAAAGTAATAAGTCATGCATTTACCTCAAATGAATCAATATCATTTACTTATCATATTTGGTGCTGTAGGAACTCACAGGTTTACCAACAATCAGTGGCGAGGCTAGGGCAAAGGGAAGAAGGGGGTCATTCGACCCCCTTGAATTTTGAAATGTGTCAATTTCAGTACCTTCAAAATTTTAGAAAATAACATTTACTACAAAAAATGATGAATTATTCATTTTGACCCCCTTAAATTTGAGAAAAAATTGCACTATTCGACCCCCTTGTATACTAAATTTGTAAACCTCAACAATAATACTTATCCCCAAGCAACCTTGACCCCCTTTTCGGAAAATCCTGGCTTCGCCACTGCCAACAATGGAGTTTATTCAAAATGATCGCAGTGTCCATCCAGCCCCAAACTTTTTTGCCCTGTGGAATCCTCCATTAGGCCTGGAAAATGTGATTCTTTATTACGTTTGTAATCAGATAACGAAGTGCTCCTTCAAAACTTGCTGACATCGCAGATATGGAGGGTTTCATGCCTCTTCTCAGAAACGGTTCAGCATTTTTCCAAACACACAAACTTTGTGAACTTGTTTGCATAGTCCCGTAGTTACATTTTTCTTTATGTTGACAGTTATTTGATATCTGTATCTAGGATCTGACTTGTTTTGATGGCAGTGATAGGCGTGAGATTCTTCAGGGGACAACAACTCATCTTGTTAGCTCTATATGTAGTTTCTCAGGTCAGTACTTCAGTGCTCATTTCCTCTTGATAGTGGTGATGGAATCTGATAATTTTGAAACTATAACCAATGAAGGCACTGTACATAGTTGCACCTATTAAAAGGTCTTATGCCACCTCACCACGTCTTAATTACTTTTTGATCAACTTTAATGTCTTTAGGCCTTTATGAAAGTGCAAGTGTTGATACTGTTTTTTGCATTCCATACTTTCTTCTCAGCTTCATTGATCCATTTCTATCAATTTCTGAAAGCTGAATGTTTCTCCTTTTTCACCCAGAACTCAAAATAATATATTGTAAAACAACATATATTATTGGAACCTCATGATCAACTCAAGTATAGATTTATCATATTGCTAACATGCTGTTTGATAAGCAGTAATACATATGAAGATAAGAGCAACTTGACCGGGAAAACATGTTGATCTGACATTCTAAGCTGTGAAGTTTGTAACCAAAAGTTAAGAATCAGAAGTTTAGGCTATTCTGTTTATTTGGTAAAAATTTCTGAGTGACCCCAAGTAAAATTATTAATTCCATGAGTAACATGGGAAGCCATTCACTCCAATGGCCAGTCCAGACAATCATGAGCAACAAATCATTGTGCTCATAATTGATAAACTATGAGATTGAGTTTGATCAAATTGATAGATTATTGTGCTTGTCTGCACTTTCTAGTTTAAAAATTCACAATCAAAATAAATTTTTCCGGAGACTCTGCATGTTTAATACGCAATTGATATGTTGTTTCAGTATACTCAATACTGTCGTCGTGCACATTTATATATGAAACTCTCTTTGATTTCGATAGGAGAAGAATCAAGAGCGGTAATTTTGAGGAAACCTTTATGGAGTTGCTGCAACAAATGCTCTTGAATTAGGAATTGATTCAGACACATTGATGTAACCCTGCATCAAGGCTTCCCTGGTAGTATAGCTAGGTATTTTTTATTTGATTCATTTTAAGCCTTTTTCTGTTGCATTTCTAATTAGCATTTGTTGATTTTGTTCTCATTTGAACCATTTATCTCGTCATCTGGCCTTATGGCAGAAAGCTGTGAGGTCTGAGAGAAGGAAAAAACCAACACTTGCTGTATATGTTCCATTTGAAGGACATCTTGATCACTACTTAATGAATTTCCCTCGGAAACTCTTAGGGGCCCAGTTGAATGTTGTCATGTGGATGCTAAAATCTGAAGATTTCTGTGAACAGAATTGTTATTTTCAATTTACTCTTATCCAAGCACCTCCTTTTCAAAAATGTCTCATAGCTTAGCAAGTTCTCCATTTTTTGCATCGAGTTTGTTTCATGATGAGAAGTATTTTGGCCCTAGCTTTAAGAATTCCGTGCTGAGTGGCTTTCCTGAGTACTGGTCCATGACATTATCCGTCCGCAGAAATCTGGCACTCTTGGGCCTGCAGTATTGTGTATACACTTTCCGGTATTGAGCTCGCTTTCTAAATTTATTTCATTATTTACTTTACCCTTTTATAATTTTCCCCATAAAACACCTTTAGATAATGTTAGCATTTGAGCAATAGAGAGCCAGCGATAGAAAGTAATTGACAAGCTAAGGAATGAAGTCCTTACAGAAATTGAGGAAAGCAAGGCTTTCATTCAGGTCAAAAGTGCTTGTGGCTGTTTTGTGGCAAGCTCATAATGAGTAGTTACTTGCGTTGAAGTAAGCGAAGTAGTTTGTTTACGTTCGAGATATTTAGAGTGGTTTTATTCACAAATTTGGGCTTGTTCTGTTTGTACTCCTGCGCGGATCGATTCAAAATTCTGAAGTGTCTGGTTGCCCTTTACCACATTTTTTACAGCAAGTAATTGTCCGTTCATATTTTCTTTTGTTTTTTGGGCCCTTATATTTTTTCTCACCATATATTTGTGACTTTATATTTTCCCAAACACAATTCATACATAGTCATCGTCATTACTTAAATAAAAACAGCTAATTTTTTTTTTAAATTGAAACAGAAAAAAAAAAAAAAAAACCTTAAGTGGCAAATGGCGGAGCAATTTAATTGACGGAATAGCTCAGGAAAGACGACAAAAAGTAAACCACGCGCTAATGTAACACTTACATTAATTAACCCAGGCGTAGAAAATAAGCTAACCCAGATTTGTGACGCGCTAATGTAACGGCTACATCAATTAATTCATGCGTACAAGTTAAGCTACCCAAATTCTATAAAACGAAACCCACCACCACCAGTCTCACAATTTCTTCAATTGGGCGATATACGAACCCTAATATCAACAACAATGTCAATTTCGTTCATTCTCAAACTGTCATTCCCACCCTCCTCCTCTTCTCCAAACTTTCACCCCTCTCTCTAGGCAGGTGAATTGTTGAACAGCTGATGAGATTCTAGCCCTAGGCATTATTGTTGAAAAGGGTATTTTAAGTGGAAGATCGAAATATGAATGTTGGAGTCGGCTACGAAGGTACTGCTATTTAATGATCCAATTTGTGTGTTCTTCTATTTTTTTTTTTTATGAATATTGGAGTTGGCATTGTTTGTGTTTTCTTGTATTATCGTCACTAATAAATTGCAAAAGTTGAAATTTCTAATTTGATTTCTTGACATCTATGGGTCTGATTTTTGAATGAAATTTCCGTCTACTTGTTGTAATTTACTGTTGATTTACTGTTTATTGTAACTCATTGTCTGCATTGAGCAACATTTGAGTTCAGGGGTGAAATTGAGCTTGCATAGTCAGATAAATAGTCAGTTGGACGGTTGTGGAAAATTGATTTATTGCTCTTCCTTCTGCAGACAGACTTTTTTTTTTTTTTTTTTTTTTTAATTGAAAGTTCAACTGGAGATGGCTTATACTCCATGTTTCAGATAATGCTATTTTTACACTGTCAAAATCCATTTGAAGCTTATATCTGACATAGAAGTTACCATAAAAGAGCCAAGTCTTTTCTAGTATATTTAACTTTATGTACTGACTTTTCTCAGCTGAGACCAAAATAACATTTTAATTAACTCTCATTATGACTGATTGATTGTTGGATGTGATCTTAAATCTATCTACTTGACCTGCATTGATAAGTTATAAGTGGGGTATGGCGGGGAAATCATAGGATCTATCATTCATATGTTAAGTTTTTTTTCTCTTTTTAACCCGTATGAGGTGTTTCAAACTGACATGTGTCTAGATTTTACAAGTGTATCTGGAGTTATTCTTTCTGTTGTGGAAAGACTGATCAGTAGGAGTGTTTTATAGCTTAAAAGTTTTTAGCAAGTCACTGAACTTTGAGTGATTCTATCATGATTTTAGGGTCTCTGATTGAGAATGAACACTGAGCTGGCTGGATTATGTTTCACCAAAACATGGTGCGACGAAGTTTGCACCACTCAGAATATTTAACCCACCTTTTGGTTTCCCCTTTTTCTCACTCATTAATACTAAGAATTAATACTTTGGTTCTCACCTATCATATTTTCATGTATAACTAATGATTGGCCATGATGGTGATCCATGCCGTACACTAGCTGCTTCTCTTTCTTTGTAGGATAGCTGCCTAGACTTTCAAAGCTTAGTCCAGTGAAGCATATTGGTCTACTCTGATCTAGTGAAGTCATGTTGTTTAAATAAATATCTTCTTTTATTCCAGATTTTATGCTTTGTTAATGATGAAAAGGAGGGAAGCAAAACTACGTAATATGCTTGTTAATGATGAAAAGCAGGGAAGCAAAACTACGTAATTTCCTTGTTATTTTCAGATCTTAAGTGTATCCAACAGATCACGACACAAAGGTTAACGCTTGATTATTTTCATGCTTTTTATTTTTCTCATGACCCAATTATATTGTTGCATGATGATGCGAATGTTTACATAAGTCAGAAATTGTTCTTGATCAGCCAGTAGACGGATACCTACTTCGAAGATTATGGATGCATGCAATGAAAAAAAGAGAAGAGACCTTTGAAACAGATATGTGGAAGGTTGTCAAGTCATTTATGTCATGTTACTCCATTCCAGACTCACACTCATGTTTAAGGTTACAAGGAGCTCTTATTGGTATTCTTTATTCTCATAATTTCAGATCTGTTGACAGTTGTTTTCATTAATGTAGAAATCAGCCTGAAAAAAGAGTGAGGTATTCCAGACGATTCCTGTTGAAGAATTTGTATTTCTACCGTTCTCTTTCTTTATGTTCACGTGCCCATCGTATTATATTGCTTGACTGCCACATCAATAAATGTATGGATCAGCCGATCAGAAATGTAAGCAAAACTTGCCAAGTTGAAGCTCCTCTGAATTTCTATTTTAAAAGGGACAAACCCTCGAAATAACCACTCCATCGACTTGTACTAGCTCCTTAAGCAACCTTCCGTACATCATTTCCTTCGCTTAGTGGGTATTCACACTGGAATCTCTCCTGAGTGTATCATCTAAAGTATTTATCTCTTTTTATGCTTTATTATTCAGTTCATCAGTCAATGAAAATATGGCTTGGGAACTCTTGTCATGTATTTATCTCTTTCAAAAACTATTTATTTACTTTGTCTCAAATTGTCAGTGACATTTGGTTAACACTTATCAGATTTGATTTCTAGCAGGATAGAAATGAGAAAAGGGGAGTTAAGTCCTTTTTCTTTTTAAGATCTTTTGCTATTTGTGGAGCAAGGTGGTAGAATAGAAACTAAGAATGAAGCCAAACAAGCAACATAAACTGGTCTGAACCCTAATTTTTCATTTGTTCGAAGCATGGTGTAAGTAATGGAGGGGCTCTTTTAGAGACAAAGCATACACTCACATGGATAATCTGTGGCTTTTTTACTGATCCATATTTAAAGTTGTTGATGTAATGTTCCTACACTTACCAGGACATATATCTGCTTGAGGTTGGTACGTCTACCCTTTTTCACTATTCCGTTATATCTCTTTTAAATTGGAGAAGCACTTTCTTGTTAGCCTTTCATTAGTTCAAACTACACTGTTGATATTCCTTGTAAGCCTTTAGATGATTGTTGCAGTTATTGGTGTATGCTTTTGTATTTTCTAAACAATCTTAAGCATTTCCCTCGGTTTATTTCCTATTTTGGCTTAACTTTACTATCAATGGATGTTGTTATATTTTAGCTGCCCAACATCTTCACTACAGAAAGTAAAGAAGGCTAATGTTATCCTTTATACTTTTTGGAAATCCCGAGCACATAAAACTCTAGGAAGCTTTTCCCCTTTTACCTACTCGATTTAGTTCCTATTATTTATATCACTGCTCACCCTTTGCTACAGATTGATGAATTTATGTTTGCCTCGTTACAAAAGCTATCAATGTTCGTTCTACTCCTATAGTTGCATTGCATTTACACTGATTTATTCCTTTTGTATATGAAAGGTTCTTAATATAAAAGATATCTCCATTTTTTTTTTTTTGTATTAGCTGCCGTGTTCTTCTCATCACTGAGGACGATGTCATTGGTGTATCCATACACCACAATGTGTAATCATGAATATGATTTTCTTCTGAACAAATCAAAGATGAAAGAGGGACCTTTTTGGAGTGGAGGGAGTATTTGGTTGGGGTTTTGCATCCCTGTTCTGCTTGTCACTTAGTTGCAATCGTTGCTGCATTTTTTTTGTTTTTGAATGGAATATTAATTATTTTCTGCCTGAAATATTCTTTCTTTTCTAAAAGATTATTTTTTGACAGGAGACAAATCCTTTGGTACCGCTGGACATGTTGAACAGTTATGAAAAGGCACTGGAGTTCGTGGACAGGTTTCATATTTCTTTGCTATTAAGACTTTTTATAGATTGTACGTTTGTATATGCAATGTTTATCTTCTCTTATATATTATGCGTTGGGGTGGGCCATTGCACTGCAGGGAAGGGGTTAGGTTGATGCTATTTGCCTGTATATCTAGAACAATTCTAAGTAGAATGCAGATGATCCTATGCTTCCTTCTTGCAGATTGTTCATGTTGATGAGATTAAAGAGAGAGAAGCAAACTTTGTCGAGGTTCCAAGTGAACTTTCAGAAAGCACACGATCTGCGCAAATCTGTTGGTGTTAATAAGGTTATATTGCCACCAGGTTATATATATAAACCTTTATCTGTGTGTGTTTATATATATATAAACACTCACATATATATCTTTATATGTGTGTGTGTGTCTGTCTATATATATATGTGTAAATATGTACATATATTTGTGTGTGTGTAGATAGACACACACACACACACATCTTAATTCCCGTGCACGACCGTTTTTTCACAATTTCAAATGGAACGGAGGGAGTATATATACATATACCTATTCCCTGCAAACAGTAACACTTTGCAGCCCTATTACTTTTTGGATTTCGTTTTTACTCTCTTGACTTAGGCTGCGTCAATTCAGACTTCCAGTGTCGGAAAGGATGTCATCTTGGAAACAATGCCATCCAGTGGGAGATCTCTTTGTATAATACTCCGGTGTTTGAAATGAAAATAGATGGCGAGTGCCCGATCGAATTCATCTTGTCACAGAGCACCGCCCTGTCAAGGCAGAAGTTGGGGGTTCGAACCCCGCCAGTCCCGATAAATTGAGTAAGTAGACGTATCTGCCCCGTCTTTCACAGAAAAAGGCAGCCATATCATTCCCAAGAGGAGTCTTTTCTCCTTTCGCATTTCTCATCACCTAACCCAGCAGATAAAGTACATTCCAGAGTCTGTTTTAGTGACTTTGGCACTGGACGGTCGAAAACTGGGTACTGTTGAGGCGGGAGAATTCAATATTGTCTCAAATATTGTTAGCATTGCTCTTTACTAGTTCCAGACAAAGCTTTCGCACAATATGGCTTATCTTGTGATATCGCTCAATAACGTTGAATGGGTACTACAGATGCTCTGTAATGGCAATTATGTTGCTTTGGTGGATTCTTAGATTTTCACTTTATGGGGTTTGAAGTGAATAATTTCACACATGTAGGCTTTAGCTCAAGATCAATTAAGAGCTATCTTATCTTTATCAAAAGATTTTAAAGTTGACTTAAATGTGGAATACTCCTCAGGATGATAGGCTATGGCTTCATGATAACACTAGACTGGTATTTCACTACGTTATGGTATTTCCAGACATTATTGTTTGTCAGCTTTCTGAATAGTGTGTTGATCTTTTGTCAGCTTTCTGAATAGCGTGTTGATCTTTTGTCAGCTTTCTGAATAACACGTTGATCTTTGTTCAGCTTATGTAGTAGATCACAAATTCAGATATGGTACACATGTCGGTGTGACCATTTCATGCCTTCATGGACAATTCGGAAGAATTTTATGGCCATTCTCTTCATCATATTGCACCTTACCTTCACTTTGCATAATGAGTTTCTTTTTGGATGATCTTTTTTTTAAAAAAAATAAAAAATAAAATTCTTTCAAGTTTCATTTTTTGATTTAAGAGAAGGTTGCTACTTCTTGAACTTTTGGCTGTCAAAGTGCTCTTAGACTGAGGAGACTTTGCTGGGTTGTGCTCATGGTATCCTTTCCCCTATGTTGTTTGCAGCGCAAGAATCCTCCCCAATTTCGTTACCCTCCACTTTAATTTAAAGCAGTCACACTGTGTGAGCACATGCGGACCCCACTACATAATATATACTCCTTCCGTACCAGTTTAAGGTTCTTATCCTTTTTGGTATGTCCCAGTTTAAGTTTCTTAGTTGCTTTATTCCTTAAATGGCAGAGTATGAATAGTGTTTTGGACAATCTTGTCCTCATAAAGTTCATATATTACAAAAAAACCATCACTCACCCATATACTTTTCACACACTTGCTTTATGAATGGACAATTATATCCTTCACACATTATTATTGTTGACTCAAATTTGCCTTGGTTTCTTAATAAACGTGTAAAGTCAAACTAAGAACCTTAAACCGGGACGGAGGGAGTATATGTGTGTGTGTGTGTGTGTGTGTGTGTATACTAAATTTTTTGATTAAGTGATGTAAAATGAGACGGAAGAGGTTTCAAACTTAAATCACAAGTGGAGCATATTGTGTGTGCTAATATTTTCCCTTCTCTTTCATGTGACGTATCACGTTCAGTCGT
The DNA here is from genome assembly GCA_026119855.1 of Campanula takesimana. Taxonomy (NCBI): domain Eukaryota; kingdom Viridiplantae; phylum Streptophyta; class Magnoliopsida; order Asterales; family Campanulaceae; genus Campanula; species Campanula takesimana. Next base: position 549,215 of record JAOWBW010000254.1, on the reverse strand, counting down.
TCACCTTTCTTGTGCAGTTTATGGTAGTGATTCTTCTTTGATATTTCGTACTGCGGCTTCTGCAAATCCTTGAGAACTTGCCATGGTAAGATTTTTTCTCTAATTGACATAATAATAACTTTAAGGTGATTTAATAATTTCTTGATGGTCATTCCATGGTTGTGGACGTGATGTTAGGAAACTACCTCTGCCGCATTTCATTATTTTCAGTGTACAATAGGTTTATGAAACCGAATGTACATTGCTGATGGGCCTTAACATGGAACTGATGAGCTTGTTTATAAGAGTTGGGAAATATTAGTAATAATTATCTATGGGATCAAGTGCTCCTATGGCATTCCAAATGGACTTTGAAATGCTTTGTTTTTGTTGTGATCAAATGCCGGAGCTTGAAACAGAGTCTTGCAAAGCTGGGACACTTTTTTTCCCTCTCCAAATAGGGTTCTCACCAGGTGCTGGTGCCCCACTTGTTAGCAATCTATATGCTATTCATCTGCTTAAAGTAATAAGTCATGCATTTACCTCGAATGTTTCAATATCATTTCCTTATCGTCTTTGCTGCTGTAGGAACTCACAGATCTACCAACAATGGAGTTGATTCGGAATGATGGCAGTCCTTCCAGCCCCAAAATTTTTGCCCTGTGGAATCCTCCGTTAGGCCTGGAAACTTTATTACGTTGTAATCAGGTAAAAAAGGGCTTCTTCAAAACCTGTTGATACCGCAAATATGGAGGATTTTATGCCTCTTCTCAGAAACAGTTCAGCTTGGACTTCGTTGGATTCCGTTTTTCAAAACACACCAACTTTGTGAACTTGTTTGCACAGTCCCATAGTTACATTTTCTTTATGTTGACAATTTATTAATATCTGTATCTAGGATCTGACTTGTTTTGATGGCAATGATAGGCGTGAGATTCTTCAGGGGACAGGCGGACAGCACCTCATCTTGTTAGCTCTATACATAGTTGCTCAGGTCAGTAATTCAGTGCTTATTTCCTCTTGATAGTGGTGTTGGAATCTGATAATTTTGAAACTATAACCAATGAAGGCACTTTTTCATAGTTGCGCCTATTAAAAGGTCTTATGTTATGCCACCTCACCAAGTCTTGAAATAATTTTTGGTCAACTTCAAGGTCTTTAGGCCCTTATGAAAGGTGCAAGTGTTGATACATTTTTTTTTTTTTTTGCATTCCATACTTTCTTATTCTCAGCTTCATGGATCCATTTCTATCAATTTCTGATAACTGAATGTTTCTTCTCCTTTTTCACCCAGAACTCAAAATAATATATTGTAAAACAACATATATTACTGGAACCTCATGATCAACTCAAGTATATATTTATCATATTGCTAACATGCTGTTTGATAAGCAGTAATACATATGAAAATAGCAACTTGACCGGGAAAACATGTTGATCTTACATTCTAAGCTGTGAAGTTTGTAAATCAGAATTTTAGGCTATTCTGTTTATTTGGTAAAATTTCTGAGTGACCCCAGCTAACATTATTGATTCCATGAGTAATATGGGGAGCCATTCACTCCAATGGCCAGTCCAGACTATCATGAGCGATAAATCATTGTGCTCATAATTAATAAACTTTGGAATTTAGTTTGATCAAATTGATAGATTATTGTGCTTGTCTGCACTTTCTAGTTTAAAAATTCAAAATCAATTTTTTTTTTTAGGGAGACTGCATGTTTAATACGCAATTGATATGTTGTTTCAGTATACTTTTCTGATGTTTGGTCGTCGTGCACATTTACAGCTAACATATGTTTTTATTATTGAATTGAGCTTCCTTATCAGATTTAGTTCCTCAGGATTCTTATGATAATACGTATCAACCTCTCTTTAATTTTGATAGGAGAAGAATCAAGAGCGATTATTTTGAGGAAACCTATATGGAGTTGCTGCAACAAATGCTCTTGAATTAGGAATTGATTTCAGACACATTGATGTAACTCTGCATCTAGGCTTCCCTGGTAGTATAGCTAGGTACTTTTACTTGATTCAGTTTAAGTCTTTTTCTGTTACGTTTCAAATTAGCATTTGTTGATTTTGTTTTCCTTCGAACCATTTATCTCGTCATCTGGCCTATGGCAGAAAGCTGTAAGGTCTGAGAGAAGGAAAAAACCAACACTTGCTGTACATGTTGCATTTGAAGGACCTCTTGATCACTACTTAATGAATTTCCCTCGGAAACACTTAGGGGCCCAGTCGAATGCTGTCATGTGGATGCTAAAATATGAAGGTTTCTGTGAACAGAATTGTTATTTTCAATTTACTCTTATGTAAGCACCTCTCTCTTTCAAGAATGTCTCGCAGCTTTGCAAGTTCTCCATATTTTTTTGCATTGAGTTCATTTCACGATGAAAAGTAGTTTGGCCCTAGCTTTAAGAATTCTGTGTTGTGGCTTTCCTGAGTACTGATTCATCACATGATCCGTCCTTAGAAATCTGGAACATTTGGGCCTGAAGTATTGTAAATTATATAAGTTAATCAAACATCTAGTTTACTACTCATATTTCTGAAACACGCACGTAACATTTTCTTCTCCTTGTTTCTTTTAGGGACGGAGGGAGTACTAATACGACTGGTAAAGGGATGATGAAGAGACATTGAACAAGTAAACATGGTCGGTCAGACTCAACAATGCCAGGAAACAATGCAAAATAAAACCAAAGTAAAAAAAAAAAAAAAAGGCTTACCAGTTTCTTTTGATTATCTCACTGGTTACTGGAGGAGTAAGTGAAAAATTCTTTTGATGTGTATTTATTTATAACTCTCTAGCTCGTTTTGTTAATTCACCATACCACTGGTTTGTAATATTTATTTTGCTCTGATTGGAAAATGTTAAATTTGGTTAAACATGTGTTAGTAGACATGTTCGAATGTCAATATCCAACAATTAATTAATTTGCGAGAGAATAAGATTATATCAAATCTCAACTCACCAACCATATTTCTCACTTTTTTGCTAAATCTGTTTGATATTTTGAAACGAACAAAGACCTATGATACCTATATATAGTAGTGAGTAACCTGTCGAAATTCGACGGGAATAATAAGGCTAATTAATTAATAAAAAATGATGCAATGCATTTCCATACTTTAGAGAGAGACTTAAAACTATAGTTCAGCATTTAAAGAGCATAAATCTGGTAATTAGGTGTATAATAAGTGGCAAATATGCTGGACAACTCTAAATTATGGGAACTAATATAAAGTATAAAAACCCCCCCTCCCCAAACCAAAAGAAAAAGAAATTAAACAAAAAAATCTTATAGTATAGTGTGCGTAATGCTACCAGAAAATCAACAATAGTATAGTTCCCTTATCAAGCTGAAGCTGAACGTCTATTTCTTCATGCACTTGGGTGCTTCATCTTTAGCATTTAGTCTCAATCTCTGGAACTAGCTGCAGTGAAGAAGACTCACCACTCACTCTTTCTTTCCTATTCATTACTCCTACAAAGACGCCCATTATGATCTAGAAAACTAGAACCAAAATGGGGGATTATCAAATGAGATGGTAATAGCAAGCATATGTAGGATGTCATATCAAAAGAGAAAATTCAAACATACTGGAACATGCTCAGCTACAATCGTGAGGGCCGTAACTTTGTCACCAAAAATTATCTCGTCCGGATCTACCAGATTTATATTTAACATAGTGATTATATCCCCTTTACACCTAAAGCATATTCGACGCAAGTAAGTATATGTTATCAAACTGACCCTGCATTAACATACAAATAAATATATATTGAACATGCATTTCAGAGCCTAGAGTGAAAGTATCTTGCTTACATGCCCATGAATGCCTCTTAAGAAGACTGTTAGGTGCATACCTTGTATATTAGATCGACAGTTGACAAATTGCAGTACCACCAGGAACGCGTAAATCTACTATGCAAACAGATCCCTAGGCAGAGAGGATGACATTTAGACCTAGAAATTCTGTTATTGAATCGTAAAGTTTTGTTAAAGAATATGTTGATATTCCCTTCATGTTGATTACAGTTGAATAAAAGGATTCACACATATTAACTAACATAGAACAATTCACATAAAGAAATACTTCATCCGTCTCACCTCACTTGAGACTTATTTCTATTTTGGTCCGTCCCACTTCACTTAAGACTCCCCCAAATAGTAATCTTTTTATAATTTTATATTCAATCTACCTCACCCACTCATTCTCTCTCTTCAATTTCCACCACACAATTCATTCAACCAACCTACTATTAACCCCTCGCATTCTCTCTCTTCATTTTCTACCACTCATTTTTCTTATTTTATTATTTTTTTCCTTAATTATTGTGTCCACCTCTTAGGTCTCAAGTGAGGTGGGACGGAGGGAGTAGTTGATAACAGAAGTGCAGACAAAAATCAAAAACACAAATAATACAACATTTTAAAATTTTGTTAAAGATCAATTTTTAAAGTGAGATAGAAAAGTAAAAATTAGACACATGCACCCCAAATGGATATTGACATATCTAACCAACTGTAATCAGCTTTAGAAACAGGAATAGCGCGAGGGAAGCAAGTTAAAACAAAAATAGAGATTGAGGAAGGGAGTTAGAGAGACCCAAAATAGCATAAATAATTAAACAATGATGAAAGTTTCTTAAAACTCTGTCCCTAAATGAAAGTTCAAATTTCACTTCGAAAGGTTGAGGATAGTTATTTCCATGTAATTTTCAATCTTCCCTACCTTTCATTGACTCGTAATATTGGTTTGCACTCGTATATTGAAATGAAAGTTCAACATATATTCTTTACCAAAACAAAAAAACAAAGGTTGGCGAAAGTTATTCTTCAACAAAAATAAAATACATACTAACTCATTCCCAAAATGAATTCCCGCAAAAGTTTTTAATTTTCTCTTGATCAAGAGCAAATTTGAAAAAAAAATCGGACATTCATCGTCAACATCAATCCTTAATGACAACAAAATAGTGATGAGAGAACACCAATGCGGAATAAATTCTCTCCACTTATGTGAACCTAGTAGGAGCAACAAATACCAATAACAATGCAATATAGAATGATAAACAATCACCAATCAACAAGAATAACACCGGAGATTTTTAACGTGGAAAACCTTCTCAAACCGAGAAGTAAAAACCACGGGACCAAGTCCAGAAACAATCCACTAATACGAAAAATAGGTTCGGTACAAGAGAGATTGCACAACCAACAATATCAAGAAAACAATCTTGATATAAACCAAAACACCAAAAACAACCCCAGAAACAGTACCAGAAACTGCAGCAGATTCGGACCAGAAAATCACCTGTATTGAGATCTGGAAAACTCGATCGACACCGATAGGATTGTATTTCTGTCTCTTAGAAAAACCCAGGCGAAAAAATCACTCGAATCGGACCACGAACGAATCGGGAATCGCGATTTACAAACTGCTGCGCTGACAGGAATTGTACTGCGGGAATTCTGTTTTTCTCTCTGTTTACGGCTGCTCTAACCCTCGTACTAGCCACAAAACGTAAACTAAATAACCTATTAAAAACCTAATAGACTAAGGGAAAGATGAGCTAATATTTTTGGGCTTTTATTAATTAAAAAACATAAAAGAAACGTGGGCTTTTCTCAACTTGGGAGAGACCGAAAAACCCAACAAACTCCCCCTCGCGACTATGTTGAGAACTCCATCATACCTGTGATCTCGCAGCAAGTATCATGTTTCTTCTTTGGCAAACTCTTTGTCATCATGTCCGAACCATTCCAATTAGTGTGAACCTTCTCAATGTGTAGCAGCTTGGATTTTAGAGCATCTTGAATCCAATGATAACGAACATCAATATGCTTCGACTTGGAATGAAAACTCGAGTTCTTAGCAAGATGTATAGTACTCTGACTATCACAGAAAACTACATACCTCTCTTGCATACGCCCAATTTCTTGAGTAAACCGCTTCATCCACAACATCTCTTTTGAAGCTTCCGTTGATGCGATGAATTCTGCCTCTATGGTAGATAGTGAAACACACTTATGCAACTTTGATTGCCATGACACTGCTCCCCCTGCAAATGTGACTAAGTACCCCGATATAGACTTCCTCGAATCAGAATCACGAGCCATATCAGAATCTGTGAAAGCTTCTAAAACTGGCTTGTCTTCTCCGTAACAAATACACAACTTGTAAGTGCCTCTAAGATACTTGAGAATCCACTTAACTGCATCCAAATGTTCTCTACCTGGATTGGAGAGATACCGGCTAACAACACCAACTGTATGAGCTAAATCTGGCCTTGTACACACCATCGCGTACATCAAGCTACCAATTGCTGAAGCATACGGAACTCATTCCATTTCCCGTTTCTGTTCTACACTGGAGGGACACTGTTCTGAATTCAACTTGAACTGACTAGCAAGCGGAGTACCAACCGGCTTGGCTTTATCCATGTTGCACCTTTCAAGCACTTTCTCAATAAACCGTTCCTGTGATAACCACAGATTCTTTTTCTTTCTGTCTCGGCTAATTCTCATCCCAAGAATTTGTTTTGCTGGACCCAAATCCTTCATAGCAAAAGACTTGCTAAGCTCTTTCTTCAACTTGTCAATTTTCCTGATATCCTGACCAACAAGCAACATATCATCAACATATAAAAGCAAGATAATAAAATCATTATCAGGAAATTTCTTGACAAAAACACAATGATCAGAAGCTGTCCTGGTATATTTGTGCGCCTCCATGAATGACTCGAACTTCTTGTACCACTATCTTGGAGCCTGTTTCAAACCATATAAGCTTTTCTTCAACTTGCAGACTAGGTTTTCTTTTCCCTTTACTACAAAACCCTCTGGCTGCTCTATAAAAATTTCTTGCTTTAAATCTCCATGTAGAAAAGCGGTCTTCACATCTAACTGTTCAATCTCCAAGTCCATACTAGCAGCTAAACCAAGAACAACTCGAACAGATGACATCTTCACAACAGGTGAAAAGATTTCCCCAAAATCTACCCCTTCTTTCTGACTGAAACCCTTCACAACCAATCTTGCCTTGTACCTTGGATGCGAACTATTTTCTTCAGTCTTCAACCTGTATACCCATTTGTTCTTGAGTGCTCTCTTACCCTTAGGTAACTTTACTAGCTCAAAAGTGTGATTATCATGCAAAGATTTCATCTCTTCTTGCATGGCATTCTTCCACTTATCCTTGTCCACATGATCAATAGCCTCTCGGTAACACTCAGGTTCTCCCCCATAAGTTAAAAACACATAATCTGTAATGGGATACCTGCTCGAAGGTTGCCGATCTCTATTTGACCTTCTAGGTGGAACAACTACAGGTGGGACATCAATCTGCTGCTGCTCATCATAAATCTGCTGCTCATCTGTTTGCATGGGAGTCTCAGCCTCATATGTATCCTGTATATGATCATGAAAATCATTCTCAACCCACTCTGGTACTGCTTCTAAAGGAACTGGATCCAAATCAATTAAGTCACCGCTGTTATATGACACTGTCTTCTCTGCTTTATTAATGTCGGCTATAGTCTGATCTTCCATAAAAACTACATCCCTGCTTCTTATAATCTTCTTCTCAATCGGATCATAAAGCTTGTAGCCAAAATCATCAAAACCATAACCCACAAAAATGCACTGACGTGTCTTCATATCAAGCTTGGACCGTTAATCCTTAGGTATATGCACAAATGCCTTACACCCAAAAACACGCAAATGATCATAAGATACATCTTTACCTGTCCAAACCTTTTCTGGTACTTCAAAATTCAGCGAAACACAAGGTGACTTATTTAGCACATGAACAACAATACTCAAAGCCTCACCCCAAAAAGTTCTTGGAAGCCCTGCATGAGAAAGTAAACACCTGACCCTTTCCACTAGTGTCCTGTTCATTCTCTCTGCAATACCATTCAACTGCGGTGTCTTCGGAGGTGTCTTTTGATGCCGAATACCCTGCTCCTTGCAGTATCTATGAAACGGACCTGTATAATCACCCCTATTATCTGTTCGGATACATTTCAGCTTTTTCCCAGTTTCTCTCTCAACAGAAGCGTGAAATTCTATGAACACATCTAAAACTTGATCTTTGGTACTCAAGGTATAAACCCATAACTTCCTAGAGTGATCATCAATGAAAGTCACAAAATAAAGAGAACCACCAAGTGTTCTAGTTTTCATCGGACCACACACATCAGAGTATACAAGATCAAGTAAATTTTGCTTTCTAGAAGGAGGGCGACTCTTAAAAGAAACTCTATTTTGCTTACCTGCCATGCAATGAGAACACTTCTTCAACTGCATATTTTTCAACCCAGAAAGGAGTTTCTTTTTAGCCAATGCTTCCATTCCCTTTTCACTCATATGGCTAAGTCGCTTATGCCAAAGCTCAACTGCAATCTCAGACTCTGCAACATTAATAATGTATTTGCATACTTTTGCCTGCATCGAATATAAGGTAGAATGCTTCGTACCTTTTGCCACAATCATTGAACCTCTGGTAAACTTCCATTGTCCACGACTGAAAGTATTGCAAAAACCATCATCAGACGAAGATCTAGAACATGCCTCACATCCCTGAGAACTAGCTTCATGCCAACTTCCGTTTCAAGGCAAACATTACCAATCCCAACATTTTTTGCCAAATTACCATTTCCCATCTTAACAGACCCATATTCACCAGGTGTGTAGGATGTAAAGAAATCTAAATGGGAGGTGGCATGAATAGAAGCACCACTGTCTATTACCCAACTTACCTCACTACCTATGAAATTAATACTCTCATCATCATAGACAAGAAGAAAATCTTCAGTGGCTGTAGCAACTCGATCTCCATCGATGTTATCATCTTTCTTACCATCTCTGTCTCTGAGCTTCCTATTCTCTTTTTTCAACTGAAAGCAAAATCTCTTAATGTGTCCCTTCTTACCACAGTGATCGCACTCTTTATCTGCATATTTACCCCTTGACATGCTTCTATTTTTCGACTGATCTCTACTCTGACCTCTGTTACTGTTCTGACCCCGATGCCTGCTTCTTCCCATGTCTTCAACAACTAAGGCATCTGCCTGTGAACTTGAACTGGAACCCTGCGACTTCCTTCTCAACTCTTCATTCAGAACACTGCTTTTAGCTAAGTCCATCGAAACAATACCATCAGGTGCAGAGTTTGTCAAAGAAGTTCTAAAGGTCTCCCAAGAATCTGGTAAGGTACCAAGAAGCCATAAACATTTAATCTCTTCATCAAACTTTATACCCATCTCTGATAGCTGGTTCATATATCTCTAGAAAGAGTTCAAATGATCTGTCATCGCAGTCTCATCTCTGTACCTCAAACCAATCATTTGTTTCATCAGAAACAATTTGCTGTTCCCAGTCTTTCGGGTATAAAGCTCCTCAAGCTTACTCCACAAAGTTCGGGCATGCTTCTCTGTACTAATGTGATTTAACACATTATCATCTACCCACTGCCTGATATACCCACAAACTTGTCGATGCAATAAAACCCAATCATCATCAGTTTTATCCTCAGGTTTTTCAGCACAGAAAACTGGTTGGTGAGATCCCTTCACATAAAGAAGATCTTCCATCTTCGATTTCCACAACTGATAATTTGGGCCATTCAGATTAAGCATTCTACTGGTATTAGCCTCCATCGTTCAACACAAGTCAAATAAAATCACAAAACCAAAAGCTCTTGACACCACTTTGATGAGAGAACAACAATGCGGAATAAATTCTCTCCACTTATGTGAACCTAGTAGGAGCAAAAAATACCAATAACGCAATAACAATGCAATATAGAATGATAAACAATCACCAATCAACAAGAATAACACCGGAGATTTTTAACGTGGAAAACCTTTTCAAACCGAGAAGTAAAAACCATGGGACCAAGTCCAGAAACAATCCACTAATACGAAAAATAGGTTCGGTACAAGAGAGATTGCACAGCCAACAATATCAAGAAAACAATCTTGATATAAACCAAAACACCAAAAACAACCCCATTAACAGTACCAAAAACTGCAGCAGATTCGGACCAGAAAATAACCTGTATTGAGATTTGGAAAACCCGATCGACACCGATAGATTGAAGCTCTGTCTCTTAGCAAAACCCAGGCGAAAAAATCACTCAAATCGGACCACGAACGAAGCGGGAATCGCGATTTGAAAACTACTGCGCTGACAGGAATTGTACTGCGGGAATTCTGTTTTTCTCTCTGTTTACGGCTGCTCTAACCCTCATACTAGCCACAAAACGTAAACTAAATAACCTATTAAAAACCTAATAGACTAAGGGAAAGATGGGCTAATATTTTTGGGCTTTTATTAATTAAAAAACATAAAAGAAACGTGGGCTTTGCTCAACTTAGGAGAGACCGAAAAACCCAACAAATAGTACATAAAAAAATATATTTAACTACTCTTACATAAGCACTGCAAGCAGAAATTGACCTCCACAATACTTTATCCATAGTCTAAATAGATATAAGAAACTAATTAAATCATTAGTTCAATACTCCCTCCGTCCCATAACTATGTGGACAATAAGTTTTGCACGGGAATTAAGGTATGAATAGTAGTGGGTAGTTGTTGCGAGTGTGAAAAATGAAGTAGGAGAGAGAAAATGGGGTAGAGAATAGTAGGTTGATTGGTGTTGTGAGTAAAAAGTAAGATAGGAGAGAGAATAAGTGAGAGGAATAGTAAATAATCTTTACCATTTTAGGAAAGTGTAATTTATCAATGAGACGCCCAAAATAAAAATTTGTCCACATAGTTATGAGACAGAGGGAGTATACCCTAACTGGAAACATGCTTAGAACAGCAATGGCAACAACCAAAATATGACAAATCCCACTTCACATGAACAATTAATTGAATCAATATAAAGACCAATATCAAGACAAAGAACAATAATATCACATACATTACAATTAGCATTTCATTAACAATGAATACTATTATTTTTGTATGAGAGCGAAAGTAGAGAAAAATTACTCATTTCAAAGACAAAAAGCTACAAATCAATGCACTGCTACTAATATTGCTGCAATCATGAATTACAAAATCAAATCGAATAATGTATTCGATTTTTCTCAGTCACAAAATCATTAATAAGCCAGATTATTAACCTAGATTGAAATTACGTGCACTTATTAGAAATATGTTGAAAAAGCAATCCATTCAAACATTTAAAAAAATTATTGCATCTAAAGTTATGACTAATAAATGAATTATTGCAAATATGAATGTTTATAAATTTAGAATTACCTCATAATTTGTGAAAAACTTCTTTATAAACACATTAGTGATCATATCTTATAAAAAAAAGTCTAAATCCTTAGCTATATCAGAGTAATTTGAATGTAAATGTAACTCCACAAAATTAGGAGATGTGGATTTCACAATCATTTTAAATCTATCTAATTTTTAATCAAATTATTATAATATTTAGCCCACTAATCACGCAAAGGACAAATTTGGCTTCCGGAAGATGGAGGCAATGAATTGAGATTTGCTTTAATCAATTGGATAAGAATCGTTTTCCTTAAATGAATATTTGTTAGATCAATCTAAATTTGGTTTTCAATTTTAAAAAATTTAAGTGTTCACAAATTAGGTTAAAAATCTGTTTTTAACCATTTAAATTTTGTTTAACAATTGGATAAGAATCCTTTATCATAATTCGTCTTAAATATTGATAGTCTTGTTCATTCATCAACCATTTTAAAATTACAATAAAGAATCTCGTAATATAAGATATTTGTATTCTAAGCTATAATTTTTATTTTTACAATTTGGGCTTAAAAGTGCATGTACAAAACATGGCTAGCGAAGCAAGTGTTTATATCCTTAAAAAGTTTGAATAATCAAATGTGAAAATCATTTTGGAAATGAAGGAGTAATAAGGAATCTCATAAGATAATTTAATGATGATTTCTTTACATTGGCAGCATAATATCTCCATGTTAATAAGAGCATAATATCTCCATGTTAATAAGGCTAAAATATTGCTTAGGACAAATTCTTCCGTGCGGCGGGCGCGACCCGCGGGTCAACCCGACCGGCCCGACCCACCCGACCCGCTATCCGCCTCTCCTCCACTCCCCAGGCGACACGTGGCGCGCTGTGAGCCACATCTGGTTCGCCCAACCGCGCGCTGCCACGTGTCGTCTCTAAAAAAAAAACCAAAATCTTTAAAATGCTATATCTTGAGATTTATAAGTCAAAAAAATATTTAAAAATACCGTTGTGTTCGTCTCGACGAGACGAATAAAACTACATAGGTCATGATATGGTTTGATTTTTTTTTTTTTTAAAAAACATACTTTTTAAGACACAAAAAAATTTGATCTGCTTGTCAGCTCAAATGTAACACTCTGTTCTGATAAACGTAACACTTTCATCTTCAAAAAGTAACACTTTTCTACTGTCAAATGTAACAGCAGTTTTTACAAAAAAAAATAGGTTTGCATTTCAATTGTTACTTTCTCAATAAAAAATTGTTACATTTCATATATAATGTTACATTTAGGAATATAAACTCTTACAATTAAGAAAAAAAAATGTTACATTAATTTTTTATAAAATGTAACATTAGTTTTTAGTTGTCAATCCTATGTTAATTTTGGGAGAAAAAAAAAGTGTTACATTTGAAAAAATGAGTGTTACATTCCTTTATAAAAAGTGTTACATTAATAATTTAGTTGTGAATCTTTATGTTATCTTTAATCTATTGCATCAAAATTGTGGTACATTTGTTTTGAAAAAAAAGTGTTACATTTGAAGAAAAAAAGTGTTACATTTCGGTATAAAAAGTGTTACTTTTGTTGGAGGGAAAAAAATTGGGGTGACGAAAAAAAAAAAATCGGCAAAAAAAAAAAATAAAAAAAATCGGCTCGGCGGCTTGGCGGCTCGGCTCCGTTGTACGCCGTACAACGGATGTACAGGAGACCACCTCATTGCTTAGAGATCCCACTTGAACCCGTGATCATTACCGTATAGTCGTATACTATCGCTGCATGTTACATACTACAGTAGTAGAAGTATTACTCCATGAATAATAAGGAAATTTGGCCTAAAAATATGGAAAAAATCTTTAAGCTGATAACATCTCATATTTTGAAAAACAATTTTTTATTTTTACTGAATTGAGATTATATAAATTTGGCCTAAAAATACGGAAAAAATCTTTAAGATGATAACATCCCATGTTTTTTATAAACGGTTTTTTTTAGAGAATTGATATCATCCCCAAATTGGAAATTTGGCGTTGAATTACTTATTTTCCCGTAAATGTTTTCCTAAAATCATGCAAATGGCTAATCCAAAAAATCATATAGTTATGTTTTCAAATTTCTCCTAAAATTTCAAAATGTAAATTTCCTAAAATAAGTATTATATACATTTGCCAATAGAATAATGCCACGTGGACTTCCACGTCATAATTCCACGTGGCTTAATGAGAATGCTTGAAATGTTTTTGCTTTCATATAGTATATAGATAGATTATAAATATATTGGAAATAAAGACTAGATAAGTGTGAAAAAAAATCTAAATTTATATAAAATAAAATATATTTTTTAAGAGAGCGGCTAATGTCACTGCACTTTATGCTTTTCCACCACATCATTAATCACTAAACAAAATTTATTAATTATTTCGACAAAACCGCCCTTATTAAAACCACCCATGACCCAACTATAAAGTTGAAATCATTGGCCAATTACCCCTAATTTTATTCGTTGCATTGATTGTGAATCCGTCACACTGTAATTAAAAGCATCAATAAAATATTTACACATCATTTTGTGAGATTATTTTCGTGACTTTATATTTACCCTAGGATTTATATTCTCTCTTGGCTTTTATCAGTATAATTTATCTCCATTTCAGTGCTCCTCCCCTTCATGATAAATGCAACAATTATTTTAAACAGATCAAAATAAAGACATGGAACATTTATCATAATAAGACATATCATCAATATTTTGTTTTTACATTCATCTGTGATAAAATTCAATAAAAATGCACAAAAACAATCAAAAGATACATAATTGTTATTGAAATGTCTCGAGTTCGCCTCATTTTTACATCTTAACGAGCTTATCGAGTTGAGGGCCCAAAATCATATATTCGTAATCTGGAGAAAAGCCTACAGAAATACATTAAAATCTTCGGTGGTAATGACCTATATAAATAATCTTTGCAAATTAGACACTGACATAGAAACCGCTATCATAAAAAAAAAATGTAACAGCTCAACCCAATATCAAGGATACAAAAGTAATTAATGAACTAAATGAAGAATTTATTATTACTGAATTGGAATTCAATTAAAGAAAGAGCGATAAGGAATTAACAATGCTAAGCTAGCTAAGCTAAATTGAGATATGGCTAAAATGACGATGAAGAAGACGAATACAAATCAATTCCACACCTTCTCTTACGGCACAATTGACTGAAATACCCCTTAACTAATACTGTTAGTTAATAAAAGAAAAATGAAAAGTCACCTAATTAAAAGACTATAGATGATGTGGCTTCACCAAAAACAAGATTCATCCAAAACTTGTCCTGGATATCCTTAGGCCTTAACATTGACTTTTAATATATCCGTATGAAATTCTAAAAATTGTTATTGTTTCACTATTAGAAATACTATCATTAACAATTTTTAGAATTGTATAAAGATATCTTGATATTCATATAATTATGGTGAAAGAGACTCAGTTGACTAAAAAAGTCAAACTGTGCCAATTGGTCTGGGAAGGAGGGAGTATATAGATTTTGTTGGGACCGCGACCACCCCCACCAATCTACATTAGTATGATATTGTCCGCTTTGGGTCCAGCCCGCACGGATTTGCTTTTGGGTCAACTCCAAACCTGGGCTCTGATACCAATTGTTGGAACCGCGACCACCCCCACCACTCCACATTAGTATGATATTGTCCGCTTTGGGTCCAGCCCGCACGGATTTGTTTTTGGGTCAACTCCTAAAAGGCCTCATACTAATGGAGTGTGTGGGTACCTTTATATACTAAACAATTCTTCATTCAATTGCCGATGTAGGACTTGAGTTGACACCCCAACAGATTTGACTTAGTTTGAATGAATGCCATGGTTGGCTACCAACAATAGGATTATGCCAGTATGTCGTGGGTGAAAAAGAAAGTTAGATAAGTCACCATTCTTTAAAATTTTATGAGTTTTAGAGGACAAAATTAATCAAAACACTCAGGCAATGCTAGGAGCACAAAAGAAGTATACAAAATAATGGATATAAAATGAGATGGCGATATTTTATTGGTTGCATCGATTGCAGACCCGCCACACTCTAATTAAAAGCACCAATAAAATCTTGACATATCATTTTGTGAGTCAAATTTTGTGTAATTTTTTACGCCTTTATATTTTCCCAAACACTATTCATACATAGTCATCGTCATTACTGAAATAAAAACTACTAAATTTTTTAAATTGAAACTGGAAAAAAAAAAAAAAAAAAACCTTAAGTGGCAAATGGCGGAGCAATTTAATCGGGGTAATGCTAGGCTTACAAAAGAAGTTTACAAAATGAAGGATACAAGGTGTGGTGGCGATATTTCATTGGTCACATCGATAGTGGACCCGACACACTCATATTAGAAACACCAACGCAATTTATGACATCTCATTTTATAAGCCGTATTTTATAACTATCTTTTGTAACTTTATTATTTCCCATTTAATTGACGGAATAGGTCAGGAAAGAAAGACGACAAAAGTAAACCACGCGCTAATGTAACGGTACATACATTAATTAACCCAGGCGTAGAAAATAAGCTAACCCAGATTTGTGACGCGCTAATGTAACGGCTATACATCAATTAATTCATGCGTACAAGTTAAGCTACCCAAATTCTATAAAACGAAACCCACCACCACCAGTCTCACAATTTCTTCAATTGGGCGATATACGAACCCTAATATCAACAACAATGTCAATTTCGTTCATTCTCAAACTGTCAGTCCCACCCTCCTCCTCTTCTCCAAACTTCCACCCCTCTAGGCAGGTGAATTGTTGAACAGCTGGTGAGATTCTAACCCTAGGCATTATTGTTGAAAAGGGTATTTTAAGTGGAAGATCGAAATATGAATGTTGGAGTCGTCTACGAAGGTACTGCTATTTAATGATCCAATTTGTGTGTTCTTCTATTTTTTGATGAATATCGGAGTCGGCATTGTTTGTGTTTTCTTGTATTATCTGTCACTAATTAATTGCAAAAGTTGAAATTTCTACTTTGATTTCTTGACATCTGTGGGTCTGATTTTTGTATGAAAGATTTGCTGATTCTGAACTATCTGTGTACTTGTTGTAATTTACTGTCGATTTAATGTTGTTTATTGTAACTCATTGTCTGCATTCAGCAACATTTGAGTTCAGGGGTGAAATTGAGATTGCATTGTCAGATAAGTAGTCAGTTGTATGTATGGTTGTGGAAAATTGATTTATTTTTACACTGTCAAAATCCATTTGAAGCTTATATTTGGCATAGAAGTTACCATAAAATAGCTAAGTCTTTTTAAGTATATTTAACTTCATGTGCTGACTTTTCTCAGCTGAGACCAAAATAACATTTTAATTAACTCTCATCATGACTGATTGATTGTTGAATGTGATCTTAAATCTATCTACTTGACCTGCATTGATAAGTTATAAGTGGCAGGGCAATCCTACGATATATCATCATATCTTTTTTTTTTCTTTTTAACCCGTATGAGGTGTTTCATACTGACATGAGTCTAGAATAGATTACAAATGTATCTGGAGTTATTCTTTCTGTTATGGTAAGATTGATCAGTAGGAGCTTTTCTGTCTATATGCTGCTTAAAGATCATATGCGTCTCCCTTTATGGCATGGTTTATAGCTTAAAAGTTTTTAGCAAGTCACTCAACTTTGAGTGATTCTATCATGATTTTAGGGCCTCTGATTTGAGAATGAACACTGAGCTGGCTGAATTATGTTTCACCACTGACACGACTCACCAAAACATGGTGCGACGAAGTTTGCACCACTCAGAATATAAGAGTTGATTCAGTAAAAAAGAAGAAAAGAAGATGATATATATCACACTCTCTCTTCCCCTTAGTCAGCATTCTCCAAAAGATTTGGAATATCTTTCTTCTCTGGTGGCATCGAGCTCTCCTCGGCTGCTCTTCCTCTGCTTTAGTTTCGCCCTCTCGGTTTGCATTTGCTGAGGCAGGTTTTCTTTTATGAAGTCATGTTATTATTCACTTTCTCAATTCTTGTTAATGGGCGTTCCATATCTGTAGACTATTTTTAACCCACTTTTTGGTTTCCCCTTTTTTCTCACTCATTAATACTAAGCATTAATACTTTGGTTCTCACTTCTCAGATTATTTGTGTATAGTTAATTAATAATTGGCCATGATGATGATGCAGGCCTTACACTAGCTGCTTCTCTTTCTTGTAGGATAGCTGCCTACACTTTCCGAGCTTTGTCCAGTGAAGCATATTGGTCTACTCAGATCTAGTGAGGTCATGCTGTTTAAATAAATATCTTCTTTTATTCCAGATTTTATGCTTTGTTAATGATGAAAAGGAGGGAAGCAAAACTACGTAATTTCCTTGTTATTTTCAGATCTTAAGTGGATCCAACAGATCACAACAGAAAGGTTAACGCTTGATTATATTCATGCTTTTTATTTTTCTCATGACCCAATTATTATATGCTGCATGATGATGCTAATGTTTATATAAGTCAGATATTGTTCTTGATCAGCCAGTAGACGGATACCTACTTCAAAGATTATTGATGCATGCAATGAAAAAAAAAGACCTTTGAAACAGATATGTGGAAGGTTGTCAAGTCATTTATGTCATGTTACTCCATTCTAGACTCACACTCATGTTTAAGGTTACGAGGAGCTCTTATTGGTGTTCTTTATTCTCATAATTTCAAATCTGTTGTCAGTTGTTTTCATTAATTTAGAAATCAACCTGGAAAAAGAATGAGGTATCCCTGACGATTCCTGTTGAAGAATTTGTAGTTCTACCGTTCTCTTGCTTTATGTTCACGTACCCATCGTATTATATTGCTTGACTGCCACATCAATAAATGTATGGATCAAAAATGAAAGCAAAACTTACCAAGTTGAACCTCCTCTGAATTTCTATTATTCAAGGGATAAACCCTCGAAATAACCACTCCATCGACTTGTACTAGCTCCTTAAGCAACCTTCCGTACATCATTTGCTTAGCTTAGTGGGTATTCACACTGGAATCCCTCCTGAGAGTATCATCTTAAGTATTTATCTCTTTTTATACTTGATTATTCAGCTCATCAGTCAATGGAAATATGGCTTCAGAACTCTTGTCATGTATTTATCTCTTTCAAAAACTACTTCTTTACTCTGTCTCAAATTGTCAGTGACATTTGGCTATTAACTTATCAGATTTGATTTCTTGCAGGATAGAAATGAGAAAAGGGGAGTCAAGTCCTTTTTATTTTGAACATCTTTTGCTATCTGTGGAGCAAGGTGGTAGAATAGAAACTAAGAATGAAGCCAAACAAGCAACAGAAACTGGACTGAACCCCTATTTTTTTATTCGTTCGAAGCATGGTGTAAGTAATACATGGGGCTCTTTTAGCGATAAAGCATACACTCACATGGATAATCTGTGGCTTTTCTAAAGATCCATATGTAAAGTTGTTGATGTAATGTTCCTACACGTACCAGGACATGTATCTGCTTGAGGTTGGCTACATCTATCCTTTTTGACTATTCCGTTATACCGAAAGCAAAATTTTGCTAAATCGGAGAAGCACAATCTTGTTAATTGGCCTTTCGCTAGTTCTAACGACACTGTTGATATTGCTTGTATTAGCTTCCATGTTCTTCTCATCACTAAGGACGATGTTATTGGCATATCCGTACACCACAATATGTAATCATGAATACGCGAAGTGATTTTCTTCTTAACAAATGAAAGATGAAAGAGGGACCTTTGGAGTGGAGAGAGTATTTGGTTGGGGCTTTGCATGCCTGTTCTGTTTGTCACTTAGTTGCAACCGTTGCTGCATTTTTTTAATGGATTATAAATTATTTTCTGCCTGAAATATTCTTTCTGTTCTAAAAGTTTTGTGACAGGAGACAAATCCTTTGGTACCGCTGGAAATGTTGAATAGTTATGAAAAGGCATTGGAGTTCGTGGACAGGCTTCACATTTCTTTGCGCTTAAGACTTTTTAGAATTATAAGTTTATATATGCAATTTTACTCTTCTCTTATATTATGTGTTGGGGTTCTTTGCGCCATTGCACTGCAGGGAAGGGGTTAGCACAGTTAGGTTGATGCTATTTGCCTGTATATCTGGAACAATTCTATGGAAAATGCAGAAGATCCTATGCTTCCTTCTTGCAGATTGTTCATGTCGATGAGATTAAAGAGCTAGAAGCAAACTTTGTCGAGGTTCCAAGTGAACTTTCAGAAAGCACACGATCTGCGCAAATCTGTTGGTGTTACTAGGTTATATTGCCACCAGGTTATATATATAAACATATATGTGCGTGTTTATATATATAAATAAACACTCACACATTTATCTTTATATATATGTGTGTGTGTGTGTGCCTGTCTATATATGTTTGTATATATATACATATATATGTGTGTGTGTGTGTGTATAGATAGACAGACACACACTACACACACTTCTCCTTAGTTCCCGTGCACGACCGTTTTTTGCAATTTCAAATGGAACGGGGGGAGTATATATATATACATATACATATTCCCTGCAAACAGTAATACTTTGCAGCCCTATTACTTCTTGGATTCCGTTTTTACTCTCTTGACTTAGGCTGCGTCAATTCAGACTTCCTGTGTCTGAAGGATGTTATCATGGAAACAATGCAATCCAGTGGGAGATCTCTTCGTCTTACTCTCTTGATGCCCTATTCCGGTGTTGGAAATGAAAATTGATGGCAAGTGCCCGATTGAATTGATCGTGTCACAGAGCACCGCCCTATGAAGGTGGAAGTTGCGGGTTCGAGCCTCGCCAGTCCCGACGAATTGAGTAAGTAGACGAATCTTCCCCCTCTTTCTGTGAAAGAGGCGTCCATATCATTCCCTAGGGGAGTCTTTTTTTCCTTTCGCATTTCTCATCACCTAACCAGCAG
Source organism: Campanula takesimana (assembly GCA_026119855.1). NCBI lineage: Eukaryota > Viridiplantae > Streptophyta > Magnoliopsida > Asterales > Campanulaceae > Campanula > Campanula takesimana. Next base: position 529,026 of record JAOWBW010000254.1, on the reverse strand, counting down.
ATAAAGTACATTCCAGAGTCCGTTTTAGAGAGTTTGGCACTGGACGTTCCAAAACTGGGTACTGTCGAGGCGGGAGAATTCACATATGTCTCAAATATTGTTAGCATTGCTCTTTACTTGTTCCAGACAAAGTTTTAGTACAATATGGCTTATCTAGTTATATGGCTCAATAACATTGAATGGGTACTGCAGATGCTCTGTAATGTCAATTATGTTGCTTTGGTGGATTCTTAGATTTTCACTTCATGGGATTTCAAGTGAATAATTGCACACATGCAGGCTTTAGCTCAAGATCAATTAAGAGCTATTTTATCTTTATCAAAAGATTTTAAAGTTGACTTAAAAATTGTAATACTCCTCAGGAGGATAGGCTGTGGCTTCGTGATAACACTAGACTGGTATTTCAGTAAGTTATGGTATTTCCAGACATTATTGTTTGTCAGCTTTCTGTATAGCGTGTTGATCTTTTGTCAGCTTATGTAGCTGATCCCAAATCCAGATATGGTACACTTGTCGGTGTGACCATTTCATGCCTTCATGGACAATTCGGGAGAATTTTCTTAAAGCTGAGGCAAGTTCTACTGGTTAGTTCTCTTTGGGTTCTGTTGGCCGTTTTCTTCATCATATTGCACCTTACCTTCACTTTGCATAATGAGTTCTTTCTGGATGATATATACTCCCTCCGTCCCAGAAAGATGGTCCACTTTTGATGGTCAATACAAGTGAACTTTGACTAAATATAAATGTCAATCTAGCCATCCTTGTGAAATTCTAAAACTTGTTATTGATTAATCATCAAGTGATTTATCAATGACAAATTTTAAAATTTCATTGGGATGATTAGATTGATAATAATCTTTGGTCAAAGTTCACACGTGTTGACCGTCAAAAATCCAAAGTGGACTATCTTTCTGGGACAGAGAGAGTATTTTTTTTTAAATAAAAATTCTTTCAAGTTTCATTTTATGATTTAAGAGAAGGTTTCTACTTCTTTTCTATGTTATTAATATGGCTGCAACACATTTGTATTCACCAGTTGAGTTTTCGGAAGAGGTTTCAAACTTAAACCACAAGTGGAGCATATTGTGTGTGCTAATATTTTCCCTTCTCTTTAATGTGACGTATCTCATTCAGTCGTTCACCTTTTTTGTGCAGTTTATGGTAGTGATCTTTGATATTCTGCGACTTCTGCAAATCCTTGAGAACATGCCGTGGTGATATTTTTTCTCTAATTGACATAAGAATAACTTTAAGGTGATTTAATAATTTCTTGATTATCATTCTTTGGTTGTGGACGTGATGTTAGGAAACTACCTCTCTGCCGTATTTCATTATTTTCAGTGTACAATAGGTTTATGAAACCAAATGTACATTGCTGATGGGCCTTAACATTGGAAAGTGAGCTTGTTTCTACGAGTTAGGAAATATTAGTAATAATTATCTATGGGATCAAGTGCTCCAATAGCATTCCAAATGGACTTTCAAATGCTTTTGTTGTGATCAAATGTCGGACCTTGAAACGGTGTCTTGCAAAACTGGTACACATTTTAATTTTCCCTCCAAATAGAATTCTCACCAGGTGCTGGTGCCCCACTTGTTAGCAATCTATATGCTACTGCTTAAAGTAATAAGTCATGCATTTACTCAAATGTTTCAATATCATTTACTCATCATCTTTGGTGCTGTAGGAACTCACAGGTTTACCAACAATGGAGTTTATTCAAAATGATGGCAGTCCATCCAGCCCCAAAACTTGCTGACATCGCAGATATGGAGGGTTTCATGCCTCTTCTCAGAAACTGTTCAGCATTTTTCCAAACACACAAACTTTGTGAACTTGTTTGCATAGTCCCGTAGTTAAATTTTTCTTTATGTTGACAGTTATTTGATATCTGTATCTAGGATCTGACTTGTTTTGATGGCAGTGATAGGCGTGAGATTCTTCAGGGGACAACAACTCATCTTGTTAGCTCTTACGTAGTTGCTCAGATCAGCACTTCAGTGCTCATTTCCTCTTGATAGTGGTAATGGAATCTGATCATTTTGAAACTATAACCAATGAAGGCACTTTACATAGTTGCACCTATTAAAAGGTCTTATGCCACCTCACCACGTCTTAATTACTTTTTGATCAACTTCAATGTCTTTAGGCCTTTATGAAAGTGCAAGTGTTGATACTGTTTTTTGCATTCCATACTTTCTTGTTCTCAGCGTCATGGATCCATTTCTATCAATTTCTGAAAGCTGAATGTCTCTCCTTTTTCACCCAGAACTCAAAATAATATATTGTAAAACAACATATATTATTGGAACCTCATGATCAACTCAAGTATAGATTTATCATATTGCTAACATGCTGTTTGGTAAGCACTAATACATATGAAGATAAGAGCAACTTGACCGGGAAAACAAGTTGATCTGACATTCTAAGCTGTGAAGTTTGTAACCAAAAGTTAAGAATCAGAAGTTTAGGCTATTCTGTTTATTTGGTAAAAATTTCTGAGTGACACCAACTAAAATTATTGATTCCATGAGTAACATGGGAAGCCATTCACTCCAATGGTCAGTCCAGCCTATCATGAGCAATAAATCATTGTGCTCATAATTGATAAACTATGAGATTTAGTTTGATCAAATTGATAGATTATTGTGCTTGTCTGCACTTTCTAGTTTAAAAATTCACAATCAAAATAAATTTTTTGGGAGACTCTGCATGTTTAATACGCAATTGATATGTTGTTTCAGTATACTCAATACTGTCGTCATGCTCATTTACATATGAACCTCTCTTTGATTTCGATAGGAGAAGAATCAAGAGCGATAATTTTGAGGAAACCTTTATGGAGTTGCTGCAACAAATGCTCTTGAATTAGGAATTGATTCAGACACATCGGTGTAACCCTGCATCAAGGCTTCCCTGGTAGTATAGCTAGGTACTTTTTATTTGATTCAGTTTAAGCCTTTTTCTGTTACGTTTCTAATTAGCATTTGTTGATTTTGTTCTCATTTGAACCATTTATCTCGTCATCTGGCCTTATGGCAGAAAGCTGTGAGGTCTGAGAGAAGGAAAAAACCAACACTTGCTGTATATGTTGCATTTGAAGGACATCTTGATCACTACTTAATGAATTTCCCTCGGAAACTCTTAGGGGCCCACTTGCATGTTGTCATGTGGATGCTAAAATCTGAAGGTTTCTGTCAACTGAATTGTTATTTTCAATTTACTCTTATCTAAGCACCTCCTTTTCAAAAATGTCTCGCGGCTTAGCAAGTTCTCCATTTTTTTGCATCGAGTTTGTTTCATGATGAGAAGTATTTTGGCCCTAGCTTTAAGAATTCCGTGCTGAGTGGCTTTCCTGAGTAACTGGTCCATGACATGATCCGTCCGCAGAAATCTGGCACTCTTGGGCCTGCAGTATTGTGTATACACTTCCGATATTGAGCTCGCTTTCTAAATTTAATTCATTATTTACTTTACCCTTTTATAATGTTCCCCATGAAACACCTTTAGATAATGTTAGCATTTGAGCAATAGAGAGCGAGCGATAGAAAGTAATTGACAAGCTAAGGAATGAAGTCCTTACAGAAATTGAGGAAAGCAAAGGCTTTCATTCAGGTCAAAAGTGCTTGTGGCTGTTTTGTTGGCAAGATCATAATGAGTAGTTACTTGCGTTGAAGTAAGCGAAGTAGTTTGTTTACGTTCGAGATATTTAGAGTGGTTTTATTCACAAATTTGGGCTTGTTCTGTTTGTACTCCTGCGCGGATCGATTCAAAATTCTGAAGTGTCTGGTTGCCCTTTACCACATTTTTTACAGCAAGTAATTGTCCGTTCATATTATCTCTGCGTATTTTTCATCAGAACATTGTCATCTTTTTACTGAATCCTGATTATTATGCGCTGGACTTTAGAGCATTCATTGTCTATGCTTTATGCTCTGGACACTTAATAATAAATACATGACATTTCTGGTTTATGAAGGCTCTGTCCATATGCATCAAGGAAGAACATATCTGGTCAAGAACTTAGACTCATCAAGTAAGCTTTGTGTCAATATGCTTTTGATTACACAGTTGTTCGTTCACGTCATTTGCGGTAACATGAGAAAGTTGTTACTTCGTTGCTAGGTTATAATATGGTTGCAATACATGAATATGTTCACCAGTTGAGTTTCATTTTTATTTGCAATGCTTCTGTAACAGGTTTTCATATTTGATGAAGCTCATGTCTAGAAGGGAGCATTTGAATCACATAGTGCTTTTAGACTGAGGAGACTTCGCCGGCTTTGTGCTCATGGTACACACTCCCCCTGTGGTTTACCCGGCAACTTCTTCAAATACTCAAGAACTGCCATGGTAAGATTTTTACTCTCTAATTGACATAAGAATAAGGTGTTTTATTTATTTCCTGCTTTGATCAACTGCCAGAATTTGATACACGTGTCTTGCAAAACTGGGAGAAGGGCTCCCCCTCCCCTGCATATAGGATTCACAGCAGGTGCTGCCCCACTTATTAACAAAATATGTGATATTAAACTGCTTAAAGTAGTAAGTCATGCATTTACATCAGAAGTTTCAATGTCATTTACTTATTTCCCTTTTGGTGCTGTAGATAATTACCGGTTTAGCAACAATGGAGTTTGATTCAGAATGATGGCAGTCCTTACGTCCCCAAGCTTTTCGCCCTGTGGAATCCTCCATTATTCCTGAATACTGTTGGTTCCTTATTAGTTACTTACGTTCTGCTGTTCATTTGATCAGATTCCATACTGCTCCTTAAAACGTATTGGCATTGCCAAATTACAGGTTGCTAAGAGAACTAAAACTGCCATTTGTAGCAGCAGATCTGCTGACGAAATTGGTGTTACTGGAAAGTCAAGGTAATGTTCGATTTTCTAGGTGGACAACTTATATAACAAATGTCCTCATTCATGTTCCATTTTTTTCTTGGAATGGGCACCTTTGAATGGAACTGTTAAATATTTAACGCATTTGTGAACTATCTAACGGGTCCAGTAACTTTGCAGTAAAAATCTAACAACTTCATTAGAGCATAAAAATCTTTGAAAATACAAGTATCTTATTTGTACTCGTCTACCCAATTGAGCCGCCACCACACACTGCCCCCAACAACAGCAACACCTCCCCACCCACATACCATCTCTAACTTCAACCGAAAGATAACTCACAATTAGTACCCAACCAATAACAATTGCATCCATCAGTAGACTAAACAAAAACATTGCCATGGGATTAATCAATTGCAATTATGTGGAATCTTACTGTATAGTACAGCGATCATTGGAAACGCAATGTCTCTCTGTTATTAGATGCTTCATCAATGAGAGCTCAAAGAAGTAGGAGACACCTTCAGATTAGGCACGCGTGTACGTAGGTGGTAAAAATGTCTACATTTGGGATACAAAAGGATCAGATTTGAAAACCAAGTTCATTTTTTTCCTTTTTTGTTATGTTTCTTGAAAAATTTCCCAATATATACCAAACAGAAGTGCAGATCATTTTCTTCGCCTCTTATATGTGCAGATTAACCATTCCCATCTTCAAATTTGAGTGAATGCATAGCAATTAGTTGTATAAGTAAGCAAACCCATAACTGCAGCCTTTAAATTTAGAAGGGGAGAAAAGGAATGTTGATTTGAGTGGGGGTCATTGGTGAAGGGAACGGTTCGCCGGAGAAGAATGAGAAGGCGGGGCAGGATGGTCAATTGCCAAGGGCCCAAAACTAATAAATAATAATGCAAATTTATATGTAAGGAGTTCGAGATTCATTAATGAATGTATCCAAAGGATTGAATCACCTTACCCTCATCTTTTGTTTTTTGGGCCCTCATATTTTTTCTCATCATATATTTGTTGTTGTACACTATCTTTTCATTTTAGCGTTTTAGTCTCCTCATCTATAATTGTGTTTTCAGATTTTCTTCGTACATTTTTGTTTATATGTAAACATTTCTAGATTCATTAATGCATGTATGCAAAGGATTAAATCATCTTACCCTCCTATTATATTTCATTAATGCATGTATCCAAAGGATTGAATCATCTTACCCTCATATTTTCTTTTGTTTTTTGGGCCCTCATATTTTTTCTCACCATATATTTTATATTTGTTGTACACAATCTTTTCATTTTAGCGTTTTAGTCTTCTCATCTATAATAAAGTGTTTTTCATATTTTCTCGTACATTTTTGTTTATGTGTAAGCATTTCTAGATTCATTAATGCATGCATGCAAAGGATTGAATCATCTTCCACTCCTATAATCTTTTGTTTTTTTGGCCCTTATATATTTGTCACCATATTTTTGTTATACATAATCTTTTCATTTGTAGCGTATTCAAAGGATTGAACCATCCTATTATCTCTTGTTTTTTTTACCGTCATGTCTTTTCACCATATTTTTTGTTGCACACAATCTTTTCATTTGTAGCGTGAATCTATAACTTTGTTTTTTCATATTTTCTTCGTACATTTTTCTTTTGTAACTTGTTTAGGACCCTCACATTTTTATTTTTTAAAATTATTTTTTTGATACATTTATGTACATTTTTTTAGAGGGGAGGGGGTTGTTGTAGCTATCATGTTTACTTGGATGTACTTTAATAAGTATTTTTTTATGTGTAATCTTTGACCATATTTATTATTTTTATATTTTGGTTGTAGATAATATTTTGTTTTATAGTTTTTTTTAGGTTCCTCAGGTTCAATGTTTTTAAATATTTTCTTTATCCATGATATTTTCTTTTGTAACTTCTTTTAGAGCCCTCCATTTAACTTTTTTTTTCTTCCCATATACTTTATTGTAAATAATTTTTTTCTTCTTTTCTTTCTGGGAGGGGGGGGGGTTCAAATGTACTTTAATAAATTAGTTTGTTATACACATTCTTTGCGCCATATTTATTATTTTTATTTTTATATTTTAGTTGCACATAATATTTTCTTTTGTAGCTTTCTCACATCCTTCTATTTTTCTTCATATTTTAGTTCTATATAATACGTACTTTTGTAATATTTTTGTTATACTTAATATTTTTAGTAACTTTTTGGCTTGGTATTTATTTATTTTTCATATTTTACTGTACAATATTTTTATTTTTTAATTTTTTGCACTTGTTTTTGGGACCCTAATAGTTCGTTATTGCCATGGTGCAAAGTGGGACAATTTGAATGTTTGGGTACCAAACAGACCGACTTTTCAAACGAGGGTGCAAAGTGAGAATCGGTGGATACTTTGGGGGGGGGGGGTAAAATGTATTTTGGCCGGTTTTTTATGTACTAACCATTTGTATAAGTTATAAGATAATATAGTTTGGTAATAAACATATGCATTTAAGTTGCCACATTCTTTTATCATCGATCATTAACGGTTATTTCATTTTAACTTTGATTTACTTTAATAATACTTTTGTTATATATAATCTTTACTCCATATCTATTATTTTTATATTTTTATATTTTTATTATTTTCACTGTACACAATATTTTCTTGTGTTGTTTTTAGGGAACCTAATAATTATTTTTGACTTATAGTAATTTTTTTTTATGGGGGTGGGGGTGGGCGAGAAGAGGATTCATAGATTTCACCTTTACTTGAATGTACTTTAATAATTATTTTGCTTCATACTTATTTTGTATTTTGGTCGTACACAATCTTTTCTTTGATAACTTTCTCTTTTCTTTCATTTTTAAAATTTTTTATATAGATTTTTTTGGCCCTTGTATCTGTTTAATTCCATATTTTTATTATATATAATATTTTATTTTGTAATTTATTTTGGGAACCCTTATATTTTTCATACTTTTGTTGTACATGTTCTAAATTATTGATTTCTTAAAGACTAACCATTTTTGGAAGTTCTTACTTGACATATTTTGCTAGCAAAACTATGCAATCAAGTTTTCACTTTCTTTTAACCTCGGCCGTTAGGTCTTACTTTTCCCCATTTTTATTATTTTTATATTTTAGCTATACTTAATCTTTTGTTTGTAGCTCTATTCTTTCTTTATTTTCATATTTTGTTGTATATAATATATTATTTTGTAACTTTTTTAGGGCCCTCATATTTGTTTCGTTTTCATATTTTAATGTAAATTATACAATCTTTTGTAGTTTCTTCGGACACATTCAGGTTGGGGATGGAACCAATCAGAAGTGAAAATAGCGTGGTTTTTTTCTTCAAATTGTAATTTTTTATATTTTTGGATGAGGGGTGTTTGGAGATTTCACTTTACTTGGATGTACTTTAATAAATTTCTTCATATTAATTATTTTTGTATTTTTTGTTGTACACAGTCTTTTCTTTCTAGCTCTCTTTTTTCCTTCATTTTTCATATTTTTGTTATACATAATATTTCTTTTGTAATTTATTGGGCCCATGTACTTATTTATTTTTATATATTTACTACACTAGTTTCTTTTGTAGTTCTTTTTTTGTCTTACATATTCTATATTGTTGGGGATTTTAAGTACCATATTTATATTATTATTTTTTACATGTTTTTGTAATAAAAGAATGCATTTAAGGTTCCTTCTTCTTTATCACTGACCGTTAGGGCATATTTCACCTTTAGTTAGATGCACTTTAATAAATTAGTTTTTGTAGTTAATCTTTCCCCATATTTATTATTTTTAATTTTAGTTGTATATAATATGTCTTTGTAGCTTTCCCCCTTCCTTTATTTTTTCAAACTTTTGTTGTATAAGATGTCTTTCCTTTTGTTACTTTTTTGGGGCCTCATAATTTTTACTTTTCATATTTTTATTATACATAATATTTTCTTTTGTAGTGTTTTGTGGGAACCTAATATGAACCTTTTTCATCTAGTAACTTATTTTCGTGGCAGGGGTTTGTTGCTTTCACCTTTACTTGGATGTACTAAAATATGTTAGTTTGCCTAATATTCATTATTTTTATATATGGTTGTAGATAATCTTTTCTTTTGTAGCTTTCTCCTTTCATTTATTTGTTATCATACTTTTGTTATAAATAATATTTTTATAACATTTTTGGGCCCTCGTATTTTTTTTCTTCATGTATTTGTTATACATTTTATATACTTTTTGGTTTTTTAAGTACTAACATATTTGTAAATTTTTACGTAACATATTTAAGTAATACAATAAGCCTTAAGTTTCGGCATTCTCTGCTATCACTCATTAAAGCTTATTAACGACTTTACCCGTGGCTTATAATATACTACTATGACCATGTATGAAGGGGTTATGAGTTGGACGTGTACCTTGACGTTTGCTTGGCTGGATTCATTGACGAAAGGAAGGGTTTAGCCTGAGAAGAATGAGAAGGTGGGTAACGGGGTGGAAATGTTCCTTGAGGAGAGGGATTGTCTTTTATTTCTCATGCCACCCCCTCTAGTTTCCAGATTCCTCCCCCTCCTTTATGTGTTGAAAAAATTAACAAATCCATCCAAATAGTTAATGGACCCATTATATATCTAATGACTGTTAGCCAAATGCTATCACGTGATCAAAATTTACTATTTTTTTTAACAATTCCGTCAGTGGAGTGAGTACATTTCAAAAAAGGGAACATGGATGTGACATTTGAAACTTTATTATGGTTGACCAATTTCGAAAACACGTAAAGTTAACTAACAAAAATAGGGTTTTTACCTTTTTTCTATTGTAGTTGTTTTCTTGGTTTACTTAGCGATGAGCTATTCTTTGAGTTAGTTATGGTTTAACCAATGTTTCAGATACCCTTACGGAGCCTCAAGTTCTGTTTCCTTATAAAAACCTTTTCAATTTTTTTTATTAATCCTTTTGGCGTGGTCTTTTGTTTTTACTTATCTTACGATTGTCCACTATTCTGGAAATAAAATGTAATTAACATAATGAAGCTTATCCTAGTCAGTGAGGAATAAAGCAGGGAAGTATGTGATGCCACCTACTGGAAGTATGGTTATTCTTGTTTATAAAACACTTTAAAGCTGTTCATGCTTCATGGAATGCACTGTTTGTACCTTCAGTTGGAATAGTTCTTGTAAAAGCACAAGGGACATTCAGCTTCGTTTTTATTCAAAAGTGGTTCTCTAGTGCATGACTTGGTAAATCCTTTTGCAGTCCTAAATGGGAGTTTTCACTTCTCTTTTGAGAAATGGTTCAGCATGGACTTCTTTGTATTGCATTCGTAAAACATGCAAACTTTGTGAACTTGTTTTGTGTTATACCTATGTAACATAGCCCCTCTAGTTGCATTTTTCTTTATGTTGTTAGCCATTTGATATCTATATCTAGGATCTGATTTGTTATGATGGCTGTGATCGTGATAAGACGGGAGATTCTTCAGGGGATATCACCTCATCTTGTTAACTCTATGTGTAGCTACCCTTGTGTGGTTAAGTTGCTCAGGTCAGTACTTCAGTTCTTTATTCCTCTAGATAGTGGTGACGGAATATGATTATTGTGAAACTATAATCAATGAAGACATTTAGGTCCTTACGGAAGGTGAAGTGTCGATTCCCCTTTTCCTTGTACTCAACTTAACTGATATTATTGGAACCTCATAATCTACTCAAGTGCAGATATATCGCCTTGCTAACATGCTGTTTGATCAGAAGAAACGTATGAATTGTAAAACATGCTCATCACTAAACCGAGGATGAATTGTAAGTTTTGCTTGAGTATATTTGAGCTCAATTGACCTAGAGAGTATGTCTGTTGCATAACCTGGCTGCCATATATCGTGTTAATATGACATATTAAGCTGTGTAGTTTGTAACCTGAGTATTTAAAAGTCAGATTTTTAGGCAGTTATGTTTCTTTGTAAAATTCTCTGAGTGACTCCAACCAAAATTCTGGAATCTATAAGTAACATGGAGAGCCCATCAGCCAATGCTCTAACTAGACTATTATGAACAATATGAAAGATGTTAGAGATTTGGTTTGGTCAGATGATAAATCCTTGTGCTGGTTGTCTCCGCTTATCAGATTGATTTCCTTAGAATTCTATTTATACTTGTGAACCTGCCTTTGATTTTGCGAGAAATTCTGTTGACCAACTTTTATAAAAACAGGATATGAGAAGATTGAAGAGCGATTAGGGGGAGGGGGAACCTTAATGGGGTCGCAGCAACGAATGGTCATGAATTGGGATTTGATTTTGAACACAATTATGAATTATGTAACCCTGCATCCAGGAGTTCCTGGTGGTAAAGCCAAGTACTTCTGCTTAATTCTGTCTAAGTTTCTTTCTGTTACATTTATATTTTCAAGTATCTGTTCACATTTGACCCAGGTATCTCGTCATCCAGCCTATGGCAGCAAGCTGGGAGGTCTGGGAGAAGGAAAAATCATCACTTGCTTTATACCCCCTCCGTCCCAAAATAATCTTCGCGTTTGACTATTCAAACTTTTTAAGGATATGAACACTTGTTTCACTAGCCATGTTTTGTTTATGCACTTTTAAGCCTACATTGTAGAAATGTGAAGAACTTTTTGGAACATTGAGAAATGATAAATGAGAAGATCATTTTGGGGCGGAGGGAGTATGATACATTTGAAGGACCTCTTGATTAGAACTGTATAAAATTCCCTCAGTACTAAAAACCAGCAGGTTTCTGTGTACATAATTTTTTATTTTTTTTATTTCAATTTACTTCTTATCTAAGCAGTTCACTCTTTCAAGAATATCCTGTAGTGTTTCGTGTTCTCCATTAAATCTTACATTGTTTTTTTGAAATATATACCCAGAATTGGAATTCCTTGTCTAGTACTCCATCTGTCCCAAAATGATCTTCCTATTTGTCATTTTCATTGTCCCAAAATGTTCTTCTCATTTCCACAATTTAGGCTTAAAAGTGCATAAACATAGCATGGATCACGTAGCAAGTGTTCATATTCTTAAAAAAAAATTGAATAGTCAAATGCGAAGATCATTTTGGGTCGGAGGGAGTTTGTGCTTAAACAGCATTTGGTGTGCGCTGCTCTCAAACACCCATTAAGTTCGTTTCCCAATGAGAACATTTATGGCCCTAGCTTAAAGAAATCCATAATGGTACTTATGAAAAGTGGCTTCCTGATTACTGATCCATCACGTTATCCGTGTACAGAAATCTGAAACTTCATTGCGCTTGAGGTATTATATGTACAAATCTTATAATGAGGTCGCTTTCGAATTGTCAATTTAGCATTCCCTTGACACTGATATAATTTTTCTCAGAAAACGCCTTCGCATGTTAGTATTCGAGCAATAGAGAATGAGATACAAAGTAGTGTTGGCTGTTCTTTTGGTAAGCTCTTAACGGGTTGTTGGCTAGTTGTCAATTCATGTTAACTCTGCTTATTTTCATCAGAATATTGTCTTCTTTTTTTGAATCCTGATCGTTATTCGCTAGAATTGGAGCATCTCATTTTCGATGTTTATGCTCTTGACACTCGATGATAAATAATTGATTTTTCTGGTTTATAATGGTTATGTCTGGATGCATCAAGGGAAAACATACCTGATCAAAAATTTGGGCTTATTACGTAAAATTGCTTTGTGTCGAGAAGCAGATTTGAAATATTAAACAAGAAGTCGCGAGGTATTATACAAGAACTCATGATTACACAGATGTTCATATCATTGGTGGTAATATTTTTGAGTGTGAATCTTCCGTATCTTGCCTTTGCCTTCTTCTAACCTTTTACCATAGTCGCTTTCGTTGAGCATTCTCTAAGTCTGCGGATACGCCATAAAACATTTGCTGAAAATAAATAAGCATTGTATTACAGGTCTTGAATGTGATGTTGTGGAGTTTGGCTGCTTGTGTCTCTAGGGGATTTCCCAACCTTCTATTTTACCTGATTCATCATCCCAGTAGTAGTATATACTACTCGAAACTAACCCTGATATATTTGTGTCTCTGTTTATCATCACTACTGGCTAATTATTCTCTAAATATGCAAGTGTCTAGGGACCTCTTAGCTCATGATGAGATCCTAGTGACTACTCCCTCCGTCCCATTTCAAATTGCAAAACTTGTCAAAAAGGGTGTCCCAACTAAAATTGCAAAATCTAAAAATGGCAAGTTTTAACCCATTTGCACACTTACATCCATTAACCCACTAACTATTTTCTACCCCACTTTCTCTCTCCCACTCAACTATCAACACTCACAACACATCACCTTTTTCACTTTTTCCCTTAATCCCCGTGCAAACCTAGTATTTGCAATTTGAAATGGGACGGAGGGAGTACATTTTAGGAAAACTGATAAGGTTGGTGTGACCTTTTCTTATTGGGAATGTAGGAGTTGTAAATATGTATGTATATGTTCTACTCTCTCCGTCTCAAAATGATCTTCCTTTTTTTTTTGCCGTTATTACGAATGAACTTTGAGCAATAATTTTAGGTTATTTAATTATACTAATAAAAATCCAAAACTTGTTATTGATACACCATCAACAATACTATCAATAACAAGTTTTAGATTTTCATTAGGATAGTTAAATCTAAAATTATTGCTCAAAGTTTATTCATAATAACGACCTAAGGACGATGTTCTTGGAGTATCCGTACACCACAATATGTAATCATGAATACGCGAAGGGATTTTCTTCTTAACAAATCAAAGATGAAAGAGGGACCTGTGGAGTGGAGGGAGTATTTGGTTGGGGCTTTGCATCCTTGTTCTGCTTGTCACTTAGTTGCAACCGTTGCTGCATTTTTTTAATGGATTATAAATTATTTTCTGCCTGAAATATTCTCTCTGTTCTAAAAGTTTTTTGACAGGAGACAAATCCTTTGGTACGGCTGGAAATGTTGAATAGTTATGAAAAGGCATTGGAGTTCGTGGACAGGTTTCACATTTCTTTGCGCTTAAGACTTTTTAGAATTATAAGTTTATATATGCAATGTTTACTCTTCTCTTATATTATGTGTTGGGGTTCTTTGCGCCATTGCACTGCAGCTATTTGCTTGTATATCTGGAACAATTCTAAGGAAAATGCAGATGATCCTATGCTTCTTGCAGATTGTTCATGTTCATGGGATTAAAGAGCGAGAAGCAAACTTTGTCGAGGTTCCAAGTGAACTTTCAGAAAGAACACGATCTGCGCAACTCTGTTGGTGTTACTAGGTTATATTGCCACCAGGTTATATATATAAACATATATGTGTGTGTTTATATATATAAATAAACACTCACACATATATCTTTATAAATATGTGTGTGTGTGCCTGTCTTTATATATGTGTATATATATACATATATGTGTGTGTGTGTGTGTATAAGATAGTCAGACACACACTACACACACACTTCTCCTTAGTTCCCGTGCACGACCGTTTTTTGCAATTTCAAATGGAATGGAGGGAGTATATATATACATATACATATTCCCTGCAAACAGTATACTTTGCAGCCCTATTACTTCTTGGATTTCGTTTTTTACTCTCTTGACCTAGGCTGCGTCAATTCAGACTTCATGTGTCTGAAGGAGGTTATCATGGAAACAATGCCATCCAGTGGGGGATCTCTTCGTCTTACTCTCTTGATGCCCTATTCCGGTGTTGGAAATGAAAATTGATGGCAAGTGCCCGATTGAATTGATCGTGTCACAGAGCACCTCCCTATCAAGGCAGAAGTTGCGGGTTCGAGCCTCGCCAGTCCCGACACGAATCTTCCCCCTCTTTCTGTAAAAGAGGCGTCCATATCATTCCCTAGGGGAGTTTTTTTTTTCTTTTCGCATTTCTCATCACCTAACCAGCAGATAAAGTACATTCCAGAGCCCGTTTTAGAGAGTTTGACACAGGACGTTCCAAAACTGGGTACTGTCGAGGCGGGAGAATCACTTATGTCTCAAATATTGTTAGCATTTCTCTTTACTTGTTCCAGACAAAGTTTTAGTACAATATGGCTTATCTAGTTATATCGCTCAATAACATTGAATGGGTACTGCAGATGCTCTGTAATGTCAATTATGTTACTTTGGTGGATTCTTAGATTTTCACTTCATGGGATTTCAAGTGAATAATTGCACACATGCAGGCTTTAGCTCAAGATCAATTAAGAGCTATTTTATCTTTATCAAAAGATTTTAAAGTTGACTTAAAAATTGTAATACTCCTCAGGAGGATAGGCTGTGGCTTCGTGATAACACTAGACTGGTATTTAAGTAAGTTATGGTATTTCCAGACATTATTGTTTGTCAGCTTTCTGTATAGCGTGTTGATCTTTTGTCAGCTTATGTAGCTGATCCCAAATCCAGATATGGTACACTTTTGACTTTTGATTGATGAATGTATGTTTGCCTCGATACGAGGGCTGTCAACGTTCTTTCTACTCCTATAGTTGCATTGCGTTTTCACTGATTTATTCCTTCTGTATATGAAAGTTTCTTAATATAAAAGGTTCTCTCCATTTTTTTTTTATTTTTTTTTTGTATCAGCTGCCGTGTTCTTCTCATCACTAAGGACAATGTCATTGGCGTATCCGTACACCACAATATGTAATCATGAATATGTGCAGTGTTTTTTTCTTCTGGACAAATCAAAGATGAAAGATGGACCTTTTTGAAGTGGAGGGAGTATTTGGTTGGGTTTTGTATCCCTGTTCTGCTTGTCACTTAGTTGCAATCCTTGCTGCATTTTTTTGAATGGAATATAAATTATTTTCTGCTTGAAATATTCTTTTTGTTCTAAAAGATTTTTGACAGGATACAAATCCTTTGGAACCGCTGGAAATGTTGAACAGTTATGAAAAGGCATTGGAGTTCGTGGACAGGTTTCACATTTCTTTGCTATTGAAACTTTTTAGAATTATAAGTTTGTATATACAATGTTTATCTTCTCTTATATTATGTGTTGGGGTTCTTTGCGCCATTGCACTGCAGGGAAGGGGTTAGCATAGTTAGGTTGATGCTATTAGTCTGTATATCCAGAACAATTCTAAAGAAAATGCAGATGATCCTATGCTCTTGCAGATTGTTCATGTTGATGAGATTAAAGAGCGAGAAGCAAACTTTGTCGAGGTTCCAAATGAACTTTCAAAAAGCACACGATCTGCGTATTTCTGTTGGTTTTACTAGGTTATATTGCCACCAGTTTATATATATAAACATATATGTGTGTCTTTTTTTGATATATATATATATATATATATATATATATATATATATATATATATATATATATATATATATAATACACATATTTGTTTATATATGTGTGTGTGTGTGAGACACACACTCTTCTCCTTAGTTCCTGTGCACGACGGTTTTTTTGCAATTTCAAATGGAACGGAGGGAGTATGTATATACATATTCCCTGCAAACAATAACACTTTGTAGCCCTATTACTTTTTGGATATTGTTTTTACTCTCTTGACTTAGGCGGCGTCAATTCAGACTTCCAGTGTCCTGTGCACGACGGTTTTTTTGCAATTTCAAATGGAACGGAGGGAGTATGTATATACATATTCCCTGCAAACAATAACACTTTGTAGCCCTATTACTTTTTGGATATTGTTTTTACTCTCTTGACTTAGGCGGCGTCAATTCAGACTTCCAGTGTCGGAGGGGATTTTATCGTGGGAACAATGCCATTCAGTGAGAGCTCTCTTTGTATAATATTCCGGTGTTGGAAATGAAAATACATTGCGAGTGCCCAATCAAATTGACCGTGTCACAGAGCACCGCCCTGTCAAGGCGGAAGTTGCGGGTTCGTTCCCCGCCAGTCCCGACAAATTGAATAAGCTGGCGAATCTGCCCCCCCCCCCTTTCACAGAAAAGGCGGCCATATCATTCCCAAGGGGAGCAATTTTTTTCCTTTCGCATTTCTCATCACCTAAACCAGCGGATAAAGTACATTCCAGAGTCCGTTTTAGTGACTTTGGCACTAGACGTTCCAAAACTGGGTACTGTCGAGGCGGGAGAATTCAATATTGTCTCAAATTTTGTTAGCATTGCTCTTAACTTGTTCCAGACAAAGCTTTAATACAATATGGCTTATCTAGTTATATCGCTCAATAACGTAGAATCGGTACTACAGATGCTCTGTAAGACTTTGGCACTAGACGTTTCAAAACTGGGTACTGTCGAGGCGGGAGAATTCAATATTGTCTCAAATTTTGTTAGCATTGCTCTTAACTTGTTCCAGACAAAGCTTTAGTACAATATGGCTTATCTAGTTATATCGCTCAATAACGTAGAATCGGTACTACAGATGCTCTGTAATGTCAATTATGTTGCTTTGCTGGATTCTTAGATTTTCCCTTTATGGGATTTCAAGTGAATAATTTCACTCATGCAGGCTTTAGCTCTAGATCAACTAAGAGCTATTTTATCTTTGTTAAAAGATTTTAAAGTTGACTTAAATTTTGGAATACTCCTCCGGAGGATAGGCTATGGCTTCGTGATAAGGCTAGACTGGTATTTCAGTAAGTTATGGTATTTCCAGACATTGGTGTTTGTCAGCTTTCTGTATAGCGTGTTGATCTTTTGTCAGCTTATGTAGTTGATCACAAATCCAGATATGGTACACATGTTGGTGTGACGATTTCATGCCTTCCTGGACAATTTCGGGAGAATTGTATTAAACCTTAGATAAGTTCTACTGGTTAGTTCTCTTTGGGTTCTGTTGGCCGTTTTCTTCATCATATTGCACCTTACCTTCACTTTGCATAATGAGTTTTTTTCTGAAGATCTTTTTTTTAAATAAAATAAAATAAATTTCTTTCAAGTTTCACTTTATGATTTAAGAGAAGGTTGCTACTTCTTTTCTATGTTATTAATATGGTTGCAATACATTTATATTCACCAGTTGAGTTTGCATTTTAATTTGCAATTCTTCTGTAACAGGTTTGTCCTATATGATAAGTTCTACTGGTTAGTTCTCTTTGGGTTCTGTTGGCCGTTTTCTTCATCATATTGCACCTTACCTTCACTTTGCATAATGAGTTTTTTTCTGAAGATCTTTTTTTTAAATAAAATAAAATAAATTTCTTTCAAGTTTCACTTTATGATTTAAGAGAAGGTTGCTACTTCTTTTCTATGTTATTAATATGGTTGCAATACATTTATATTCACCAGTTGAGTTTGCATTTTAATTTGCAATTCTTCTGTAACAGGTTTGTCCTATATGATGAAGCTCACGTCTACGAGGGAACATTTGGCTGTCAAAGTGCTCTTAGACTGAGGAGACTTTGCTGGGTTGTGCTCATGGTATCCTTTCCCCTATGTGCTTTGCCGGGCAAGAATCCTCCCCAATTTCAGTTACCTTCCACTTTAATTTAAAGCAGTCATCCTGTGTGAGCACATGCGGGACCCACTACATAATATATGTACGTGTGGCGTGTGTGTATACTTAAAAAAATTGACCAAGTGATGTAAAACGAGTTAGAAGAGGTTTCAAACATAAACCACAAGTGTAGCATATTGTATGTGCTAATATTTTCCCTTCTCTTTCAGGTGACGTATGGCGTTCAGTCGTTCAGCTTGGACTTCATTGGATTCCATTTTTCCAAACACACAACTTTGTGAACTTGGTAACATTTTTCTTTATGTTGACAGTTATTTGATATCTGCATCTAGGATCTGACTTGTTTTGATGGCAGTGATAGGCATGATTCTTCAGGGGACAACACCTCATCTTGTTAGCTCTATACGTACTTGTTCAGGTCAGTAATTCAGTGCTCATTTCCTCTTGATAGCAGTGATGGAATCTGATAATTTTGAAACTATAACCAATGAAGGCACTTTTTCATAGTTGCACCTATTAAAAGGTCTTATGCCACCTCACCAAGTCTTGAAATAATTTTTGGTCAACTTCAAGGTCTTTAGGCCCTTATGAAAGGTGCAAGTGTTGATACATTTTTTTTTCTTGCATTCCATACTTTCTTGTTCTCAGCTTCATGGATCCATTTCTATCAATTTCTGATAGCTGAATGTTTCTCCTTTTTCACCCAGAACTCAAAATAATATATTGTCAAACAACATATATTATTGGAACCTCATGATCAACTCAAGTATATATTTATCATATTGCTAACATGCTGTTTGATAAGCAGTAATACATATGAAGATAAGAGCAACTTGACCGGGAAAACATGTTGATCGTACATTCTAAGCTGTGAAGTTTGTAACCAAAAGTTAAGAATCAGAATTTTAGGCTATTCTGTTTATTTGGTAAAATTTTTGAGTGACCCCAACTAACATTATTGATTCCATGAGTAATATGGGGAGCCATTCACTCCAATGGCTAGTCCAGACTATCATGAGCGATAAATCATTGTTCTCATAATTGATAAACTTTGGAATTTAGTTTGATCAAATTGATAGATTATTGTGCTTGTCTGCACTTTCTAGTTTAAAAATGTAGCAAAACTATGAACGGGGGCTAGCAATCCGGACCGTATTGAAGAGGTTCCTGAGACACAGCATGGAAGAGTCACAATATTAAGAAAGGAGGTCCAAGAATGAATCCCACCACTAGTGAATTTCATTGCCTGGACTTAGCCAGCTTTCGGCCAGACTGAATTCAAAAAAGATTGCTAAACAGTCACTCTATCTAATCTAAATACACGAGGGTACATTAGTATTCTGGAATTGGCAGAACCCTTGACCCATAGGAATACACTTTTTTAGGTCTAGCTATCAAAAAGTAGTAGGCCTAACCTTCGGTTCCCGTAACCAAATTTTTATTTATCACTCCTTATGTACTTTTTTCTTACTTCATCCATACTTTGAAACTTTTTCTGAAGTGTGGGGGGCAAACGGCGCCCTCTACTTCTAACTTTAGTCGAATAAAGAGCCGGCATTGCAAGCAAATCGAGAGCCCCCGCCCGGTTGCGAGCCGGAAAGCGTACCGGCAGTTTGAGTCGCGAAAGGGCCGCTTGCTTCACTTCATATATATAATAGATATATAAAATTCTATATATCTAAAAAAAAAGACAGAGTAGAGTAAAGAAAATCTTCTTTTTTCAATTCTGCATTCCTGGGAAGAGGAAGAAGGAGATAGAGCAAAGGCCTCCGCTTTCCGTCCGCTCTTCCCGAAGTGAGCGAATTGCATGTAGAGATCCGTAGGGGCTTATAGTTTAATTGGTTGAAACGTACCGCTCATAACGGTGATATTGTAGGTTCGAGCCCTACTAAGCCTACCATTCAATTTCCTCTTATTATTCATTTATAATCCACTTTTATTCCCCCTACTCTCCCCAAACAACAAACATCCCACCTCCCTGCAACCTACTCTTTCTTCCCTTACTTCTGCTCTCGCACTTATTTAGCTTCCTTTCCTATCTCCCTTTCCCGCTTACTACTTCTTCCCTCTATTACTTCTTTCCTCTACTTATTCACTTCTATTCAACAAATTCAACACAAGCAACAACCATCAATCCATTTATAAAATAACCAATTCTCAAACTGTTAAGCGCTTCCCTAACTACCTATTTTCTTTCCTCCCTTCCTGCTCCTACCACAACCTGCTTTTCTATCTCTTACCTTGCTCTCGCCCTGTTATTCGCTTCCTTTCCTTATCGAGAGTGAGCCATCGTACCAAGTGGCTCCCTCTCTTGTTTCCTTCCCTATCTTTCTTTCCCGCCTCCAGGCGGGTTTACCCTCCGCTCTTCAAGGAGCTCCGGGGATTCACACTACCACTCTAACAATTCATCTCAATCGGCGATGCCTCACATCAACTTCAAAATTCAATAATTTCATAGAAGATCGCAGAAACATGGCAGCGACCATGACAAGACGGCTGCGATTGTGCCGGGAGATAGAGCTGCTGCAATCGCTTACCGGACGGGGCTCCATAAGCAGCCCCTCGCTATACCTATACCTATACTGCGGCTCCATACTGTATAAGCATGGATAGAACACGAAGCAAAAAAAAGCTTCGTGTTCTCTCCATACACAGGAGGTGAGTAGGAAGGGAAGGGTTGCCCTCGTAGCGTAGCTACGTTACGCGCCCACGCGTTAATAGTACGCGTGCGTATACACGCACACGTACACACACACGCGCGTATGCATGCGCATACGCACACACACGCGCGTATGCATGCGCATACGCACACACACACGCGTACGTATGCACGTACGCTAGTGTACAAACATCAACACAGAGACCAAGTTATGGGCATCAAAACACGTGTTGAACCTAGCTTTTCACAATCATTTTTTTTAGGGAGACTGCATGTTTAATACGCAATTGATATGTTGTTTCAGTATTCTTTTCTGATGTTTGGTCGTCGTGCACATTTACAGCTAACATATGTTTTTATTTTTAAATTGAGCTTCCTTATCAGATTTAGTTCCTCAGGATTCTTATGATAATACGTATCAACCTCTCTTTAATTTTGATAGAAGAATCAAGAGCGATTATTTTGAGGAAACCTATATGGAGTTGCTGCCACAAATGCTCTTGAATTAGGAATTGATTTCAGACACATTGATGTAACCCTGCATCTAGGCTTCCCTGGTAGTATAGCTAGGTACTTTTACTTGATTCAGTTTAAGTCTTTTTCTGTTACGTTT
The DNA here is from genome assembly GCA_026119855.1 of Campanula takesimana. Classification (NCBI taxonomy): domain Eukaryota; kingdom Viridiplantae; phylum Streptophyta; class Magnoliopsida; order Asterales; family Campanulaceae; genus Campanula; species Campanula takesimana. Next base: position 507,536 of record JAOWBW010000254.1, on the reverse strand, counting down.
CTAATTAGCATTTGTTGATTTTGTTCTCATTTGAACCATTTATCTCGTCATCTGGCCTATGGCAGAAAGCTGTATGGTCTGAGAGAAGGAAAAAACCAACACTTGCTGTACATGTTGCATTTGAAGGACCTCTTGATCACTACTTAATGAATTTCCCTCGGAAACACTTAGGGGCCCAGTCGAATGCTGTCATGAGGATGCTAAATTATGAAGGTTTCTGTGAACAGAATTGTTATTTTCAATTTACTCTTATGTAAGCACCTCTCTCTTTCAAGAATGTCTCGCAGCTTTGCAAGTTCTCCATATTTTTTTTTGCATCGAGTTCATTTCACGATGAAAAGTAGTTTGACCCTAGCTTTAAGAATTCTGTGCTGTGGCTTTCCTGAGTACTGATTCATCACTTGATCCGTCCTTAGAAATCTGGAACATTTGGGCCTGAAGTATTGTATATACAAATCCGATATTGAGCTCATTTTCTTAATTTTAAATTATTTACTTTACTCTTTTATGATTTCCCCCAGAAAATGCCTTCAGATAATGTTAGCATTTGAGCTATAGAGAGGAGCGAGCGATAGAAAGTACTCCCTCCGTCCCAAAATGATCTTCATACTTTTTTCGCTGTTATTGTGAAGGAACTTTGAACAATAATTTTAGGTTGATATAATTGTCGTAATGAAACTCTTAAACTTGTTATTGTTAGTATTGTTGATGGTGTATCAATATCAATAACAAGTTTTAGATTTCCATTAGGACAATTAAATTAACCTAAAATTATTGCTCAAAGTTCGTTCGCAATAACAGCGAAAATAAGTATGAAGATCATTTTGGGACGGAGGGAGTAAATGACAAGTTAAGGAAAGAAGTCCTTAACAGAAATTGAGGAAAGCAAGGCTTTCTTTCAGGTAAAAATATGCTTGTGGCTGTTTTGTTGGCAAGCTCATAATTAGTAGTTACTTGCTTTGAAGTAAGCATGTGGTTTACCCGGCAACTTCTTCAAATACTCAAGAACATGCCATGGTAAGATTATTATTCTCTAATTGACATAAGAATAAGTATAAGGTGATTTATTTATTTCCTGCTTTAATCAACTGTCAGTATTTGATACAAGTGCCTTGCAGAACTGGGACAAGGGCTCCCCCTCCCCAGCATATAGGATTCTCAGCAGGTGCTGCCCCACTTGTTAACAAAATATGTGATATTAAACTGCTTAAAGTAAAAAGTCATGCATTTACATTAGAAGTTTCAATGTCATTTACTTATTTCCCTTGGTGCTGTAGATAATTGCAGGTTTACCAACAATGGAGTTTGATTCAGAATGATGGCAGTCCTTCCGCCACCAAGCTTTTCGCCCTGTGGAATCCTCCATTATTCCTGAATACTGTTGGTTCCTTATTAGTTACTTACGTTCTGCTGTTCATTTGATCAGATTCCATACTGCTCCTTAAAACATACTGGCATTGCCAAATTACAGGTTGCTAAGAGAACTAAAACTGCCATTTGTAGCAGCAGATCTGCTGACGAAATTGGTGTTACTGGAAAGTCAAGGTAATGGTCGATTTTCTAGTTGGACAACTTATATAACAAATGTCCGCATTCATGTTCAATTTTTTTCCTTGGAATGGGCACCCTTTGAATGAAAATGTTAGATATTTAGCGCATTTGTGACCTATCTAACGGGTCCAGTAACTTTTCTTGAAAAATTTCTCAATATACACCAAACAGAAGCGCAGATCATTTTCTTCGCCTCTTATATGTGCAGATTAACTATTCCCATCTTCAAAATTTGAGTGAATGCATAGCAATTAGTTTTACAAGTAAGCAAACCCATAACTGCAGCCTTTAAATTTAGAAGGGGAGAAAAGGAATATTGATTTGAGTGGGGGTCATCCGCTGACCCCCCATTCAAATCATTGGCGAAGGGAACGGTTCGCCGGAGAAGAATGAGAAGGCGGGGCAGGATGGTCAATTGCCAAGGGCCCAAAACTGATAAAATAATGCAAATTTATATGTAAAGAGTTCCATATTCATTAAAGCATGTGTATCAAAGGATTGAATCATCTTACCCTCATAGTTTCTTTTGTTTTTTGGGCCCTCATATTTTCTCACCATATATTTGTTGTACACAATCTTTTCATTTTAGTGATTTAGTCTCCATCTATAATTGTGTTTTTCAGATTTGCTTCGTACATTTTTGTTTATATGTAAACATTTCTAGATTCATTAATGCATGTATGCAGGATTGAATCATCGTACCCTCCTATTATCTTTCATTAATGCATGGATGCAAAGGATTGAATCATCTTACCCTCCTATTATCTTTCATTAATGCATGTATCCAAATGATTGAATCATCTTACCCTCATATTTTCTTTTGTGTTTTGGGCCCTCATATTTTTTCTCACCATATATTTGTTGTACACAATCTTTTCATTTTAACGTTTAAGTCTCCTCATCTATAATATAGTGTTTTTCATATTCTCTTCGTACATTTTTGTTTATGTGTAAGCATTTCTAGATTCATTAATGCATGCATGCAAAGGATTGAATCATCTTACCTTCCTATTAGCGTTTGTTTTTTTGGCCCTCATATATTTGTCACCATATTTTTGTTGCACATAATATTTTCATTTGTAGCGTATTCAAAGGATTGAATCATCCTGTTATCTCTTGCTTTTTTGGCCCTCATATGTCTTTTCACCATTTTTGTTGCACACAATCTTTTCATTGGTAACGTTTTAGTCTCCTAATCTATAACTTTGTTTTTCATATTTTCTTCGTACATTTTTCTTTGTAGCTTGTTTAGGACCCTCATATTTAGCATTTTTTTGAAACATTTATGTACATTTTTTTTAGAGGGAGGGGGTTGTTGTAGCTATCATGTTTACTTGGATGTACTTTAATAAGTATTTTTTTTATGTGTAATCTTTGACCCATATTTATTATTTTTATATTTTGGTTGTAGATAATCTTTTTTTTTTTTTTTTTTGTAGTTTTTTTAGGTCCCTCATGTTTAATGTTTTTTAATATTTTTTTTATCCATTATATATTCTTTTGTAACTTCTTTTAGAACCCTCCATTTAGCTTTTTCCCCCCATATACTTATTGTAAATAACTCTTTTTCCTGTTTTCTTTTTAGGGGGGTGGGGGTGGTCAGATGTACTTTAATAAATTAGTTTGTTATACACAATCTTTGCGCCATATTTATTATTTTTATATTGTAGTTGTACATAATATTTTCTTTTGTAGCTTTCTCACATCCTTTTTTTTTTCTTCATAATTTTGCTCCATATAATACGTTATTTTGTAACATTTTTGATGCCTTAATATTTATTTATTGTTCATATTATATTAGTACTAGTTTTTTGTTTTGGGGTAATGATAGTTATTTTTCATAAAGTAACTTTTTATGGAACGAGAGGTTTGCTTTCACTTTTACTTGGATGTACATTAATAAATTATTTTGTCTCATGTTTATCATTTTTCTATATTGGTTGTACATAATATTTTTGGTAACTTTTTGGCCTGGTATTTCTTTATTTTTTATAATTATTTTACAAATTTTAACTTTTTTGCACTTGTTTTTTGAGACCCTAAAAGTTTTTTTTTTCCTTTATATTTTTGCTCTACATATTCAATGTTATTGGTTTTTTATGTACTAACCATTTTGTATAAGTTTCAAGATAATATAGTTTGGTAATAAATATATGCATTTAAGTTTCCACATTCTTTTGCACTTATTTATATATTTTTATTATTTTTATCGTACATAATATTTTCTTGTGCTGTTTTTGGGGAACCTAATAATTATTTTTTACTTTCAATATTATTTTTTTTTAATTTTTGATAGGGGTGGGCGAGAGGAGGATTCATAGCTTTTACTTTTACTTGAGTGTACTTTAATAATTATTTTGCCTCGTACTTATTTTGTATTTAGTCGTACATAATCTTTTCTTTCATAACTTTCTCTTTTCCTTCATTTTTAAAAGATTTTATACATTTTTTTTTCTCCCTTGTATCTGTTTATTTCCATATTTTTACTTTTATTATATATAATCTTTTGTTTTGTAATTTATTTTGGGAACCCTTATTTATTTCATACTTTTGTTGTTCATGTTATAAATTATAGATTTTTTAAAGACTAACCATTTGTAGAAGTTCTTACTTGACATATTTTGCTAACAAAACTATGCAATTAACTAATTAAGTTTCTTTTAACATCGGCCATTAGGTCTTATTTTTCCCCATTTTTGTTATTTTTATATTATAGTTATACATAATCTTTTGTTTGTAGCTCTCTTTTTTCTTTGTTTTCATATTTTGTTATATATAATATGTTATTTTGTAACTTTTTTAGGGCCCTCATATTTGTTTCTTTTCATATTTTAATGTACATAATACAATCTTTTGTAGTTTCTTCGGACCCTTGCTTTTTTCTTCAAATTGCAACTTTTTATTTTTTTGGATGATGGGTGTTTGGAGATTTCACTTTACTTGGATGTACCTTAATAAATTTCTTCGTATTTATTATTTTTGTATTTTTGTTGTACACAATCTTTTCTTTGGAGCTTTCTTTTTTCCTTTATTTTTCATATTTTTGTTATACATACTATTCTTTTTGTAATTTATTGGGCCCATGTACTTATTTATTTTTTATATATTTACTGCACAATATTTTCTTTTGTAGTTCTTTTTTTTGTCTTACATATTCTATATATTGGGGATTTTAAGTACCATATTTATAAATTTTTTGCATGTTTTTGTAATAAAAGAATGTATTTAAGGTTCCTTCTTCTTTTATCACCGACATATTTCACCTTTAGTTAGATGTAATTTAATAAATTAGATTTAGTACGTAATCTTTCCCCATATTTATTATTTTAAATTTTAGTTGTATATTATATGTCTTTGTAGCTTCCTCCTTCCTTTATTTTTTCAAACTTTTGTTGTATAAGATGTTTTTCCTTTTGTAACTTTTTGGGGGCCTCATATTTATTCACTTTTCATATTTTTATTATACATAATATTTTCTTTTGTAGTTTTTTGTGGGAACCTAATATGAACCGTTTTCATCTAGTAACTTATTTTCGTGGCAGGGGTTTGTAGCTTTCACCTTGGATGTACTAAAATATGTTAGTTTGCCTAATATTCATTACTTTTATATATGGTTGTAGATAATCTTTTCTTTTGTAGCTTTCTCCTTTCATTTATTCGTTATCATAATTTTTGTATAAGTAATATTTTTGGGCCCTCGTATTTATGTACTCCCTCCGTCCCAGTTTAAAGTTTTTGCTTTTCTTTTTGGTATGTCCCAGTTTAAGGTTCTTAGTTGCTTTATTCCTTAAATGGCAAAGGATGAATAGTGTTTTGGACATTCTTGTCCTCATAAAGTTCATATATTACAAAAAGCCCATCACTTACCCATCTTCTTTTCACCCACTTACATTATGGATGGACAATTATATCCTCCACCCACTATTATTTTTTACTCAAGTTTGCCTTGATTCCTTAATAAGCGTGCAAAGTCAAACTAAGAACCTTAAACCGGGACGGTGGGAGTATTTATTTTTTCATGTATTTGTTATACATTTTATATATTTTTTGGTTTTTTAAGTACTAATCATATTTAAAAGTTTTTATGTAACATATTTTGGTAATACAATAAACTTTAAGTTTCGGCATTCTCTGCCATCGTTCATTAAAGCTTATTTACGAATTTACGCATGGCCTATAATATACTAGGACGACCATGTATGAAGGGGTTATGAGTTGGACGTGTACCTTGATGCTTGCTTGGCTGGATTCATTGATGAAAGGAAGGGGTTAGCCTGAGAAGAATGAGAAGGGGGGTAACGGGGTGGAAATGTTCCTTGAGGAGAGGGATTGTCTTTTATTTCTCATGCCACCCCCTCTATTTTCCAGATTCCTCCCCCTCCTTTATGTGTTGAAAAAATTAACAATTCCATCAAAATAGTTAATGGACCCGTTAAATATCTAATGACTGTTAGCCAAATGCTATCACGTGATCAAAATTTGCTAATTTTTTAACAATTCCGTCAGTGGAGTGAGTGCATTTCAAAAAATGGAACATGGATGAGACATTTGAAACTTTATTATGGTTGACCAATTTGAAAACAGGTAAAGTTAACTAACAAAAATAGGGTTTTTACCTTTTTTCTATTTTAGTTGTTTTCTTGGTTTACTTATTGATGAGCAATTATTTGAGCTAGTCATGGTTTAACCAATGTTTCAGATACCCTTACGAAGAATCTGATAAATATGATAATAACTGGGAGAGGCCTCAAGTTCTGTTTCCTTTTTAAAACCTTTACAATTTTTTAATTAATCCTTTTGGCATGGTCTTTTGTTCTACTTATCTTACGATTGTCCACTATTCTGGAAATAAAATGTATTTAACATAATGAAGCTTATCCTAGTCAGTGAGTAATAAAGCAGGGAAATATGTGATGCCACCTACTGGAAGTATGGTTATTCTTATTTATAAAACACTTTAAAGCTGTTCATGCTTCATGGAAAGCACTGTTCGTACCTTCGGTTGGAACAGTTCTTGTAAAAGCACAAGGGACATTCAGCTTCGTTTTTATTCGGAAGTGGTTCTCTAGTGCATGACTCGGTAATTCCTTTTGCAGTCCTATATGGGAGTTTTCACTTCTCTTTTGAGAAACGGTTCAGCATGGACTTCGTTGTATTGCATTCGTAAAACACGCAAACTTTGTGAACTTGTTTTGTGTTATATCTATGTAACATAGCCCCTTTGGTTGCATTTTTATTTATTTTGTTAGCCATTTGATATCTATATTTTGGATCTGATTTGTTATGATGGCTGTGATCGTGATAAGGCGAGAGATTCTTCAGGGGACAGGACCTCATCTTGTTAACTCTATGTGTAGCTACCCTTGTGTAGTTATGTTGCTCAGGTCAGTACTTAAGTTCCTTATTCCTCTAGATAGTGGTGACGGAATATGATTATTGTGAAACTATAATCAATGAAGACACTTTTAAATAGTTGCACCTAGTAAAAGGTCATATGCCACCTCACCCAGTCCCAAACACATTTAGGTCAACTCCGGGTCTTTAGGTCCTTATGGATGGTGAAGTGTCGATTCCCCTTTTGCGACGTTCCTTGTACTCAACTTCATGGATCCATTTCTGTCAACTTCTGAAAGCTGGATGTTTCTCTCGTTTCCCCCGGGATTCAAAATGAAATCTTCTAGAACAACTTGTATTATTTGGACCTCATAATCTACTCAAGTGCAGATATATCGCCTTGCTAACATGCTGTTTGATCAGAAGTAAAACGTATGAATTGTAAAACATGCTCATCACATAACTGAGGATGAATTGTAAGTTTTGCTCGAGTATATTTGAGCTCAATTGACCTAGAGAGTATGTCTGTTGCATAACCTGGCTGCCATATATCGTGTTAATATGACATATTAAGCTGTGTAGTTTGTAACCTGAGTATTTAAATGTCAGACTTTTAGGCAGTTTTGTTTCTTTGTAAAATTCTCTGAGTGACTCCAACCAAAATTCTGGAATCTATAAGTAACATGGAGAGCCCATCAGTCAATGCTCTAACTAGACTATTATGAACAACATGAAAGATATTAGAGATTTGGTTTGGTCAGTTGATAAATCCTTGTGCTGGTTGTCTTCACTTATCAGATTGATTTCCTTAGAATTCTATTTATACTTGTGAACCTGCCTTTTATTTTGCGAGAAATTCTGTTGACCAACTTTTTTAAAAACAGGATATGAGAAGATTGAAGAGCGATTAGGGGGAGGGGGAACCTTAATGGGGTCGCAGCAACAAATGGTCGTGAATTGGGATTTGATTTTGAACACAATTATGTAACCCTGCATCTAGGTGTACCTGGTGGTTAAACCAAGTACTTCTGATTAATTCTAAGTTTCTTTCTGTTACATTTATATTTTCAAGTATCTGTTCACATTTGACCCGGGTATCCCGTCATCCAACCTATGGCAGCAAGCTGGGAGGTCTGGGAGAAGGAAAAACCATCACTTGCTTTATATGTTGCATTTGAAGGACCTCTTGATTAGAACTGTATGAAATTCCCTCAGAAACTTTGTAGTGGCCAATAAATGTTATCATGTGGATACTAAAAACCAGCTGGCTTCGGTGCACATAATTGTTTTTTTCAATTTACTTCTTATCTAAACAGTTCACTCTTTCAAGAATATCCTGTAGTGTATCGTGTTCTCCATTAAATCTTACTTCTTTTTTTGAAATATATACCCTTAATTGGAATTCCTTGTCTAGTACTCCCTCTGTCCCAAAATGATCTTCCTATTTGTCATTTTCATTGTCCCAAAAAGTTCTTCTCATTTCCACAATTTAGGCTTAAAAGTCCATAAGCATAGCATGGATCATGTAGCAAGTGTTCATATCCTTAAAAAAATTGAATATTCAAATGTGAAGATCATTTTGGGACGGAGGGAGTATGTGCTTAAAAGGCATTTAATGTGCGCTGCTCTCAAACACCCATTAAGTTCGTTTCCCAATGAGAACATTTTTGGCCCTAGCTTAAGAAATCCATAACGGTAGTACTTATGAAAACCGGCTTCCTGAGTACTGATCCATCACGTTATCCGTGTACAGAAATCTGAAACTTCATTGGGCTTGAGGTATTGCATATACAAATCTTATAATGAGGTTTCGAATTGTCAATTTAGCATTCCCTTTTCACTGATATATTTTTTTCTCAGAAAACGCCTTTGCATGTTAGTATTCGAGCGATAGAGAATGAGATACAAAGTAGTGTTGGCTGTTCTGTTGGTAAGCTCTTAATGGGTAGTTGACTAGTTGTCAATTCATGTTATCTCTGCTTATTTTCATCAGAATATTGTCTTCTTTTTTTGAATCTTGATCGTTATTCGCTAGAATTGGAGCATCTCATTTTCGATGTTTATGCTCTTGACACTTGATGATAAATAATTGATTTTCCAGGTTTATAAAGGTTCTGTCTGGATGCATCAAGGGAAAACATACCTGATCAAAAACATGGGCTTATTACGTAAAATTGCTTTGTGTCAAGAAGCAGATTTGAGATATTAAACAAGAACTCGTGAGGTATTATACAAGAACTCATGATTACACAGATGTTCATATCATTGGTGGTAATATTTTTGAGTGTGAATCTTCCTTATCTTGCCTTTGCCTTCTTCTAACCTTTTACCATAGTCGCTTTCGTTGAGCATTCTCTAAGTCTGCGGATACGCCATAAAACATTTGTTGAAAATAAATAAGCATTGTATGGTCTTGAATGTGATGTTGTGGAGTTTGGCTGCTTGTGTCTCTAGGGGATTTCCCAACCTTCTATTTTACCTGATTCATCATCCCAGCAGTATATACTACTCGAAACTAACCCTGATATATAGTATTTGTGTCTCTGTTTATCATCACTGGCTAATTATTCACTAAATATGCAAGTGTCTAGGGACCTCTTAGCTCATGATGAGATCCTAGCGACTACATTTTAGGAAAACTGATAAGGTTGGTGTGACCTTTTCTTTTTGGGAATGAAGGAGTTGTAAATATGTATGTATATGTTCTACTCCATCCGTCCCAAAATGATCTTCCTCTTTTTTTGGCCGTTACTACGAATGAACTTTGAGCAATAATTTTAGGGTGATTTATTTATCCTAATAAAAATCCAAAACTTGTTATTGATACACCATCAACAATACTATCAATAACAAGTTTTAGATTTTCATTAGGATAGTTAAATCAACCTAAAATTATTGCTCAAAGTTCATTCGTAATAACGGCCTAAAAAGTAGGAAGATCATTTTGGGACGGAGGGAGTATTTTTCTATGTATGTGTGTATGTATCCATAGTAGGGGTAAGCACTACATAAGTTCATCTTATAACTCGTGTTTTCCTTAAATATGGAAATAAAAGAGTTCTATGGACTTGCTTGACACCTATTTAGATAATTTTGGGGCAAGCAACCTTATAGGGTCACAGATATGGCAAATGCACTCAAGGCAAAGACTTTGAGGTCTCTGGTTACGTTCCCAGTACCGTAGGCCATATGTTAATCAATTGTTTTTAAAAGAAGGCGATACATTCCTTTTGGTTGTTGGACTAGGGATACAACTTTAACCAACCTTGGATGGATTGTAGAACATGTAGTCTGTCTGGGTATTTGCTGATTCAATGTGTAACAGAGTTCTTTTGTTTTCCTAGAGACATATGGACTCCCACGTATTAGCATCCTTACAAGCTCTCCAACCAGGTCTCATTAAATGTATATTCCATTAAAATGAGAATAAGATTGACTTTAACATCAATCTTTTTTGTACACTTGAGCCCATACCATCCTGAAGTGTTGTTTATGTCTTTATATATAATTTTTGTTGGTGGCATTATCTAGTTAGATATTGTCAAAATGTGTCCATGAACTATAAAAAGGAATAAATTAAACGTACTTTACGTTCTTTCAATCTACCCAGTGACCATAATTCTGCCATTGATTTGTACTCCCTCCGTCCCAATTTAAAGTTCTTAGTTTGACTTTGCACGGAGATTAAGGAAAACTAAATGTTGTGAGTATAAAAAGTAAAGTGAGAGAGAGAAAGTGGGTAGAGAGTTTTTGTTGTGAGAATGACAAGTAGGTCCCACTTTCCATTTTAGGTAATAAAGCAAAGTAAGAACCTTAAATTGGGACAGACTAAAAAGTAAAGTAAGAACCTTAAAGCAGGACAGGGGGAGTAACTCATTTGCTTACTTTTCATGATTTTTTCATCCAGATACGTATTATACAGCACATCTGCCTTAGCTTCGGAAGTGTCTTAATCCTCATGAGAGACGGTATGCTCCTCAAAGTGTTCTGTTATATAATTCCTGTCCAGTATTTCTGCTCAGTTGAACTACACGCTCCTCCATATTCTCCATACATGTGTAAATTCACGCGAATTCAGGCTTTTAATTGACCCACTTTACCTAGATGATTATTTATAATTCTTGAATTCCCACACTCACATATGCACACACATATTATAAGCATATTAATAGTAGAAGGATGATTTGTGTATTGTGTGTTCTCCACTGTATTGTTCAGGAGCAAGAAACTAAGCTTGACAAAATCTTTTTGTGTAAGCAGATACTCCCTCTGTCCCATAACAATGGGCACACTTTGACTTTTTTGGTCAACTGAGTCAATCTTTGACCATAATTTTATGAATATCTAAATATCTCTATGAAATTCTAAAATTTGTTATTGTTTTACTATTAGAAATACTATCATTAACTATTTTTAGAATTGTATATAGATATCTATATATTCATAAAATTATGGTCAAAGATTGACCCAATTGACCAAAAAAGTCAAAGTGTGCCCATTTTTATGGGACGGAGGGAGTATTCACTTAGATCTAATTGATAGCCTATATATATTTCCTTGATCTTATCAAGGATTTGAACCTTAGTATCATAGTCTTTGAAATGACTTCAAAATTCAATAGTGCTACATATAAAATGGTAGGGGGTGGAAGCGGGTTGTAATATAAGTAAAACTTCTACAGGTACCTATTATCCATTTTCCTATTTGCGTTCAATGTTAGTGAAGGATGAGAAAATTGCTCAGTGATTTTAGATTGATAATTCAATATACTATACCTCTCACATAATAAGTGTCACAGTTAACTTGTCAAACTATTTTTGGGATGTGCTTACCTGTTTGTGCATTGCTTTTACTATGGTAGAATTGGATTAAAATTATTTCCTTGTCAAACTATTTAAGGAATGTGCCTCTTCTTCGGTCACTTGATACTAGTAATAGTTATGTGGAAATTGTTTAGTGATGTTAGGTCATTGCTACTATTCCAAGGATTATGTTTGTTCATTAGTAGTGTACTGTATTTAATTTTGCTCTATCTGCATCTTTATTTTTTCGTCATTTTTAAATGCTAGAAATGGTTACGAGGAAATTGTTGGGTGCTGTTAGGTAACATGCATTCAATATACTATCGGTATGCTTATTTTTCCTCCATGTGCCTCCTCCTTTTGTCATTTGATACGTAGTATTAATAACAGTTACAAGGAAATTGTTTAGTGATGTTTGGTTTTTGCTACATAATACTCCGTCTGTCCCTTACTTTTGTCTTTCCCTTTTCGTCCCGTAACAAAGTAGAGAAAGCTGTCGGAAAAAACTCGATAAAAAAATAAAATGGACATTTAGGCGGAGGGTGTGCTATTTAAAAGATTATATTTATTGACTTAATGTTCCTTGGTTACTAGAAAACCACTGACTGATGTTCACTAGGAAATTACTGACTAGTGTTAGGTAATGCGACTATTCAGTATTAATTGTGGCTAGAAAATAAATGAGTTTTGAGAGAATATTATCTTCAAAAATGGTAAAAAGATATACTCCCTCCGTCCCATAACAATGTGGTCAAAATGGGTTTTGCACGAGAATTAAGGGATGAATAGTAGTGGGTAGTTGTTGTGAGTGTGAAAAGTGAAATATGAGGGAGAAAGTGGGGTAGGGAATAGTAGGTTGATTGGTGTTGTGAGTATAAAAGTAAAAGTAGAAGAGAGAATGAGTGGGATGAATAGTAAAGATTTTTTGCCATTTTAAGAAAGTGTAACTTATCAATAGGACACCCAAAATGACAATCTGTCCACATAGTTACGGGACAAATGGAGTATAAAATAAAATTACCCCATGCAGGTAAAAAAATAACCGACTTTGGAGGAATGGTTATTATTAATCGAAAAATAGTAAAATGAGTTTGGAAGTACAGTTATTATTATTACTGAAAAAATAGTAATTAAAAATTGGCCCATGCAGGTCTCGAACCTGCGACCTTCGCGTTATTAGCACGACGCTCTAACCAGCTGAGCTAATAGGCCATGTTGGAGGTGAATAGTGTAGTTAAATAAGTTAACTTATTTCTCAGTACTCTTGCAACCTCCCATAGAAGATAATAACGTTCAAAATAAAATATCAAAGCAGCATCTTTGGCTAGTAACGCCAATTGACTCGAGGTCCAACCAGAGACATGTATGCAAATTGCAAAATGTGTGTCAGATTTTTCTCGTAATTATCGTTAATCCTCTAAAAATTATTCATTTTTTGTGATATTTGGCAGATCTAGGACCTAAAAAATCAAACAAGAGAGTAACTGAGTCGTAATTACAGTTAACTTTTCATTTACATGGTTTTAGTTGAGGATTACAATTATTCAGTTCAAGATTTATAACTTTATATTAGTTTAACTTTTATATTATTGCGTGTATCTAATATACCACTAATAATGTTTGGTGAGGATTACAATTATTTTGTTCAACTTTCATAACTTTATACTAGTTGAAACTTAATATTATTGCATGTATCTTATATGCCACTAATAATGTATACCTTAACTTAAAAGTAAGAAGTAGAGGGAGGCCCAAGTGTGAGTGTGAGCTGGACTGGGTCGACATTAGACTATGTTGGATGTTCAAATTTAAAAAGGATAACGGGAGTAGCCCCTCAAGTATGTTGTGGGAAATATTATGCATGTATTTCATTCACCTTGAATTATATGAGTACAAGTGTCCTAAGTATATACTCCCTCCGTCCCAGCTCACTTGAGACTTTTTGACCAAAACTGGTCAACTTAAGGTCGGTTTGACCAACACTTTATAGAAATATTTATGTTCCAAAAAACTTTTTAAATATTGTTATTGAGAGGATTTTTAATGGTGGTCATTTTACATTTTTTAAATTTTTGTTCGGATCATAAATATTTCTATAAAGTGTTGGTCAAACCGACCTTAAGTTGACCAGTTTTTGTCAAAAAGTCTCAAGTGAGCTGTGACGGAGGGAGTATAAAGGAGTTATAAATGATAAGAATGATCATCCTAAAATAACTCTAAGCTATCTCTATATACAAGGAAGGGATTATAATTGAATAAATCAAATCCCATTATTTACGTTAACATCTATATACCGGTCCATGTTTAGTTCTTTAGTAAAATTAGTAGATGTGAGATATATTGTCTAACATAGCATGCTATGGGTATTTTAACATCACTTTTAAGAAGGTGATTAGTGGATTTATAATTGGTTCAAGATAATTAATTAACTTGAAACACGATAACCATGGATAACACACCGCAAAATTGAGTCGACCGTTGTTACATCACTAATAATGCATGTTGTAGGTAAAATCAAGCATTCTAATTAACCCTCTTGTCCTTTTATAGTTTGCACCGATGGAATCAATCGGTGAGTTCACCAGGACAAGTCCCTAGGGACAGCTTGGGATAGGCTGTCAAGTTTCGAATCAATTAGTAGATTATTTAACGCGGTTGGTTATGTATATATATATATATATATATATATATATATATATATATATATATATATATATATATATATATATATATATATATACAGGCTCACCAGCCTAAGAGCCAGGCTTATAATGTTTATACTGTATTTCATTTGGTTGGAAATGAGCTTGGACGGATATATTTATATACACAGCCCCTTATTTCCACAGCCCCATTAAATTACCAAAATACCCATATATATATTATTATTTATTTTTTTTCAATTTCACTCTCCCTCACGTTCGCTCCCTAACCCCCCTCTCTCTCTCTCGGTTTGAAACAACGAAAGAAACGAACAGTCTCTCTCACCGTCGTCGCTCACCGTCGCCGTCGTTCTTTCTCTCGCTCTCGCTCTGTTCTTCTCTCTCACCTCTCTCTCTCACAGTAAAAAAAAAAAAAAACTTTCGAAATTGAAATGGTGAAACTTAAAATACCCAAGACCGCCGCCGGGACCGCCGCCGCCACAACCGCCGCCCACATCGCCGCCGGGACTAGCTCGTCTACAGCGCCTGTGAAAAAGGTAAGCAATTTTTAACCTTATTTTACATTTCTATATTCCCAATTAAACATAATTTGAAAAATGTAAAATTGAAATTGGTGTGTCTCGTGTATCACCACTCGAGATGCATCTCGGGTGTGTTTACATGAGACAACTCGTGTAAACACACCCGAGATGCATCTCGAGTGGTGTTACACGAGATGTGATCCTTCTGAATATCAGCATTGTGAATTATCAGTCAGCATTGTGTTCATTTATTTAATCTACTGTAACTGTCGCTAACGTATTGTCTCTTATTTGTGTTTTTTGTAGGCACGTGATCCTATGACCGTTTCAGCTAGAAAGAGGAAGGCTGAAGAGCGTTTGGAGAGAGGAGAAAACCGGAGCAAGGCTCGGAATGACGAGGATGCCACAGCTGATGATGAGCAGGAGGAGAGGGAGGAGGAGGCGGCAGCAGCTGATGATGTTCAGGAGGAGGAGGCAGCGGTCGATGGGGATAGTGAGGAGGAGGAGGAGGATAGTGATGATGGGGAGGAGGATGGGGAGGGGCAGGAGGGGAGGGGCAGGATGATGAGGAGGAGGAGGAGGAGGAGGAGGAGGTGGAGGTGGGGGTGCAGGAGGAGGAGGATGGTGAGGATGATGATGTAGTAGAGCCGCCTAGACCTCTGAGACACGGGAGGAGGCGGGGTCAGGATGCGCCACCATCATGGCAGCTTCAGATGGACCCCGGTGGTGGGCCAGAGGATGTTTCACTGATGTACGGGTTCGGTGACCACCGAGCCAGACAGATTTGGGGTGACTCTACTACTGAGGGATTGGTGACTTTCCATACGAGACTCACGCATCTTGCACAGTAAGCTTAGCATTAATGTGAAATGTTTTAAATATTGAAGTTATTTATACCACACACTCTAAATATTCCATTAATTATCATCCTATGCTGCTTTTCTTGAGTACTGATAATATTTTTTGTTTCGAATGAACATGTTCAAGCGTGATGAGCAGCCGGTTGCTGATAGAGTCTGGCTGGCCCTCGTAGATGCATCTGGCCTCCAGCATCTGCATGATTCCGTCATTCATAGGCCTAACCATGCCCTCCTAACGACATTTTTGGAACGGTGGTCTCCTGAGACTAACTCGTTCCACATGCCGTGGGGGAGATGACGATTACTTTACATGACAATTTTCATATCCTGGGTATGTTTTTATAACATCGCTTCGATACTCCATTCACAATTATATAACTGTCTACATATATTATATGAACTGTCTACATTCATCTCTTATACTAAAATGTGTTATTGCATCTTCAATTTACAGGTATCAGGATTGATGGTGGAGTTGTTCGCTATACGGATCCAGCGCCTGACGTATCTGGCATCTCTAGACACCTCCAGTTGAGCGGCACTGGTTATTTATTGAGGGATGTCAGGCGTCTATTTACTCAGCGTAGAGGCGGCATGACAGATGCCCATCGTGCGTCCGCGTATATCCTGCACCTATTGGGTTGCATGATGTTCGTGGACAAGAGCGGGGATAAGGTGCCCGCAGCCTACCTGCCCCTGTGCATGGATCTAGCCAGCCTCCCCACTCTTTCCTGGGGATCAGCCACTTTGGCATATATGTACCGAGAGTTGGGGAAGGCGTCCAGATCCGGATGCAAGCAGATGGGCGGTTGTGCGGCTCTCCTAGAGGTACATCTTACTCTATTCACTATCTTTTTACTGTCTACTTCCCCCCCTCTGTTATTAAATGTTGCATTTGAGTAGTATTTAATACTTTTTTACATACATCTCAGGCCTGGATATACGAGTACTTTCCAGGTTTTCGGCGAGTTACTGACCCCCATTGGCAGCAGGGGCAGCCGAGAGCCCGTAGATGGTCTCGTGATGATTCGGCTGGGAGGACGTTCGATCATCTTGTGCAGTATCGCCGCATTCTTGACAGGATGGGGGCTGACAGTGTGAGTTATTCATATTAAAACTATTATACGTTTTTGTGTTGTTCCTTCCGATATTCTGTTGACTTTGCCTAACAATGTCTACTCACAGGTTATTTGGACTCCTTATGGGACCGGGTCGGACGCGATACTGCCTGTTTCATACTACAGGGGTGTTATACGCTTTTGTGACATCACAGAGGCGTATATGCCTGATCGTGTGACTAGGCAGTTCGGGTACCAGCAGAGGATCCCCAGACTGCCCCCCATGGCGACCGAGTTATGCGTTTTGGCAAAGGGTCAGAAGGGGTACAGAAGCGTTACGGTGATGGAGATCAGGTTTGGCAGGAGTGGGTGGCTTTTGGCATGGCGGAGTTTAGGGCCGATGTCCGTTGGGGGCCACTATTTACTGGAGATCATCCCGTGGCTGTTCCCTTCGTGACTCCAGATTATATGTCTTGGTTTAGGGCTAGGAGTCATGTTCGGATAGCTAATCCGATACACGATCCACCCGGTGACATTCCACCTCCCCCACCTGATGTTCCACCGCAGCCTTCTATCGCATGGGATTGCGGAGTTGAGAGCTATCATACTTCCATTTTTGTCGGATCCCAGTGCCCCCGAGCACTGGCTAGTTGGTCTTAGACGGGCCGGTGAGATTTTAGAACTTCCACCGCAGCCTTAGGATTTTATTTTATTTTTGCTTTTCATTGTATTGTAAAGGACACATTTTATTCTAGTTTTTATTGACACCTCTACTAGTTTGTTAATATGATGGTATTTTTATTTTAGTTATCGTTTTAAATCCCCCTCCCGATTCAATAGTTTATTCTAGTGTTTCGTAACCCCCCCCCCCCCCCCCCCGAGGACATGATGTTTTGCTGTTGTTGTTGCTGTTGTGTTGTTGCTGTTGTGTTGTTGCTGGTGTTGAGACTACTGATGTATCTCGTGTAAACCCACACGAGATGTGTCTCGTGTGGGTTTACACGAGATGCATCTCGTGTGTGTTTACACGAAACAAGTCTCGTATAAACCCACTCGAGATGCATCTCGAGTGGTGTTACACGGATGTTATCTCGTGTAAACCCTAAAAACCCTAATAATGTCACAAATTTCTAACTCAATTTCCATTTGGATTTTGAGGAAAGTGATACTAATGAAAAACACTTTAAATGTCATTTAGAATCTAAAAAAAAAATAAAAAAAAATAAACTAGGTAGTCGTATACCATTTTCACAACATCGGGACATTTTCCTTAAAACCCTAAAAACCCTAATAATGTCACAAATGTCTAACTCAATTTCCATTTGGATTTTGAGGAAAGTGATACTAATGAAAAACACTTTAAATGTCATTTAGAGCCTAGAAAAAAAAATAAAAAAAAATAAACTAGGTAGTCGTATACCATTTTCACAACATCGGGACATTTTCCTTAAAACCCTAATAATGTCACAAATGTCTAACTCAATTTCCATTTGGATTTTGAGGAAAATGATACTAATGAAAAACACTTTAAATGTCATTTAGAGCCTAGAAAAAAAATAAAAAAAATAAACTAGGTAGTCGTATACCATTTTCACAACATCGGGACATTTTCCTTAAAACCCTAAAAACCCTAATAATGTCACAAATGTCTAACTCAATTTCCATTTGGATTTTGAGGAAAGTGATACTAATGAAAAACACTTTAAATGTCATTTAGAGCCTAGAAAAAAAATAAAAAAAAATAAATTAGGTAGTCGTATACCATTTTCACAACATCGGGACATTTTCCTTAAAACCCTAAAAACCCTAATAATGTCACAAATTTCTAACTCAATTTCCGTTTAGAATTTGACCAATGTCATACTAATGGAAATGTCTTAAAATGTCATTTAGAGCCTAGAAAAAAATTAAAAAAAATAAACTAGGTAGTCGTATACCATTTTCACAACATCGGGACATTTTTCTTAAAACCCTAAAAACCCTAATAATGTCACAAATTTCTAACTCAATTTCTGTTTAGAATTTGACCAATGTCATACTAATGGAAATGTCTTAAAATGTCATCTAGAGCCTAAAAAAAAATTAAAAAAAAAATAAACAACTTGTCATTTAGAGTTTATGACATCTCGTGTAGTTATACACGAGATGGTGAAGTTAATCTCGTGTAGGTATACACGAGATGTTTAAATTCCATAAACTTTTTTCCGCGACCATTGCATGAATTTGACGATTAAACCCTACTAAAACACACCCATTCTGAACAGAAACCACACAATAGCCCTTTATCATTCAAAAATTCAATCTTTAAGTTCATAACATTGATTACTCACATAATAACATGGATTCCTCACATAATTCTCCACAAAATTCTTATGATTGTATTGACCTTGATATGATAGATTTTCTCGTTGATGAAGAAGAAGAAATCTTACAAAATATTCCTCCACATCAACATTCTCCAAGTTTCAATGATCCTAGCTTCGATGAAGTAAGTTTTTAATGTTTTTTGTGTATTGTGATCAAAATCAAAATAAAAATCCCATCTTGTTTTAAAAATCCCATCTTGTTTTAAAAATCCCATCTTGAATTAAATCACATGATATTTATTTATACAATCTTCAAATACACATGACAATAACAATGAAATATCAGATCAAATTCCAGTTTTCAATTTTTTTTTCAATCTGTACAGGGAGTATCTCGTGTAAGTCTACACGAGTTTCATCTCGTGTGCCACTACTCGAGATTAATCTCGTGTAGACATACACGAGATGAAACTCGTGTAGACTTACACGAGATAGATGTATGCTGGGGCTTTGAAACTGACTTTTCATCTCGTATTTTGCAGGGTCCATTCCCGGATACCAGTGATGAATTCACGACATCAGAAATATTTCAAACTCGGGATGCGCTTCTTGCACATGTACGGGAAATAGCGAGGGGTCGAAATATACACCTAGTTATACACAGCTCGAGGAATAGACGTGGAAATAAACTAGCATATGCTTACATCACATGTCATTTTGGTGGACAACACAGGGCCGGAAGATCAAATAACATTAGGAAGACTAGTACAAAGAAAAGAGATTGCAGTTTTAAATTATACGCCACAGAGAGGGGTGTTGATGGGTCATGGGGTTATGTTGTGAGGAATGGCATACATAATCATGCCTTTCCTTTGTACCCGGAAGGTTTTCCTCTCGGGAAATTGACACCTGGGGAATATGACGCTGTGTGTACCGCAAGTGAATGTTCAGTGCGTCCAAATGACATTGTGGCAATGCTAAAGATGCAGGATGAGAAGAACGTGAGCACTCCGATGCACGTCCGGAATGCCGTGTCAAAATATAGAGAAGGGGAACGACAAGGGAGTAACCCGCTACAACAATTCCTTAAGTTACTCAGAGATAATGAATATACTAGCTATACGAGGGAAGACGTTGAGACTGGCATGATCGAAGACATATTCTTCTCTCACCCATTAGCAATGAAGATTCTGAACTGTTTTCCATATGTTGTACAGGGTGACTGCACTCACAACACCAACTGCTAAGGACTGTACTAGTTGCAGTTTGTATGTTTTACTTCCACCGGGCATAATTTCACAATAGCGTCTGCGTTCCTCAGGCATCAGAGTACGGGTGATTACGAATGGGCATTGAACAATTTGCACAGTCTGTTTACACCTCCCCGGTTGCCTACAGTTTTTGTCACTGATCGTGAGTTGGGTTTCATCAGCGCTCTCCGTACAGTTTTTCCCCACACCGCACACTTCTTGTGTCGGAGGCATATCGAAATGAATGTTAGAAGGAAAGGGTTGGAGCATACAGGTAGCGAGGACTTCGCAGAATCATTCATGAGGACGTTCAATTATGCAATCTCAGCCCCTAACCCCGACGAATGGGACTTACGTTGGGCAGAGCTTCGTGACCGTTTCAGATCTTATCCTGCACTATTGGATTACCTCCGCGAGACATGGCTTAATTTGTACTCTCAGAATATTCTGTCCATGCACACGGATGTGTTAACACACTTCGGGACCCATACCACAAACAGGACTGAGGGTGAGCATAACAGGTTGAAGAAGGCATTGTGGAGTGCTTCTTCTACTTTTGACACACTGTTTAAAAAGGCTCATAAAATCATAGATATCCAGCTAAAAACTATCAAACAGGGTATGAATAGATCAAGGACCAGATATCCAATTGATTTGAGGACCCGCAATCTATATCGCAACATATTCACTAGAGTGTCAACGGTAGCCTTTAGCATTATCAGACAAGAGCATGATCGAATTCAGAAAATCAAGCAGCGTCATAATGGGGGTTATGTAATCACTGAGGCTGCCTGCGGGTGTTACTACAGGCGGACACATGGACTTCCATGTAGTCATGAGATTGCACAGATAGAGGAGTGTCAGGGACGGATTGAGCTGTCCACGATTCATGAGTTTTGGAAGAAGTTGGACATTGAAGTGGACAACCCTTCATCTAAGGAGCCTGAACCGGTAAGGAGACAGTTATTCTAAACGATGGAGCCGGATCATATTTCAAAGCCGAATGAACCCCGGGCCGGAAGTTCCAGAGAACTTTCAGATTGGGAGCATACTAACAAATTTTTTGGAGTCCCCGCTACACCATCCTCGACTGGCAAAGGGTATATATCTTCATTCAATTATGTCTCAAATTTTTTGCTGTTGTATTGTTGCTGTTGTGTTGCTGCTACTGTTTAACTGCTGCTGATATGTCTCGTGTAAGTCCATACGAGACATATCTCGTGTTGTATTACACGAGACTTGTCACGTGTAAAACCACACGAGATATGTCTCGTGTGGACTTACACGAGACACATCAGCAGCAGCATCAATTTTTTTTAACACTTTCAAACAACAGTATGAATACTTCTCACTCTTTTTTCTTTGCCCTATTTCAGGTCTAGATGTGCATTCATTGTATCAACCCAAGCGAGTTTGGAGTCCACCCGCAAACGAAAATCACCTTCAGGACCACACCATTTACCCCTGCTAGTACTCCTACGGATCATCCACCAGTAGCTCCTTCCGGTCGTGGGAGAGGACGGGGTCGAGACCGAGGTCGAGGTCGAGGACGAGGACGGGATCAGGGTCAGGGTCGTGGAGAGGGAAATGGACAACCCAATTATACTAGTTTATACAGCTCCCCGTATGTAGAGTCTTTTCCGCCTTTCATTACCCCGCGTATTGGAGGCATCATAGATGTGGCATCAGATGGACATTGTGGCTATAGAGCCGTAGCAGCACAGATATACGGAGATGAGGAGAAGTGGGCTGAAGTGCGCACAGAATGTTACAATGAGGTGCTTGCTCGCCAAGACCTTTACGAAAGAGTTCTACCTTGGATATCGGTAAGAGAACTCTTACGTAAGATTGCTTGCTATAGCCGGACGGCGCCCAGTGATTATTGGATGGAGCTCCCAGATCTTGGGCACATCATTGCCGCGAGGTATAATGTGGCGTTCATTTCTTACTCGACTAGCGGTGGTATGTTATGCCTTCCAGTGACTGCACCAGTACAACTACCGGTGAACACAGTTGTGGTGGGACAAGTCAATGGAAACCATTTTATAGCGGTATGAAACTTAATTGTCTCATCTATATTAGTTATATTTAGTTGTCTTATTTATATTCATTATATTTAATTGTCTTGTATTTAACTGTTATTACTTTTGCAGCTGCGCATGTTAGGCAATGATTACCCAATACCACCACCACCAAACCTTTATCGGAACCGCTGTGATCCAACCGCAAGCCAACTACTCCTCCCATACCAAGATAGGATAGCAGAGTTCAGTCAACTCTATGAGGAGGATACCGATGCAAGAAGACAAAGAAGATTACATATAGGATAGTATATGTGTAATGGTTTTTGATTTATCCAGTTTGTATGAATGTTTGAATTATATGCTTATCCTTGTTAACACTTTCATTTCGTATACAATTAGGCGATAGTATATGTGTAATGGTCTATTGATGTTTTGTGGAGATGTCCTATTTGAGAATCAAATTTCATTCCAAGTTATGTTTATTGTTGCTTTTGGTGTTGCGGTTGTGGAAAAGCAGCCTCAGATGCCTATGTCGTGTATACTTATACGAGATGAGAGCTTACATCTCGTGTATACATACACTAGATCTCACCTCGTGTGTACTTACACGAGATGTATCTCGTGTATATGTACACGAGATGTAAGCTCTCATATCGTGTAAGTATACACGAGACGTGCAAGGGCAGCGATGGAATTAAATGGGCTGTGTATTTACCGGGCTGTGTATATAGTTTTTGCCGCTTGGACATAGGCTTGAGTTAGAATTATTGTTTAAACGAGTTAGAGTTGAGTTGAGCCGAGTTTTGGAAAAAGAGTGTTGAAAAATGGAAGTGGTGGAAATAATGTTTTATGTCATGTTGTTTGGAATGACTTGTTGGGAATGGAAACAATGATATGTTTGTTAAAGAGGGATAAATAAAAAAAAATGCTAGGATCTATTTTCTACTCGGAAATTATTATTTTATCTTTGTTAACCTAACTCTTTTTTGGAATCAGAATATTATGTCACTACAAGGACCTATACCATGGGTATCGTCACACATTATAAAGGAAGGGTTTCTGTTTTGATTTGTCACTGACCTTTTTTTTTTACCTTAGACACACACACGAGAAGAGAGTGTGTGGGGATGGGGTGGGCAATAGCGATTCACTGACCTTAATATGGCCATATCTGCACTTCAATCCACTTCCTCTGCCCTCGATGTTGTTGAACTTGTGGTTAGTCAATCTACCTGTTGCGTTTCCAAATTTCTTGGTTGTTAATACTATTTGTAAGTTTAACTCCCTCTCCAATGAGGACAGTTCTGTTTAAGGAGCTCCTTTAATGGATATAAACATGCAGGTACGCGAACTGGAAAACTGTCCACACTTCAATGCTGGTAGAGGGTCTGTTTTAACAACCAACGGAACTGTAGAAATGGAGGCATGTATCATGGATGGTAGTTCCAAGAAATGTGGAGCGGTTTCTGGTGTCTCCACGGTTGTCAATCCCATTTCTTTAGCTAGGCAGGTCATGGAAAAAACTCCTCATGTATATCTTGCATTTCATGGTGCAGAGGCCTTGGCAAGAGAACAAGTTAGTTTGCATTATCCCCTCTTAACTTCTTTTTTTTCCTTATTTGTTCGTTCTTAGATAATTTTTCGACTATCTTTACTATGTTGTCCCATAAAAGTTAAATTTTCAACTCTAAGCAACCAGTTGATGATCTTTCAAAGTTGCCGGCCTCTGACAAGCTTCTTCGGCATGTTATCATTGCCGACTTTTCTCTCTCTCGCTCTCTCTCTCTGCACTCAAAATTGTCAAACACATCTACTCATTTAATGTAAAATTATGACTCTTGATGTTCTGCAGGGGCTTGAAACTGTTGAAACTAGCCATTTCATCACTCCAGAAAACATTGAGAGACTAAAACAAGCAAAAGAGGCTAACAGAGCTCGGTGTGCTTGTTAATTCTCTTGTCGAATTTAGCCTTTTGGGTGAGTGAGAATCTTTGAGGAGATTTAGCTTGTGTGGGGTCATGACCCATTACGTATAACAGTAATGGAACTTACGCAGGTCGATTACACACAACCCACTCAAAAAGTAGTCAAGAACGAAACACTTATTCCATACGGAGACAGCCAAATCGGTACTGTTGGATGCGTAGCAGTTGATAGTCACGGAAATTTAGCAGCTGCAACATCAACAGGTGGGTTAGTGAACAAAATGGTGGGACGGATCGGGGACACACCCATTGTTGGTGCAGGAACATACGCCAACAAGCTTTGTGCTGTTTCTGCTACAGGCATAGGCGAGGAAATGATCCGTGCCACTGCTGCTAGAAATGTAGCTGCTCTTATGGAATACAAAGAGCTTTCCATCAAGGATGCAGCTGATTATGTAATCGAGAACACTCCACAAGGCACGACCGGCTTGATTGCTGTGTCAGCTACTGGAGAAGTTGTCATGCCGTATAATACGACCGGTATGTTTCGAGCTTGTGCCACTGAAGAGGGGCATTTTGAAGTTGCAATTTGGAGCAAAAATTAAACAAGAATTGATTTGTCAACAGGTCTGTAGTATTTTATAAGGTCCGAGGCATGTGTTGTCGGCTGAATGACAACAGACAATTTTTATAGTTTGCATCTTATTCGGACTGTGCAATTGCACACAAGCCCAAATTTGTATTTCGTACCCTCATTTTGGAGGAGGAATAGTTTAGAAAATTAATAAAGATATGAGTGAAACTAAAGTTACGAAAGAAGTTTACAAAATTTTGGTTACAAAATACAGTTGACAATGAATGATTGAATGTTGTGTTTGTAAACCCCGCCTCACTACTGATTAATTTAATATCTAATATATTTATTGACTTGTTTGTAACAAAATTTTGTAATTTTTTTTTTTAACCTTAGAATTGCTCCAAAGATCTACCTTATCATTTTATGGCCATTGCAGAGTTGTTGTCATTATTCTCATGCTGCCAACTCATCGGCGATAAATTATGGGGTAATTTGCAACTTATGAAAGTTTAGGAGGTTCGCTGTAACTTTCTCCCAGAGAAAAATAAAGTTTAAACTCATTTTCGCTCTCGATTCACCCCTTGTTTCAAATTCTCTCCCCTAAAATGGCGACGACAAATCATCATCAGCACCTCCTCCGACTAGTTCTATCCTGCCGGAAAATCACAGCTCAGGTAACAAACGCCGGGACCGAGTCAATCGTAGCTATGGCTTCATCTTCAGAGCAAGAATTCCTTGCGCAGTATCGAGCCAAGCTCAATAGGCTTCCCAGATCGTACAAACTTTGGGACGGCAAGGTTGCTTCAAGGATCGGCGAGAAATTGGCCTTTCGTCTCAAGGATATTGGCGTTTCTCATGTTGATATCGACCTTGGTGAAGAGCTATCCAGGCCAATTCATCACCGCAAGATGGTGATTCCTCTCTTTGATTCGGTCAAACGAGCCGGCATCTCCGTCGCCGATGCTGACAAATTGGATGTCTAGGTTTACGTCTAATGTTTCAATCAGGTGAAATTTTGACCCTCAATTTTGTTTTTTATGCATTTGTGATCTGGAATTCATTACATACCGGGAATGATACATTTGAGAAGATATAACTGAATGTACTCACAATAATTCAACCATGTTTGAATACTGATTGGTTTTGTAAAGCCAAATCTTAGAATTGTGTAATTTGCTGCTGTATATAAAGCTTATAAGCTTTATTTCACAATGTAAATTCGATAACAATCAAAATTATTGCTTCAATATCCCGGAAAAATAGTGTCACTTCGACTTTGGAGTTGGTTTTCTACTTGGTGTTCATATATTATGGTAGAGTTGTTTGCTGATATTGCCATTACCGTCCTTAGGAAGTGAGAGAATCATTTGTTTGGAATGTTGGTTAGTCTTCTCACATTCAATCTGGATCATCTTTGTCATCCTTGGTGGATTTGGGAGAGATCACGCCTTCCTGAAAGGGTTGAGAATCACGTGATGGCATTTAATTCAATACTGGCAAAGTAGTAGCTGAAGACGCCCTAATTTATAAGGCAAGCTGTGGTATCAATTTAGGCATCCTATTCCTAGCTAGGAGATACTTTTCTCATCTGCCACTCTTTCTTTCTACGAAGTATTGGTGGTAAGAAAAATGCTCAACATTGTTATACTCCCTCTGTCTCAAAACTATCTTCCTTTTTTCACTAGCCATGTTGTGTTCATGCACATTTAAGCCCAAATTGTAGAAATGGGAAGAACTTTTTGGGACAATGAGAAATGGCAAATGGGAGGATTTCTAAATACTACAAGAAGACAGTCCTAATGGTTTTCATAAATTCTCTTGGAGAGGATCCACCTCAGAAAAGGTGTGCATCCATGGCGGATAGAGTGGAGTAGTATTGAGTAAAAGAGATGATTTCCTTGAAGTTATTAATTTGCATCATAGCTTTTATCCTGGAAACCTGTGTTTGGTTACAGATTTTCGTCCGTCCAATACTTATGACGTGCATTTATCTCCGTTCTCATCTCTGACATTGGATTCCACAAGGGGAAGAGACGCCATATTTTATGGTGTATTATTGTATTAGTAGATAATAACTCATGTTGATGATGTTGCTGATCAAATAGATGGATGCGTATTCTTAATACAATGGTTAAAACTGGTAAAAAAAAAAAAATACATGGATGATTAAAACCAAAGATTGAGCAAATCACGGTGAATCAGGATGTCGACGCGCCCCAAAAAATTCAACGAACCATTGGTTGATCTTATTTGCTGCACATTTCGACGAGATGAGTTATGCAATTGTGCAAGTTACTCCATTGGTTTGTATGTCAACGTGACCAATGATACCTTTAAGCAGGTTTATAATTTACACATACCGCTATTTAGAGAACATGTTGGACTGGCAAGTTCCTACTTAAGGTACAATTTGTTTGACAAGATTAAAGCATTTTTTGCTATCACCAGCCAAAGCTTATGCCACCATCAAACACTATGCCCCATTGAGGGACCTAATCGTCATTTGTTTGATAGGTGGCTTCTTGTTTCGATTTCGCAGTTTCTGCCATTTTTGATAGTATGAATTGAAATATGTACCATATTATGTACAAACAATGTCATAAAGGCACACCATTTTTGGACCTCGTATCGTATTATGTGCAGGTTCGCAAACGGATCTAGATGATAGTTATTTGAGTCCGACAAGACACTGTCAGTGGATATTGTGAGTTGAGGCTTAAATTGGTTGAATTAACAAGAAGCCTCTTACCTGGACCATAACCTGCTACAGGATGAAACAACTTTGCTCTGCAATCTGCTCCATTTTCAAATAACTTGCTTACAACAATTCATAAACCCAAAAAAAAAAAAAAAAAAAAAAAAAAAAGGAAAACACACACACATACATATTTGGGATCCACTATTCTGTATCCAAAAGAGCTCAGAGACAACTGCATAATTGCTTGTATGGCTTGTAGAAAGGATAAAAATAATTAAAAAATAAAAAAATAAAATGTATCTCCCACACCCTTTAACCTGATACATGTATGCTTTCTAGTATTTTTTTTTCTTTCAAGATTGTGAAAATCAAAATAAATAAGAGAGAATGAAGGAAAATTTCCTATCCAAGCCCAAAATTTTCTATATCTGAATCTACAATAATGCAGCTACAGTTTCAAGTCCTCTAGATATCCAAAAAAAAAATGCAGAAAATAACTTACATTCAGAAGTACCACATTTCAACTCGTTGCACAATCATCAAGGTAAGGGTGTGTTTGGTTCACGTAACGTTCCCATAAAGGCTTATAAGTGCGGATACCAAACTTGAGCCAGGGTTTCATGTTTCCATTGTAGTGAATAACTGCAGCACTCTCAATCAGTCGGTTATCGATATTAAGATCGTAACCCAACCCTAACACGTGCCATCTCCGGTCCAAAGGTTCAGTCAGTCCATAAAATGCTAAAAGACCAGGTGGAAGAGTCCCTAGCTTCCATAGTGTTCTGTCAGCATTCTGTTCTTGCCAATAGTGATAAGTACCAGTCACATTAGCCTTCCTCCACGCAATCAAATCGAAAACGTTCAGACCAAATGCCCACCCGCAAGCCTGAGGATCAAATTTCGAGCTAATGATTGGGTTGGAGAAATTAAGGTACTTGTAATAACGATGAAATGCTTCCAGACAAGTTTCCACTGCTCCATTCACATGTCCGTGCAAATCTAGGGAAAACAGAGGAGTCAAGTCTTTCTGGACCACGACGTCATCATCAAGAAAGACGACCTTCTCCAGTTGAGGGTAAATCTCGGGAATGTAAAATCGGAGGTGGTTCAATAGAGATAGATACTTGGGGTTTTGAAATTTTGGCTCAATGTTTGTATCTTGAGACCCTTCAAAATAGAATGCTCGTGAATCTGCTTCCAATAACATTTTGACAACTGGCGAGTAGGTAGCGTTCAACCAAGCAAAGTCCTCGATATTCTGTACTTCTATCATTGCCCCTTTGAAGTCGTTGCTAATGAACCAAGCTTGCATTGCACCATAAGTGACACCATTTGTTACAACATGGAAAACCAGTTGTTTAGGATGGTCAGCATTTGAGACAGTCGAGTTGACAACAACAGATACTGCTAAAACATTGTCTGAAAATATGCAGAAATGGTAGAGATTGTTGTCCACTAATCGAGGAGAGTTTTTCTTCTCCTCCGCGAGCTCTTGAAATGTCTTCTTAACGAACCAATCAGAAAGGAGCTTAACATTTACGCAATGAAGATTCTTGGGCAGTGCTTCGGCTGCCAGCTGTCCAAACACGGTACTTTGAACAGTTGCTGTATTAGCACGCTCTTCGAGGGCTTGTATATGAGATTTCATAGTCATGATTGTTGTAGCAATGTCGTAATGTGCATCCTGTGCCTTGAATATTAGAGTTGACAGACTTTTGATGATTGGGGCTGCTTCTTCTAGAGTAATGGGCTCCTCTCTCATTGCACCTTTTGAAAGCAAAAACTGACAGCGTCTTATCTTTGAGGAAAGCTCCCAAGCAAGATGAAGATTGTTGTGCTCTTTTGCGATTACTACATAAGCTTTTGCAAGTGTCATTTGCTCTGCTAATTGCCTGGCGTATGATTTAGCACTTACTATTTCTTCAGTATAATTTAGTCGCTCACGAGTAACCAGTACATTTCTTTGATTCCTCTCCTGCCAACAGATAATGGGGTCGGTTGAGTCCTCAAGGCATCAGTAAAAGGTCATTAAGAAACTGATATAACAATTAAGAATACACATAGGCATTTGCATGAGCTGAAGTAGTACCACATACGGTGAAAAATCTGACATGCAACAATTAAATAGAAAACAACTACTCCGTACTTTATATAACTCTCTCCATCCCAGAATAAGTGTCCTTTCTATTCCAGGAAGCTGCAAAGCGCCTTATTTCCATTTGAGTAAGTCTCCTAAACCTATTCATGTGCACTTGTTACGTGTGAGATATGGGTCCGTTGATACATCACCGGATGGTAACTTGAGTGACTGGGAAAGTATATGAAGTCCAATACTCAACAAAAGTCGACAGAGTAACATTTATTTTGAGATTGACGGAGTACAAGAATATTCAACATGGGCGAAGGGGAAGGGGTCAGCATATACATCAGTTTGTCATGAGCAATATATGCATATAATCAATCTCCTTTAAGTGCTAAAACCTTTTTTTTTTTTTCAGAAAAAAAAAAAAAAAAAAAAAAAAGGCAATTATGCAAAAAGTACTCGTACAAAAGCAAGGTACAGTTCCATGGTTAGGAAAATGCAGTTGAAGAAAGTATAACACTAACTAGCTGGTTACAGGGTGTATTCGTTTAGTTCTTCTGCAGACCTAACGATAATATGTATCAACAAAACATTGATATTTGCATCACGGCTTTTTCATGTTGCACATAGGGGACTGCTTTCTCCAGCAGCTCTAGTAGAAAAACTTGTCTCTATACCCCTACTCATCTCAACTCAAATCATTCCTACTCCCACTCACTTTAAGTTGGCTACATCAATCCTCGCGCACCATTCAACTCGATCCTTAGCAAGGCTATCACACAAACCAAACTCACTCATATCTTTTTTTTTTAATTTCTTCACAATAAAAAAGACTAAAATATTTGAGAAAAAGATGATAGCATAAATACCTAAATTTCTTTTAGATAATGATATTGTCAGTGTTCTAAAAGCTGATTCTCATCACGTAGAATACAATAGCTCCATTTCTTTGAGATAACAGTAGAATCGGCATCCTAAGTTGATCTCTATTTAAGTCTAATAAACTATATTCATGAAAACATTTTCAGGAACCAAGGCTATTCAAAGTTACCTACATATTAAGAAATGAAGCTGGATTTTCCCCAAATACCACGTACTAAGTAGCCTCAAGCACAAACAATAAGAGCTTGCGAAGGAGCATTATGTGTCCACAGTTGATGTAATGTGGACGTTCTCTTTAAAATACCAATATTTTAGAGAAAAGGAATATATAAGTGATCTTACTTTTCTCAACTATATATGCATGTGACAAAGATGTTCCAATTCAAGAGATTAGTAAATTTATGCTGATTCTGTTCCTATAACGTCACTTACAATTAGGACACATATACCGATCACAAGCAAGAAAGTTTTGATTACTAGATGACTTATTTACCACCACAAGAACAAAATGTGATTGGCTAATATCCTACTTACACAAAAATGGATAGTCAGCCCTACATTTTCTTGAAAAAGTATTCATCCTGAACAAAATTGACTAATCTCATCTTGATTCGCATATTCATTTATCTGATAAAAACATACTCCCTCCGTCCCATACTTATCGCTACTTATTTCTATTTTGGGCGTCCCATACTTAATGCTACTTACCCAAAATGTTGACTTTTCTCTATCCTATTCACTCACAACAACTATCCACTAACTTATTTTCTCTCTCATACTCACTCACAATACTTACTTTTCCAACATATTTTCTTAATCCACGTGCACTCCCATTTGGTATCAATAAGTATGGGACGGAGGGAGTATGCTATCAATATCCATCGTTTCTATTTTTCCAGTCAGATTGCTAAAGCCAGCCTGGTTGAAAGAGAGAAGAATGGAGGTCTCTAAACAATCTCAACACTTGACAGAGCTCTACAACTTATCAAAGGAAGGCAATTTCTGTCCCTTGATTTTAAAACTTTAATTTTACTAGTGTAAATATTTTAAGAATTTAGGGGTTTTCGTGCAATTTATTAAAGCTTGCCCCCATTTGTGTGAAGAAGAATGCTACACCCAGAAAACAAGATGCGTGATGCCAACTTCTAAGGCATCCATGGATTTGATGCCCATATCATGATCCGAGTCCAAAGATCAGAAGGATTGATCCCAAACATATTAAACATCAAACACATCCAGGGTTCCAAAAAAAACCTTTTATGTTTAAATCTTGATCATCAACCAAATTGCAATGACCTATAACTATCCAAAATTTAACTTTGTTCATGCTATGCTATTCTATGCTATGCCACATCTAATCTCATACATCAAAGGATTATTGTCGGATCATTGAGCAAGTTATTGACTTTCACATGTAGAACACCATACAACAGATAAGCTAACCGCCCATCCTCTGAACCCCACCCAAGAAAGTAGACTATGGAGGAGGCTACTTTTCTCCACATGTTGCAGCTTACGACCCCAAGAAAAAGGAACAAAAAATTCAATCATTAAAACCAATACTAGTCTTAAAAGAGATTCAAATAGAGGTCCAAGAAACATGAAAACGATAGAAACTGAAAGTATGATCTGGGTCTTACCACTACAGGCTGTTCTACCCGATCTTCATGGTGTTGATTATGTAGAAGCACGAACAGGATGAAACCCAAAATAGAAAAGATCCAAGAAGCGCCCAGATCCAGCAGGAAAACCTCCTTCGAACAGGGCGCCGGAAGTCCGCCGGCCGCCGCCGCATCTTCTGTCGGTGTCTTCCACAGTTTATTTCTTATTACCACCAAATCACGAATTCACAATCACCCATCATTCAGATTTGATCAAACAAGCATGCTTGAATGGCGTATCACTCCAGCAGTGCACGAATTTCAGAACCACCGACGAATAAATTCACAGCAAAATGCAAGAATTAAAAACCAATCACCATCACCCAAATGGGCCGAATTCAATCACAATAATCCAAAGACTGAGAGTTAAGTGAAAGTGTTGGGCAAGCTCGGAATCAAGGGTTAAGGCGATTTAGGATTCAATGGAGACGAAAGGAATCTGGGTAAAGCACAAATCTTACTTGAAATGGTTTTGAAGCATAAAAATGTCTAAAGAGGGAAGAGGGGAAGGGAACGTGAAATGGGTGGATTGATCTTACTTACACTTTGAGCGCCGACGAGGCCAGCAAGCACATGAAACAGCATGTGCCTTTGTTTCACTAGCTCGCATTCCGGGTACGAGGCCAGCACATGAAACAGCATGTGCCTTTGTTTAATTTTAAACGGATTTCGTTAAAAATCTAACGGAATCTGTTCAAAATTTAACTTTTTTCTTTTTTCCTTTTTCATATCAATGAAAATTAACAAAATATGTTAGAATATGTATAAAAATCTATCATTTTATATAGATTATGTTAGAAAATTAACAACTTATGTTGGAAAACTAACAAAATATGTAAAAAACAAAAAAGGACGGTTCATTCACGGGTACGGCTTACGGGTTTAGACGGTTCACAGGTTGGACCCGCCGAGTTGCAGTTTCTGGAAGTATGGACCCGGAACCGAACCGAACCGAACCGAGCATACACGGTTACGGGTTTGCCGGTTCACGGTTCATTCACGGGTCGGGGGTATACGGTTTCAATCCGGGTACGGTTTCACGGGTCGATGCGGGTCCGGGTACGGGTTGGCCATGTCTAATTCCCCCCACTTAAATCTTGGCCTAATAACCTATTGAAAAAATTAAACTCGTATTAATAAGAGCATACACAATACTAATTTGAGCTTTTTTAAACCAGGAAATCTCTGGAAAAACGCGTTTTACACGCGTCTTAGTGTAAAACGTGTTTTTTTATATTCGGAGTGGCATTTTTGTAAATAAGGGAACGTTATTAAAAGACGCTGTGACATTTTTGCAAATAACTGGAACTTAGAAAAACTCAACAGACACTTTTTTACACTGTAGGAGGCATTTTGCAATAACAAAATCTTGGGAGAAACGCGTTTTTCCTAGACGTGTCCATCCGGTTATAACCGGCGGTTAACGGTTATAACCGCCGGTTAGGAAATCCGTTAAATTCTAACCGTAACTTAACCGCCTAACCGTGATGTCCGGTTACGGTTTACAGGGTAACCGGTTAATCCGGTTATGTGGTTTTTATTTTTTATTTTTAAATAAACATTTTTAGCATTTTTTGTTAGAAAACTAACTGAAAATCGTCAAAAAACTGACAGAAAATGAAGGAACACACTAATTTTGTTAGAAAACTAACAGGAATAGTTTAAAAACTAACACAAAAATGTTAGGAAAACGACGGTTAATATAGACGGTTGAATTGGCGGTTAGCTTCCCGGTTATAATCGGCGGTTAACCAGTTACTAAATGGCCTAACCTTAACCGATCCGTGTAACCGATGGTTGACGGTTGAAACGGTTGACGGTTTAGCGGTTGGCCTGTTATGACCGGTTAAAAACCGGTTAGTAGCCGGCGGTTAGCCGGTTACGGTTGAAAAATGGCCATGTCTAGTTTTTCCTAACTCATAGGAAAAACGTGTTTTAAAAAACGCGGTGGCATTTTTGTAAATATGTGGAACTTCTTTAAAAAAACGTGCGGTGACATTTTTGTAAATAATTGGAACTTCCCAACGGTTCTAGATATCAATATAAAACCTTATGGATATGAGATTGATAGCCAGAACCTTTGAAAGTGATAGCCAGAAGGGTTCTGAATATCAATATAAAGCCTTCTGGATATGAGATTGATAGCCAGAACCCTTGAAAGTGATAGCCAGAAGGGTCTTGGATATCAGTATAAATTTTTCTGGATATCAATATAAAGTCTTCTGGATATGAGATTGATAGCCAGGACCTTTGAAAGTGATAGCCAAAAAATACGTTTTTCCTAACCACTAGGAAAAACGCGTTTTACAAGAGACCAACTCTTTTGCAATACTACAGGAGAAACTTTTTAATAATATGGCAGACACTTGTTTTAGAACATAGATAAAATCGCTTGACACTTTCAAAAACTCACCAGACCACTTTTTACATTGTAGGAGATATTTTTCAATATTACATGAGGCACTTTTTAACACTAGTGCGGGCACTTATTTTGAAAATTTTAAAAACCCACCACCAAACACTTGTTAACAATGGAAGAGTCATTTTCAATAAATCCAAGAGACACTTTGTAATGCTAAGACAGACAGTCTTAAGACCACCACTAAAAGTTCCTGTTTGAATGATTATAACTGCCGGCTGAATGTTTTACAAGTGTGAAATTAGAACATCAATTTGTAATATCAGAACAGGCACATGATAATATTAGAGAAGACAATTGTGAAAAACACGTGTTTCCATAGCTTAGTGTAAAACGCGTTTTTCACAAGACCGACACTTTTTTTTAAAAAAAACTTTATTTTTATGACTTTTACATGCCACATCCTCACCAGGTTATAGATTAAAACTCATTTTTTTTTTCCCAATAATGATAGAGCCTTTTTTTCTGACATGGAAAATTGAAGAAAATTAATACGAATATTCATTACAAGAGCTTTTAGAGAACTCTTTGCACAAATAGTTACTTTTTAGTAAAGAATTTTTTAAGTAATTCTAAAACAACATTTTCATGAAAAGAAAAAAAAAAGGAGCTCACAAAAAGCTCTAATTGTGGATGCTCTAATACTTATCGATGCAATTTTACATTCCATTAACATTTTTAAAAAGGTCTCTGATGAGTGAGTTTTTACTCATTTAATTAGATACTTTTAAGCTTAATTATTGCTTTGTTCTCAAGCTTTTGTTATTTGATTTGTGTATTTTTGTGTTTTTGTTGTCTAGGGTGATTATGTGCTCAATCTACAAGAAAGAGGGAGAAAAAAATGCTTAATTGAGTAATGATGCAAAGGACAGGGACTGTTGTGCAAAATCTGCTGAAATCCAAGGACCAAACTGCAATTTATGATACAAAAGGACTGTTCTGGAATTTCTGAAATCCTGAGGACCAAACTGGAAATTATCAAAATATGAGGGACTTTGGAGGAATTTCAGAATTCAGCCCAAAAATTACCCCAAGTTGGAAAAGGAATTTAGTTTCCTAATTCATTATGATATCTTTTGACTATTCATTTTAGTTTAGAATTTCTTTTTAGTTTCCTTTTCTTTTACAATTTTTTTTCCTTTTAGATTTAGGTTAGTTTTCTTGCTATAAATACTAGATTAGTTTTCTTATATTTTTTTATCAAACAATGTAGCTAGTAAATATTTGTAAGAGTTGCAAGGTTGGAGGTAACTTTTATCTTTTTATTCAATTGAGGTATTTTTATTTTCATCTTTTTATCCATGTTCATAATTTTACTTGTGTTTATTTTAGATTTATAATTAGGGTTTGTGGATTTGGCCAATTCACTAGTTCTTTTTATGAATCTTGGCTATAATTTTCTATTTATTGTGCCAGTGTAGAAATTCATTAGTAGCATCTTCATAGTTTATGCATGTGCCATGGTAAATTGTGAAGTGGGTAAAATTAGACGATTATCTATATGAAATAATTGTAGAAAGTGTTCTTGATCTTAGTTTCTTAAATCGTTCATCAATTAATTTTTGGATCTAGACTGTGCCAGTTAGATTTAATTATTGATTAGGGTTTCTAGTGAGTGTGTCACTGCTAGTAACTATTCTGAAAGAAGAAACAGAGATTGAAATATATCTCGTGATCAAGTGAATAGGTGAAAAGTGAAAAGATGTACCAATGATATTTGAATTAAAAGACATAGATATCTTTTAATTCTGCGATTCCTATCATTTATATGCTTGCTCATGTTGATCACCTATCTTTTTATTTGTCGTTATTTATTTTTATTATGTTTATATAGTTAAATAACTTTGAATTAATCCAAGTCCCTGTGGATCGACCCTTGTGTTTGCATATTGCTATGACGATAGCTCGTGCACTTGCGAGGTTTTATAATTTTGTCTATCAAGTTTTTGGCGCCGCTGCCGGGGATCGAACCCGGGTCACCCACGTGACAGGCGGGAATACTTACCTTCTCTTCTGTCTGCGAGTTTGATTCACTTTCCTTCTCCGTCCCGATCTCTTCCTTGGCCAACACTCTCCTAATCCGGGCAATATTGAATTAGGAGACTTCCTGGAGGTTTCCTACTGATTTCCTTGCCTAATTAAACCTCCCCACCTCCTTGGCTTGGTCCCTAAGCAATCTAAACCTATAAAGAGTCTTTTAACCCTAGACTCTCCCAATGCTAGTTAGTGGTTCCTAGTCATCCAAAAGAGGTTAACAACTCTCTAATCAGTCACTCCCCAAAGGATCCCGTTTTTATTCCTCCCTCACACCAAAACACCACAAAAAACTCATCTTTTCAATCCAAAACTATCACAAAACTCTTGGATCATCAAGGCCTTATTCAAGGCCATCAATCGGAATCTCAAGAACGCTTTAGGTAAACTCCTACGCTTTTAATCTCTACTTCTCATCTCCTTCTTTGTTTTTGAGTAGTGTAATCCCATCAAAAGGATCAACCTAGAGCCTCTCCAATTCATGGAGATGGTCTCGAAGCACTTAATTATTGGCTTTATTTGTTTTACTTGTTCTTTATTTGATTAAAAACACCTAAGCAAGACCAATCCTAGATTGGGTGCTCCTTGACCTTCCCAATCCATAACTTAACCCCCGAACTCAAGAATCTCACGGTCCGTGTTCCGACAACAACATGGTGGCGGCTCTCAAATCAAAAAAGCGAGCGGGGATCATCATTCTTTCTCGGGCGCAAACAACCGTACCCGTGACCCAAAAGAATCGTACCCGTGATGCAGGCGGTTCGGTTCCGGTTATTCCTTTTCATAACCCGTGACCGGGTAGTTCCGACCTGTACTCGCACCCGTGTCACTCCTGCGCCAGAGCCTGTCAGATTTTTTGAAATCTATCTGTTTATTTTAGTTTTCTAACATAATATAACATTTCATTGATTTTAACAAAACAGTTACTTTTTAAAAAGTTTATGTTAGGTTTTTAATAGAATCTGTTGAAAAATTAACAAAATTTGTTACAAAATAAACTATTAAATTTAGGGAAAATAGGGACCCATTGGACCCGTGAACCCGAAACCAAAATAAGAGCCTCGCAAGACTTGTCCCCATACATACCACTGTGCGATTCCGGTTCCCCCTTTCTTGAACTCGGACCCGTCGGAGAGGACTTGTAACCGTACCTGGCCTTCTCAACTTTTGAGATACACATTTTTTAAGAGAAATTGTAGAATGAATGTTTTATTTTGTTATATTGTACCAACACCTTAAATAATTTAAAAATTGTATTTTGCTACATTTTAAACTATATTTTACAATTTACATAATACTTTACGTAAAATTTGTAATGAATTAATTCCACTGTCCACCCATGAAGACTGGACAAACTTCTGAAGTCTGATTTGATCTTACTTACCCTTTTTATCTTTTTTTTTTTTAAAAAAATAATAAAATAAAATAACTCTTTTACTTTAAATATTTGAAAAGATTAAAAGGTAAACTAGCAATTTCTTTAAAATAAAATTGTAAAAGGGAATAAGTGAGTTGACCAACTGCGAGAAGGGCAGTAAAATTTTCTAAGGTAGTGTTTGGTTGGATGGAAAGTGAAGGAAAAGGGGGGGGGGGGGGATGGAATGAAGAATTTCCTTTGACTTTTTCCATTCCCATGTTTGGTTCATTTTTACCAAAATTTTCCCATTCCCAAAGGAATGAAAATCCACTCCTTGGAATGAATTTTCATTCCTTCCAATTTGGAAGGAAAAGATTCTACGTATTCCATTGGAAAAGTTTTGAACAAATTTTTAAGACCAAAATACCCCCTCAAACACAAAAAAAAACCTCTCCCCCTGCCAATTTTTTTTTTTTAACAGTTTTTATAACTCCTCTACCCCACCCTACCCACCCACCCCCACCCCCCAAATTTTTTTTTAATCATTACAGTTTTTTTTACTCATTAATCATTACAGTTTTTTAACTCCCCTACCCTACCCCACCTCCACCCTACCCAACGACCCCCACCCCCCAATTTTTTTTTTAAATCATTACAGTTTTTTTTACTCATTAATCATTACAGTTTTTTTTTAACTCCCCTACCCCACCCCACCCCCCACCCACCCCAATTTTTTTTTAATCATTACAGTTTTTTTTACTCATTAATCATTACAGTTTTTTAACCCACCCACCCCACCCCCACCCTACCCACCCACCCCCACCCCCCCATTTTTTTTTAATCATTACAGTTTTTTTTACTCATTAATCATTACAGTTTTTTAACTCCCCTACCCCACCCCACCCCTCACCCCCACCCCATTTTTTTTAATCATTACAGTTTTTTTTACTCATTAATCATTACAGTTTTTTTTTAACTCCCCTACCCCTACCCCACCCACCCCCACCCCCCCACCCCCAATTTTTTTTTTTAATCATTACAGTTTTTTTACACATTAATCATTACAGTTTTTTAACTCCCCTACCCCACCCCACCCGCCACCCTACCCACCCACCCCCCAAAAAAAAATTTTAATCATTGCAGTTTTTTAACTCCAATACCCCACCCCTACACCCCCCCCAAAAAAAAAAAAATAAATAAAAAATTTTTTAATCATTACAATTTTTTTTTACTCATTAATTTTTTGAAAGAAGGGTAAATTTGACATTTTATATGTTTCCATTCCATTCCTATAATTTGTATTTTCAAACCAAACATGATTGTTGAAGGAATTCCATTTCATTCCATGGCAACCAAACATGAGGTTTGACCACTTTATATTCCTTTCCAATTCCTTTTCCATTGACCATTCCATTCCTTCATTTTTTTTTTCTGCCGAACCAAACGACCCCTAAGCCTCAAAGGTGGGTAATGAAATTAACCCCTCTTGGGTATCGATCATTTTCCATTTCAAAAGGGAATAATTGCAATTGAATGCCTAAATTTGGGGTCGTTCGTAGAAATTAGTTCGGTGTTTCAAAACTCGCAAATCAGGTCTAAAGTTGACATATGTTAGCCTATACTCCATCTGTTTCATGTGAATTGAGACTTATTTCTCTTTTCGTCCGTTTCACCTCAAATTGAGACTGTTCAAAATGGCAAACTTTTTAATATTTTATATTCACCCAACCCCACCCATTTAACCCCACTAATTCTCTGTTTTCATTTTTCACCACTCATTTTATCCAACCAAATTTTCATTTTCCACCACACATTCACTACTTTCTCTTAATTATTGTGAGTAAGAACTAATAAGATCTTTTGACATTCCTAAAAAAAAATAAAAAATATTTGTTGTTAGATTCTCTATGTCAAAAGGAGACGAGTAGAGGTATCGAACTTTGACTCTCACCGAGGGTGAGGCTTAACTTTACCACTGAGCCACTCCTTAGACCATTTACAATGGCAAATTATTTGGGTGTTGAATAGGCTATTCACACAAAATGGGAGTTTAATCCATTGCATGGTGTGTTGAATGGGGGTGATTTTGCAAATTCGTTGAACACAATCAACACTCGTGAATGGCAGAATTGTCAGATAAGGACGCCACGTGGCACACCAGGATTGGACAAACATCGTGTTTGTTCCCCACGCGCCCGGAGACGTGCGTCGCCAGAACCACACGCCTTTTTTTTTTTGGTTTGTGCTGGTGCCCCCTTTTTTTGGTTTGTGCTGGTGACCTACACTGACTTTTACTTTTTTCTATTAAATGCGTCCTCAACATTTTTTTAAGTTCTTCATTTTTTTTTTATTATTTTATTGCAATTATAAAAAAATAATTAACTTTTCATTTTTTTTAATTATTATTATTATTTTATTGCAATTATAAAAAAATAATTAAATTTTCGTTTTTTAATTATTATTATTTTATTGAAATTATAAAAAATTATTAAGTTTCCTTTTTTAAATTATTATTATTATTATTATTATTTTCACTAATCATAAAAATAAAGAATATAAATTAAATTTAAAGTAGTGGGGTATTGGATGATGAGTGAGAAAAGTGTTGAATGGGGGATTAAACGAACCATTGTAGGGTTAAAAGTTGAATGAGTGTTGAATGGATTAGTTGGAAGAGAGAGAAAATGAAGTGGAGTGATAAAGTGAGTGTTGAATGGGAAAATGGCGTTGAACCACTGTACATAGTCTTAAGGGATAACTTTATTTTTGTAGTTAACTCTTCCAAGAATAGCCATTTTAAATAGAGATGTTGGATTACATTACAGTGCAAAACCAAATGTCCGATGACGTGTGTAAGGCTTGTATTAACACTGAGTGGACACTCATATATTTCGCTGGAAATTAAAAACAAAAAAATAAAAGGCTAATCGTAGATTCCTCGCTAACACACACACACAAACAGAAAGGAGGAGCAAAAACGAACTCAGGGCGGTTGCTCTCCGAAGCGCAGCAGCCTCCTTCCTTTCCCTAAATTCCCCGGCGACGGCGGGCCCCCTCATGTAAGTCTCTCCTCTCTATTCTTGATTGTTCCTAATTTTCTGATAGGCACGCACAATTCAATTCGGGCACAAGAATTTTGATTTAGTTTGGGAGACAAACTTCGTTTGATAATCTGATTTAAGGGTTGTATAATTCGCCATTGAGTAGAGCAGCTAAGTTGCACATCGGTATGTTGATTCAATCTACTGGGAAAAGACAATGGGGGTATGGAATTGAAATTTGAAAGATTACTCTTGTTTTGATTTCAAATTGCACTTGATAACCCGTTGAAGTGCGTGTTTTGATTTGTTGTATATTCATGTGGCTATTAAATTGGAGTGTTGGTGTGTTCTTCCTTTTTCTTGCTTGAAATGTTAAAAAAAAATGTTTAACAAGGACCAGCCATGTCAGGATTATGGCTTTATTCTGTATTATCCCTGCCCTGCCTAGGGTTGAACTAATTGTAATGGAAAAAGATTCCCTTTCGTTGAAACGATTACTAGTTTTCTGGTCATTTCACAACTAATAAATAGGAATGTAATTATCAAACAATTTTTTTTACTGATAATTATGTACTCATCAACTACTCTTTAGTAGGGATAGGGAGTTCTGGCTTGTGCGGAATGATTTGATTTCTATATCCTAAGTAGTCAAATACATTTTTTTGCAAGGTAAATATAAAGAAAAAGATA
Organism: Campanula takesimana; assembly: GCA_026119855.1. NCBI lineage: Eukaryota > Viridiplantae > Streptophyta > Magnoliopsida > Asterales > Campanulaceae > Campanula > Campanula takesimana. The sequence continues at coordinate 465,800 of JAOWBW010000254.1, read as the reverse complement.
ATCATGTTAGTTACCAAAATAGTTGGATTTTCCAGTTTTTTTTTTTGCTGTCATTGATGTGAAAAATGTCATTAAATTTTGAGCTTGTGAAAATAAGATGTAGATTGCCATCTCTTAAATCATAATGCATCATCTGATGAGTTATATTGACTTCTGCTGTCAAAACAGCAAACGGGGAAAGGGTTGGGATGGCTACAAAATCGGAGAGGTTTTCTGTAGATTTTATGATGGGAGGGGCTGCAGCAATAGTGTCAAAAAGTGCGGCAGCACCCATTGAGAGAGTGAAGCTTTTGCTGCAAAATCAAGGAGAGTTATTAAAGAGGGGACAACTCAAGAGACCTTATCTTGGTGTTGGAAACTGCTTTAGAAGGGTCTTGACAGAGGAGGGCATGTGGTCCTTGTGGAGGGGTAACCAAGCAAATATCATTCGATATTTTCCAACTCAGGTAAGTCTTTCCTGTTGTCAGATTCCTTCAGTGAGTATGTTTGATTTTGTTTCCATCATTTTGTTCAAATAGACTCATAGGTCCCCTTTATTTGTTCATAGCAAACAACACATTTTTTTTTTTCATGTGATGTGTGAATTTTAACTTGCTTACAACCATCTAAGCTCAAATCTTATTACACCATTGAAAGTGTTAAGTATGCAACAAGGTTGTATTGGTTGTAAAGAGAGACCTTTCTTATACTAGCAGTGTGCTGCCTAGGAAATAAGATTTTTCTAGGTTTTTCAAACAAAAGGTTATTGCTATATTACATGAAGTGATCCAGATGACTTTTGTTTGATGAGTGTGTTTTGGGGAAACTAGTTCCTCCATAAGTTATAAAAAGTCCTGTTTTTTACCCTTAAACCCTAAACCTGAAACCCTAAAACCTAAACCTGAAACCCCAAACCCTAAACCTTAAACCCTATAAAAACAAGACTTTTTATAATTTATGGAGGAACTAGTTTCCCCCAAAATTTTCTCTTGTTTGATGGCTTGATTAACTTTCTTACCTTACAGAGGGGAAGATCGCTCTAGTACTTGGGTAGTTGGATGGATACATAGTTATATGTTGCTTAGTCATAAGCTGATATTGTTTGAGCTTGAGCAGTGGTTGCTGCACATGCATATGTCATGCTAGAGGAATAGAGTTTTGAATATGGGGACTCCTAGTGCTGGTTTTCTTAATCTATCCTAAAGTCTGACTCTGACCTAGATTATATGTTGGTCCTCAATTGCGTGATATACACCCTTGTCTTTTAGGAATCTTTATTGCTTTCGAGCAAAGTGCACAGGATGGAATGGGGATGGTGCAAGCTTAAGTATTGATTAGATCTTTGCCAAGATTTGTCTTCTTCTTTAGAAGTTTTTCAAGCTTGTGTATTATTATCCTTATCTTTTCTTTTCCTTCATACTTCCTTGGAAGCCAACATAGTAATAGAGCCTTGGTCAAGTCTAGGGAAACTTTACCCAAAGAAGAAAGAGCAGGCATTTGAGTTGAAACAATGGACGGGTCATTCATTGCAGTTACTGATCACAGATGTTCTAACCAAAGAATTCGCAATACACATAAAGGTTGATGAAAGTCAAAAAACAGAAGAAAGAAATTTCATCAGACAGCTAAAAGGGCTTACTGAGAAACATAACGAGAATTCTTTATCTGTGGTAACTATATTGTACCGTCTTTCTGCAGCTAACTTTGTGGAATATTTCTCTCATTTCTAGTACAAAATCTTCTAAGGAATTGGAGCTAATTGTTCTGGTTAACGATGTGTAAGTACGCAATAGATTACTGAACAAATGCTACAAAAATATGTGCACAGGCTTTCAACTTTGCATTCAAAGGTTACTTCAAGAGCCTTTTTGGACGCTCAAAGGAGAAAGATGGATACTTGAAGTGGTTTGCTGGAAATGTTGCTTCGGGAAGTGCTGCCGGAGCAACAACCTCTTTGTTTCTCTATCATCTGGATTATGCCCGTACCCGTCTAGGCACCGATGCGGCAGTTAGTGGTCAACGCCAGTTCAAAGGCATATTAGATGTCTACCGGAAAACACTTTCAACTGATGGAATTGGAGGTCTGTATAGGGGATTTGGGGTTTCAATTATGGGAATTACCCTCTACAGGGGCATGTATTTTGGATTATATGACACCTTGAAACCAATCATATTAGTTGGAGCTTTACAGGACAATTTTGTTGCTAGTTTTTTCCTGGGTTGGAGTGTAACAACAGTTTCTGGGGTTTGTGCTTACCCCTTTGACACAGTAAGGCGAAGAATGATGCTAACCTCTGGACAACCAGTAAAGTATCGGAATGCCATTCACGCACTGAGTGAAATAATCCGTCTCGAGGGTTTTAGGTCACTATATCGAGGAGTTACTGCAAATATGCTGGTTGGTGTAGCAGGGGCCGGAGTACTTGCAGGGTATGATCAACTGTACAGAATTGCAAATAGACGTGATAAGATGTTTGAGCATCATGGGGTCTTGAAGTAAGTCATGTAGAAACTATTGTTGTCTAGTTGGTAAACTGAGTTTACTTCACGAGGTATAAAGAATGAAGAAAGGAGGGGTGACTTTTTTTTTCCATTTATTTTTGGCTTGCTGGTGAAATATAATGGGTGCTTTAGAGATTCAGTGAGGAGAAAAAGAGAAAACCATGCACTCATTGGTGCTATAGGGCAAATAACGAAGGGAAGTAGAAGTCCCTTGCCACTCTCCCCCGGTCTCACCCCTCCAGCAACATACCAAAGAATGACACACAGTAAAATTCAAACTCCTCGTATGTAATCTGTACAGTTGCTATAGGTTTAATTTCATTTCATTTGTAACATCATTTAATTAGATTTGTTGCTGCTTTTAATGTAGAATGGAATGCATACAGTAGTGCATACTACATTTTGTATAACATTCATTTCAGTAAATTGTAAATAAAAGAAACTTAGCATTGTTGGTCCATCTTGGCTCCTTGCATTTGCACACAAAAGTGAACTGTTTCACTCATGCACCCATGCATCCATTTTTTTCGGCTTTATTATATATACTCTCGCTTAATATACACATTTGATAAACTAATCTTGGACTTGAATCTGCTAGAGTTTCTGGTTAAGCCAAAATCCAGAAGTCTTTATGACGCTTGGTAGTGATCAAATAACCTCCATATTTCTTGCTCTTCCTCTTCACTGCAATTGTCATGCAACTAGCATTCTGGATACAGTAATCCACAGCTTTATTGTGCGTTTTCTTCCCTGTCCAAATCTTTCTTATACGCCACGCGACAGATTGCTTTTTTTGGCCTAAGACCAGTAATGACACATTTTGCTTCTTTGCTTCTTCAACTATGGTTGCACCCTTTTCCTTCCCTTCTTTGATCACAATCTCAACTTGTACCTAATTATGACCAAAAGAGTAAAACAAGTACTAGTATTAGATTAAAGTTTATGAAGCTGCAGAGAAGGTACTGCTTGTTGAGCTCTAAGTCAACACATGTCAATTCCTACATCCTATTATTGATGGATGGTATTAAATTGTTAGGTGCATGTTATTTAAGTGCAGTTTTTTGCTTAGTTGACTTAGTACATGAGAATATGCTAGATATCACTTATTAGAAATATATTTACTTCCTTTGTCCCAGAGTAAGTGTCCACCCATCCATTTGCATGGGGATTAAAAAATGGTGGATGTGATGTAAATGACGTGAGTATGAAAAGTGAGGTAAGAGAGAGAAGGTGGGGTATGGAATAGTAAGTTGATTGGTGTTGTGAGTATAAAAATAAAGTAGAAGAGAGAATGAGTGGGAGGAATCGTAAAGATTCTTTGCCATTTAAGAAGTGGACACTTACTCTGGGACAGACTAAATTACTCTGGGACTGGGAGTATATACATATACATATATGTATGTATATTTGCACCCAATTTTAGTAAACATAGTCCATGAAAACAGTAGTAGTACCAAAGTTGAAAGATAGTGCAGAAAACAAAAGTTAAATTTGACTCACCCCAGCCTTTTTCATTCGACACATGTTCTTCAAGGATGTAAGAAGTTCATTAGCCCTTTGGTTATCTCCCCCTCTTAATTTACCACCTGCAACCATAAATTAATTTTTGCATAAGTTTCCACATCTTTAAAATAGTTTTTTTTTTTTTTTTTTTTTTTAATAAAAAAAAGAAAAGATGTACCCTGTGGGGGAGGCTTGGGAATATGAAGAAGAACAATGGTATCCTGATTTTGAACAGAGTGAGAGAGTGCCCATTGAAGAGCAGGCTTAGCTTTAGAACTAGAATCAACCACCACCATGACTCTGTTATTCCCGCATTCTTCATCATAGAATTCAGCTGGCTTCAAGAACATGTCGCTACTTTCTGAGTTGCAATCTGTTTCTTGATTAAGACTGCCGTCTTTCTTGGAAAAGTCTCTGCTGAGTTTCCTCTCATGGGCCACCTTAACAGAGCTATAGCTTCTCTTGTGTTGCCGGGGAGGGGAACGGGCCCCGACTTGTGTCATTCTGGGGCTCCTGCACAACCATATAGGCAGTTTGGTCCGTACTCTCACCATCCTCTGTTTTCTGGTCTCTGTGTGTGTGTGTGTGTGAGAGAGAGAGAGAGAGAGAGAGAATTAGAGTTGGGAGTTGATGAGTGAGGCAAACACTAATGTGAGTTTTTATAGAATTTGAGAAATGGGAGCCATTGTTTTTCTACTTAGACAATGGAATTAATATTTGTCAATGTCAATGGTGGGTTTGATCTGAACGTGGCTGCCATGAAAGCTGTGATTACAAATTCTTTAGAATTAAATAAAAAGAGTCTTCTTCTTGTCTGTTTAGCCGGACTAACCCAAATAAAATTAAACAAATGGTGGCCTGCCACATAAGGCTATACACGCATGGCGTTGGTTCGATTATATGATTAGTGGGATGATTAATTCGTTAATCTCATTGGGAAGCTGATTATAATTAACAAAACAGGTCAACCCGACGTGCTATTTGTTAATTAAATTAATCCTGCATTGACTTGTATTATCAAATTTGGCCAAACTCCAACTATGCATCTACAGTGCATTTGGGCCTCATTGATTTTGATCAAAGATGTGTTTTTTTTTTTTTATGAATTATCTTATACAATTTTTTTATAATTATCATTATTAACACACCGTTAAGATAATATCAATGGCAATGTTATTGATTTCATTTTCTTATATTCAAAGATTCCTTTGGTTAAAAATCTAGAGATGCTTTAAATGATCTTCTAGTATAACCTTTTCTAACCAACCTTTAGGTTTATTAACTTTTCTTTATTTTTTTCTTAAATTTGAATTTAGGAGTTACCTAGGTGGATTAGATGTTAACAACATTTGAAGGTTATAATTATGTTGTTATAAGGTGGATATTAAGACTACCTGCACTTACTTGTATACTCCCTCTGTCCCTCTCGACTTAGGACGATTTTCCATTTTGAGCGTCCCACTCGACTTAGGACGGCCCAAAATAGAAAGGTTATATTACTTTTTAATTTAATAGGACTCACTTGTCATACTCACAACAACAATCTTTTTGCTATTCCTCCCACTCATTCTCTCTCATACTTTACTTTTGTTACTCACAACACTTCTTCCACTCATTCTCTTTCCTCTTAAAATAATAGTTTTCCTTAATCCCCGCGGCGTCGGAACCAAAAATCCTAAGTCGGGCGGGACGGAGGGACGGAGGGAGTACTAGTAATAAAATTCCAATTCTATTAATTTTCGTAGTCAGAAAATGGAAAGATTTCATACACATTTTAAGCATAGCATGGTTACATAAATGAAAAGGAGGGTGGGGAGAATGAAGCATACCAGAGAAATAGGAATTCACTTATTATAATTAGAGCTTATGTATGTACAGATGATATACAACAAAACAAACTGACATACTCATGTTCCAGAGTTCTTCACATCCAAATTCAGCATCACAGTAACCATATATTGCATCCCTAGCTGGGCACTTACTTAGCACTAATCCAAACTGCAAGACATCTCTCTCTCTCTCTCTCTCTATATATATATATATTAAAAACTCTTTAAATTAATACTCGGTAAATTAATAAACTCTTTAAAATAATAAATTTGTCCGGTCCCGAATTGGGCCAGTTGATAAAATAAAATAAATCGAAGTCTCTCAGACAAATGAAAATGACCAATAAGGACAGACATTATGAAAACTCACCAAAAAGTGCCTAGAATATTCGCTGGACCAAATTGCCCTAAAGATCTTATGCGCGCACAGCAACTTGGTAGGCGCATTTACATCATGCGTTTTCTCTCTCTCTCTCTCTCTCTCTCTTCCTTACTCATCTTTCTCTCTCTTTCATTTTGTTTTCCACCAAACTTTTAAAATGTAATATCTTAAAATCTAGAAATCGAAAAAATAATCCGAGACCACCGTTTTAATCGTGCCGTCAAAACGAATCAAACGGGTACACTCAACACATAATTCAAATTTTAGAAATAAAAATCTCATTTTTCACTAGTAAAAATTTAAGAAAATCATTTTTCATGTCTCAATTAATTTCATAATTTTTGAAATAATTTTTTTATTTTTCACTTGTAAAATTATTTCTCAACTGATTTTTCACTTGTGTGATTGCACAGTTGTCATTTTTTTCATTTTTCACTTGTAAAATCATTTATCAACTGATTTCACAATTATATGATTTCTCATTTGTATGATTTCACGGTTGCGTCATTTTTCCATTTTTCACTTGTAAAAAACTGATAAATTCATCTCTCAAATTTTTAAAATTATTATAATAACTGAGACATGCATTTCACAGTTGTTCACACATGAATTTGAATATAATAAATGGGACATTCATTTAATAGTTGTTCACACATGAGTTTGAGTTTAATAACTGAGACATTCATTTCACATTAGTATGATTTCACATTTGTGTCATTTTTTCATTTTTCACTTGTAAAATTATTTCTCAACAGATTTCACAGTTGTATCATTTTTCACTTGTAAAATCATTTCTCAATTGATATCACAGTTGTATGATTTCACAATTGTGTGATGTTTTCATTTTTCACTTGTAAAATAAAAACACAATTGTGAAATGACACAATTATGAAATCATACAACCGTGAAATCAATTGAGAAATGATTTAAGTGAAAAATTCAATTTTTTTACAAGACGAATCAAACAAATTCACTCATCATTTTATTCAATTTTTTAGAAATAAAAATTTCATTTATCACTTGTGAAAAAAATATGAGAAATTCATTTTTCATTTGTTTACAATAATAAATGAGACATTCATTTCTCAGTTATTCACACATAAGTTTGATATAAGAACTGGTAAATTCATTTTTCAGTTGTTCACACATGACTTTAAGTATAATAATTGAAACTGCATTTCTTAGTTGTTCACACATGAGTTAAGTGTAACAACTGAGAAATTCATCACACGGTTTTTTTACAAATGACACTCAATTTCACAACTATGTGTTGTCAAATGCTCTTTAAACAATTGTGAATTAAATTTATCTCAATTTTTTTTAAATTAAAAATTGAGCAATTGTTCAATTGTGAAGAATTAATACTCAATCTCGTAATTGTTTAAAGTTTAAAAAAAAAGAAAAAAAAGAACATACTCTCATATGCACTCTAGACAAATGATAATTTTTTTTTTTAATTATCGAGTAAATGTTTAATTATGAAGAATGCTTCTACCAAAAAAAAAAAAAAAAAAAAAAAAACTTGAGAAATGTGATTTTGTTGTGTTAAATTTAAAACACTTCATATTAAGTACAAGATTGAGGTTGGCATAGTGGTAGAGTCCACCATTTAAAATTAAGAAGTCTTGGGTTCAAACCTTGGTAAATATTTCTAGTTATCAATGATGGAGGTGGGGAAGGGTGGCGTCGGCGGCTAGTGACGGTGGGTGACGGCGGTCAGTCAAAGTCAAAGGTCTAGTAGGCGGTCAAAGATTGTCAATGGTTAAAGGTGTAATAGAATTTTATTTAGGCTGGGGGTATTTTTGCCATTTAAGAAGGGTGAGAGATTTATTGGTAAAATTGATTTCAACCTAAAGAACTTAAGGTATAATATGAAATGTTGTGTTTTTATTGGCAAATATCACCTTTCCCAAGGGACTTATTTGTAAAAATCCCATAAAATAATAAGATAATAATTTTCTGGGAGACCCTTCTATATAATATTAGGTCCCACGAAAATTATAAATTAATAATTCTTAGAAATTGAATAAAATAATAATTATAATTTAGTGAAAACATGACTCTATAGTTGATTTTGCAATACTTTTAGATGAGAAGCTATTGTATAAGAAATGTTGAATATTTTAAAGTCTTCATATCGTTTATATACTAGTCTTGTTTCATTCAAGAATGTATGTTGTTGTGTACATGAATTCAAATAACTTTTAAACTTCAAATGTCTTTCAGCTTATTATGTAAATATACTAAAAAAATTAGTGTATACGGAAATCTGAAATTCGCCAAACCGTCTAAAACTCTTTAAATTAATAAATTTTACGAGTCCCAACATTATTAATTTGTAGAGTTCAGTTTGGGGCAGATTTTGCACCAGAGATTTGTTTGTTTTTCCAGGAGAAAAAGCTTGTATTTGGTAGTACATCCATACCATAGTAATAATAATAATAAAGGAAAAAAATGGAAGATCCAGATTCCTGATGACCTTGTTATTCATTCATTCATGACCATGTGTCGGATCATCCAAGGGGGCATGATTGTATTAGCTTGACGTTGACGTGGGGTCTCTTCTACTTCCCCGTCCCCTGCTCCCTGGTATGCATCACTGCATTCAAATTAAACCAACACATTTTATTTTTTATTTTTAACTTAATTGTACACCCAAATATGAACAAGCTCTAGCATGGTTGAGACACCCAGAGAAAGAGGGTGCTACTCCTTACCCCACATCTAAGGTGCGCAATGGAAATGAGGACGAGCCTTCCTGGTTTGGTTGCTCCAACTGAGTTTGTTGGGTCAGCTCTTTCTCCTTTTCCTTGATCTGCGCAAATGTAAACATTAGACTTGTGGTCCATTAGTTGTCACCAAATGGCTTGTGCCAAAACTACGTACTGTCAGTGAAAGACAATTACCTTCTTTGACAGTAAGTTATTTTGATCCTGCATTGCCTTGTCCTGTCACAATAACACTTGAGATTGTCAGATAAAAGGCCAGCTTGGTTCAACTTCCGCTCATTATTATGTTCTTGGTGGCTATATCTTGGGTTGGAACTGACTTACATACCTAAGCCGATAGATTATTGTTAATATATTTTGCTTTCATTTCAATGTTTTTTAATGTATACTTGTATTGCATCAGCTTTAGAAAATGTCTTTGAATTGCTTCATTCTAGTGTGCAAAACTTATTATCAGCTTTAAATTGATGTCTTCAAATTATTCGTCCTAAACTGCGAAAAACTATGATCAGCTTGGATTGATGTCATCAAATTATCTCATTCTACAGTTCAAAAGTCTAATGAACAGTAATGGGATTATGTATTCAAAGATCATGATCAGTTTCTAATTATTTTCGTTAAAATTATTTCATTATTCTTGGACAGAATCATAATGAGCTTTGAATTGAAGTTGCGATTTTTTTTATCCTACAGTGCCAGTACTTTACTGCTCCCTCCACCCAAAAAAGATTGCCCCACTTTCTTTTTGGTTTGTCCGAAAAGATATCCAATTTCTAACATAGAGAAAAATTAAAATGCAATTTCAAGAAGGTATTAACAAGTAAATTATCAACCATAAAAAGTTTGACTTGTCAAGTAGGGACAATCTTTTCGATAGAGATGGAATATTATTTATGTACCACAGTACCAGTTTTGATCCTTTATTTCTAATCTCTATGAAGGGGGCTTACCATTTTCTGAAGCTCAGAAATTGATTCAAACATTAGCTGGTTCTGTAAGAAAGCATGAGAAAAGAAAATTCTGTCATTGAAAAATTGAAAAAAAAAAAAAAAAAAGAGAGAGAAGGGAAAATGCAATACAAGATAATTAAGAGATTTCAAGACGGCAGTGGTTGAACCTTTTCGATCTAATGTGTTTAAGTGCTGAATCAAGCTGATGCTCCAAACTCTGAAGCTCTTTGAGACTCAAGGAATCTAGTTCTTCCCCCATGAAATGCCTGCAAAGGCACACAGATAAGTATGCTGAATCATTCGCGGTTTCATATACTCCAGTAAACTATGTCTAAGATCATTCAAACTAGGTTTGAGTCGGTACTCCTCCATCCCAAAGATCATGAGTGAAAATGAGCACTTGTTTTGGATTGGAGGGAGTAATACAGTTCATAGTAAACAAAGTTTATCATTTTTACATTGAATAAAACATACTGATACACCTTAACAAACAAAAGGCGAGGTATTACTAGTTGATACACATCTTGGGTGTGTCTTAAGCCGCTTGCCTAGTTTTTTTTTTTTTTTTTTTAATTTTTTTATCATAACTTTTGACATCAAAGCCATAGTTTGTGTTTGGAAGCCGTATTTATCAAAGTTGCTCATATTACAGCTGATTTATTTCTGAGGATATGAATGACATACCAATTAAAAAGAAAAGGAAAACAAGTCAATTCTCTCGAATTAATCAAAGATGACATTATATTAGGGGTGAGCTCGGCTCGGTTTGGCTCGGTTTTAGGCAAACACCGAAACCGAGCCAATAGCTATCGGTGTGAGGCTTTTGAAACCGTTAAAGATCGGTTTCTTTGTGGTTCGGTGGCTTTCGGTGTCGGTTTGGTGTCGGTTTGGTTCGGTGTCTATGAGGGCTACTGTTGGGCATGTTGGCCCAATTTGCACTTTTGCAGCAAGTGTTTGGGCCCATAAATTATTGGACTCCCCCAAATAAATTTAACAATTCCATCCTTGGCTCACCGCTCACATAAATACATAGTTTGTTTGTTTTGTTTTCAATGCAATCAAACTGCAGGTTCCTATAGTGCAGAAAGGTTTGGTCACAAACACGTTATCTCTCCAATCAAACTGGTGGTAATGAGGCTAAAGATGGAGTACTCTACACAGATACCACCATTTCAAAATGAGTTGTGGTGTGTGAAGTGTGAATGTGTGGGAAAAAAGGAAGATAAATAATATATATAGTATTGATAAAACGACGTAGTTTAGCACTATCGGCTCGGTTCGGTTCCTTAACGGTTTCTTCAATATAAAAACCTAAACCGGACCGAAAATTTCGGTTTTCAAATTTATGTGAACCGGACCGGCCCAATAGGCTCGGTTTCGGTTTTTTCGGTTTCGGTTTTTCGGTTTTTAACGGTGTTATCGGTTTTTTCGGTTTTTTTGCTCACCCCTACATTATATGAATAAACTGTTAAGGATACCACCGAATAATTGTCAAGATTGCTCGAGATCTCCTATTTAAGTTAGGCTACGTTTTATAGTTATGTAATATATTTAGGAGTGTGTTTTTAGTAACAAATCTTTGAGTAGGATTGTGATAGCTTGGGCTCCAAGCATATCTTTGTATATATATACCTTAGTGTATGATCAATACTAATTAATGTTTTTCAATATAATTTATTTTCTTTACATGGTACACAGAGCATAGATCCAATCTAGGTATCTTGTTCTTTTTTTTTTTCCGGCTTCTCTCCTTCTGTTCACCCATGGCTGCCGAAACTTCTCCTATGGCTTCCTAATTCTGCCGAAACCTTTAAGCCTCTTATCATTGTTTCTCTTGCCCACATCCTTAAGCTTACTCCATCCAATTACATCGCATGGAAAATTCAAATCGAGGCCACACTATTAGGATACGACCTCTTCCAATACATTAATGGAACCCTTCTTGCTCCCCTCAATATCTCCCTCCGAAAACCACCAACCCCACTGAAACGCCCCAAGCTGCCACCTCCGACCCTAACCCTAATCCCGCCTATACCACTTGGTTTAGGCAAGATAAGCTTATTCTTGGCTCCTTAGCCGGCACTCTTTCCCCTAATCTCGTTCTCCTCATCTCTCAATGCACCACTACCTTTGATGCATGGAAAACACTAGCAAAAACCTATGCCAACCCATCAAAGGGACATCTTAAACAGATCAAAGACCGCCTCCGTAACATCACCAAAGGCCCTAGGTCTATAACCGAATACATGCACGACCTAAAAACCTGCGCTGACCATTTAGCCTCCCTCGGCCGCCCACTAGATCCCGATGACCTAGTTGATCGAGTTCTTGATCAACTCAATGATCCTGACTTTGACAACATCATCCATGCAGTTCAAAGTCGCGAAAACCCTATTTCCTTTGATGAACTACATGAGAAGCTTATAACCCTAGAACTATCCATTAAACAACACACCAAAACTACACCATTTTTTCCCGCCACAGTCAATGCCGCCACCAAACCTACCCCTCGGTCTTCTTATAACCCACGAACACCCACCAACCAACAAGGTCTCCTTCCCACTCCATCCTCCCAAACTCATTCAACCATCCCTCGGCCTCAAATTCCTTTCAAAGGCAAGAGTCAATGGTGCCGTACACCGGGGCATTATGTGTCTCAATGTCCACTATTCCGCCAACAATGTCCCATGGCTCAACCACCTTCACCTTACCCTAACCCTAACACCAACCCTGCCTCTCGGCCTCCCAACCGCAGCTATACACCAACAGCATATAATGCCTCATGTGCACCTCCCAACCCTCCTGCTTGGCTCCTTGACAGTGGCGCCACCCATCATGCAACTAATGATCTTGATACTCTTGCCATGCATTCACCATACAATGGTACAGAAGAGCTTCTTATTGGGGATGGTTCCGGCCTCAACATAGCAAACACTGGTTCTACCTCTATCTATAACTCCTCTACTTCTTTCTCTCTAAATAACGTTCTTCATGTTCCTTCCTTATCTCGTAATATAATTTCAATCTCTCAATTCTGTCGTGATAACAATTCCTCTATCACTTTCTTACCCAATTCTTTTGTTATGAAGGATCTTCGCACGGGGGCAATCCTTCTACAAGGTCCATCTAAATCCGGTGTCTATGAGTGGCTTCCCTCATCACCAACTATCAATTCGTCTTCAGTTTCTGCTTCAGATTGGCATCATAGATTAGGGCATCCGTCATTTAATATTCTACGTCATGTTAGCAAGTCTTTTCATTTAAACATTTCGTCTTTAGTTCCGATCAATTGTAATCCTTGTGATTGCAATAAAGTCATAAACTTCCGTTTCATGAAACTACTGTCATTTCTACTGGTCCTCTTGATATCTTATATAGTGATGTATGGACTTCTCCCCTTTTCTCCTTTGATGGATTCAAATACTATCTTATTTTTGTTGACCACTTCTCCAAATACATTTGGTTTTATCCGCTCAAAAACAAAAATGACGCCCTTCCAACATTCAAGCACTTTAAGTCACTTGTGGAAAAACATTTTAATCGTCCCATCCTTACCATCTATAGTGATAATGGTGGCGAGTATCTTGGACTCCGCCCTTTTCTTGCCTCTCAAGGAATTTCTCATTTCACTTCTCCTCATACACCTGAACACAATGGGTACTCCGAAAGACGCGTCATCGACACATTGTTGAGACGGGCCTCTCTCCTCAGTCATTCCTCAATGCCAAGAAAATTTTGGTCCCTTGCTTTCGCTTCCGCCTGTTATCTCATAAACAGAATGCCTACACCCACACTTAATCTTCTCTCCCCCTACCACAAACTTCATAACACCACTCCCAATTATCTAAAGTTAAGAAGTTTTGGTTGTCTGTGCTATCCTTGGCTCCGTCCGTACACTACACACAAATTAGATCATCGCTCTACCACTGGCTATATTGTGTACTTGGGCCGGAACCCACTCTCCTGGAGTTCCAGGAAACAACGAACTCTATCCCGTTCATCTACTGAAGCCGAGTATCGAGCTGTTGCAACTAGAGCCGTCAATTTGGGCTGAGCCCGTTGGGGTAGCCCGGCCAGCCATTGAATAAGGGTGGGTTGGGCCCTAAATTTACTAACCCAAATACAAGTAGGCCTATTTGGGCTAGCCCATTTGGGTCACGGGCCAAGCGGGTTTGGGGCAGGCCGGGGTGGGCCAACCCACTTTTTTTTTTTTTTTTTTTTTGCTTACACCGATGCGATTGTGCGGGCTAAGGCTTTAGGGTTTTTTCACTTTCAATTGATATTCTATGTCTATCCTCTCCTCGCCTTCTCTCTTCGACGACCGGCGCCGCTACTACACTAACACTAAGGCACGAAGTCACGAACCAGTCGCCGCCACCATCGCCCGCCAATCCGCCATTATCCTCTTCTCTCCCCTTCCGTGAACCGAACGTGATCCGTCGCCGGCGCCGCCTTCTGGTAAGTCGCCTTCCGTGAACCGAACGTGTGCGGGCTTTAGGGTTTTTTCAATTGATATTCTATTTTCCCTTTTTTCGTCCTCTTTGCCTGACCTAATTTTACGAAAACGAAACAGAATCACACAACAATTTTAGGTACTTGCGAAAACAAAACAGAGTGAGTTTCTTTTTTTTTAAAGCAAATGAAGTACTGGATTGAGTTTCTCTGGTTCATCCTTCCGTGTTTAGTTTGAATTTGAATTTGAATTTCAATGAGACTGTTCTGTTGGTCCGATGCTTCTCATTATTAGCAATGTCTTCATCTCCTTCGCCTTCAATTTCAGGTACTTGTTGTATTATAGTTATTAATTCTTGTTCAATTTTGTATTTGATTGATTGAATTTGAGTTGTTGTGTGCGAATTTGACAGTGTTTGTGGAATGTGTTAATCATTTTTTCTTTTGCTTTGTTCATTTCAGAAATGTAACTATGTTGGTGTCTTCACAGTTGGTGCGGGCCTGGAACCTGGTTCATATACTCCCTTCCTTCCTTCTTTTTTTTTTTTTTTTTTTTTTTTTTTTAACTAGCAGGTGACTTGCTTGCTATTGCTAAATTGAAAATCACAAAAAAATAAAAATAAAACCTTATTGTATTGGGCTCTTGACCCGCCTGGCCCACTAACCCAAGGTGGGTTGGGTTGGCATTTTCCCAGCCCGCCAAGAATTTGGGCCAGCCCGCCCCGCTTGAAGGTGGGCTGTGGTGGGTTGGGCCCAGCCCGCCCCGCCAGCCCGTATTGACAGCTCAAGTTGCAGCTACTACAGCAGAGTTAGTATGGGTTCAGAATCTTCTTCGTGAGCTATCAGTCCCACACACACGGACACCTACTATATTTTGTGATAATTTAGGGGCCACCTACGTTGCCCCGAATCCTAAGTTTCATTCCCGGATGAAACATCTCAGCCTGGATTATCATTTTGTTCGTCAACATGTGCAAGATGATACATTGCGGGTCACTCATATCTCGGCAGGTGATCAGTTAGCCGATGTTCTAACCAAACCCCTATCCCGTGCTGCTTTTGATACTGTTTTATCCAAGATTGGACTTATCTCCCGACGGTCCATCTTGCGGGGGCATGTTAAGGATACCACCGAATAATTGTCAAGATTGCTCGAGATCTCCTATTTAAGTTAGGTTACGTTTTATAGTTATGTAATATATTTAGGAGTGTGTTTTTAGTAACAAATCTTTGAGTAGGATTGTGATAGCTTGGGCTCCAAGCATCTCTTTGTATATATATACCTTAGTGTATGATCAATAATAATTAATGTTTTTCAATATAATTTCTTTTCTTTACATAAACAGTGAGAAGAAATACTTTTCTAGAAAATGTATGCATGTATATATACACATAGAGATATACTCCAGTGTATACAGTAGCGGAGCTAGGAATTTAAGGAAGGGGGGCAAGGAATTTTAGCGCAAAGGAATGATGAACGGGGGTTCGGGGGCAGCGGCCCCGATTTTTTTTGACCCAAAGATGTATGTTACCCTTCAAGTGAGACAATCTGTAAAGGAATATCAACCTCTTCAAGTTGGACGGAGGTAGTAAAATGCATAGACAATTTCCTCCACGTAAAATTTGAGAATTATTGGACAAGGTTGATGCTATTTGCATTGCAAAATCATTAAAACAAAAACGGCATGGCCACCAAAAGTGTAGAGTATATTGGTGCCATGTAAAGTAAAGCACCATATTTGTTGGACCCGAGTGAATGACTCCTTCAACTGCAAAATACTCACTCCGTTTCAACTGCAAAATACTCACTCAGTCTCAAAATGTTGTTCACTCTTTTTTTGTATGTTAGAGCGAAAGAACTTTAGATAATAATTTTAGTTTAATTCAATTTCATAATAAAAATATAATATTTGTTTTGATACACTATTATAAATACTATTAATAACAAGTTTTACACTTTCATTACGATAATTGAATTAATTAATATTATTGCTCTAAATTCGTATTGATCTCTCATTTTGGGCAAAAGGCCCATCTAGCCATCTATACCAGGGTCATCATATCGTTTAGCCAAAGGGCCAAAAAAAAAAAAAAAAAAAAACACTCAAGGGGGGCAATTGCCCCTGAATGGCTCCGCCATTGAGTGTATACACACACCCACATATATAAGTGTTGAGGTTGACTCAATTTTGTCTAGAATCCGAAATAACCTAGTACCAAATACTTGAGTTAATAGCTAAAAACTGACCTACAATGCCTTCATTCAGTTTTATACAGACAAAAAAATACTTTCTAATATTTTTGGTAGATATTAAAATGATACACTTAAAGATGGAAACAAACTGCATATAAATGCTTTTTCCAATGCATGTCATGGATGAAACTAACATTTCTGTATAAAGGCAGCCCTAATACTTTGGGGCAGTACCTTTGACTTTTCTGCAAAATCTCAATTCTGGCCTTCAGTTTTGCATGTTCCAAAGTCCAGCTTCCCTGGAAACACAAGGTGCTACTTTAATGTAATGTTCAAGGATGAAGACGTTATTTCCATTGCTGGCATGATGGTTATTCAGAAAAGAAAACAAACCTACCTGTGACTCGGTATCAGTTGCAATAAGCTGCTTTTCTGCAAATGAGTATCTCTCATACCGTTGAAGGATCCTTTCCATGCTGCAACAAATATTAGGTATAAATAATTTTAGCTCATATGTATATCTGTGTTCCTTTAGAAGAGAAGAATCTAAAACAATTCATCTCATTCTGTAGTAAAGCCAAAAGATTAAGAAAAAAATCGTGATTAAGTGCTAAAGAGTTGTAATCTTGGAAACTTTACTTCAACAAGCTGCAACAGTTGAGAGAGTTTAATACCACAAAAGAGTTAAAGATTCAGGTGAAATAAAGAATCTCGCATAACATATTCTGATCTTGTTTTTTATGACTGAATTCATTAGATTCCAAATGTAGCATAAGTTGTGTTCATCTTCATGCCTAAGTAAGAGGGTTTTAACAGGTTGAAGCCCTATGTTTGAGTTTGCATCCACAGTACCCATCACATGTTTTCTCAAATAAATTGGATGTCAATTCTGAAACTACAGATTACTAAACTCAAGGATTAAAAAGATCAAAAAGCTCATTTGTTGCTTCCTGGGTTACATATACTTGGGATGAAACATCATGAAGAGTCAATTTCTGTATATTTATGCTCTAACTTACTCAAATTTCTTGAATAGGGATTTCATCTTCCATAAATCCTGAAAGACATCACATATCTGATAGACTCAAGTAGAAGAGCTGTAGAGGACCTGACATCCCCTTGATTTGGTTACAGTCAAATACCCTACATTTTCTGATTACAGCACTAAACATCCTATCTTTACTTGACATCATAGATACCATATTTATTAAGTATTGTTGGTACATTGGTACGGATTGAGGTGGAGAACATAGTACATGAGTTTATCGATAATCTATTTTTATAGATCTTAATTTGGTAAAACCAAAAAGAGAAGTTACTCCCTCCATGAATTCATTCCATGTAATAGTTTTTCTCTCCCTTTTTGGGTTTGTCCCCAAAAAATGTCCCATTTTAGAAGTATGGTAAAATAATAGGCAATTTCATGAAGGTATACGTATAGTCATGTAAAGTTACATAAATTCTTAAAAAGCTTGATTGTCAAAACAGGTTTATTTATCACGGATGGAGGGAATGTTATAGTTTGGTTGGCTTTAGGGGGTTTGAGATGTTAGGGATCCATTCTCCCTTCAATTCCAAAATGTTAAAATTAAATCCCAACCTACTCTTCATTAGACACTTGTTGTGTAGGTAATTGATGGATCTACCCTTGATAAAAGGAGCGCTATCGCCCCCTGTGAATACCCCGTTCCGATGCAGCGACGCATGGGAAGTTTCTTTATTATTTATCTTATTTTATCTTTTCTATGGGATAGGATATTCGAGTTAGCATTTAACTTATTAGAGTCGCCACACCGTTTTATTGAGCTAAAACATTGAAAAAAACTATTTATGTAAAACAGAGAGTGTTCGGGGGTCAAGTTACGATAAGAGAAGAATATTACAGTGATCACTCCTATCGCCCGAGCAGTCGAACTTTCTATCATGATTAAAATGTGTTAGTGTATGTTAGTGTTTTAGACCGGATCCAAAGATTGCCTACGTTCCTCTCGATGTGAGAAGCTCAGGTCAGCGTAGTTTGCACATAGAGTGGAGAATAGAGAGATGAAGCGGGATCATGCATATAGTAGGGGGAGGAGAAAGAATCATGCAAGATGATCACATCCTAGAGTGATGATTACACCATCGATAAGATCGATGTGTGATCATCGTCACTCATCCTAGGAGAGTTAATGATCATGGGAATATTTACCTAAAGTTTAGGGTTTAGAAGTAGTTCCTAGATCTGATAAGATTATCATCGGCTATAACATGCACATATGAAGATTAAAACCCTAATCATAGCAATATAATATGAGTTTTATATGAACACATATGAACAAACATGTATAAGAGAAGATCGATACCCTAAAACTAGCATTTATGAATGTATAAACCCTAGATCTAGCATGCATTTTATGAACACCATCATGAATATATGAATAACATAATAAGCATACATAATAAGCATAGGCATGAAATAGATCTAATCCTATGAACATGGCATGAACATTTCAAGATACATAGTAAGCCTCACCAATCTTGGCAAGAACGAAGCCAAATTTTCTTCGTAGATTCGCCGGACCTTCGGGATTGCTAGGAGAGCTTTGGCTTTGAGTCCTTTCGTTAGTTTTGACTCTGGAACTTGGGGAAGAGAGTTGTTGTTTTTTAATTATGAGCTAAGGCCATCTATTTATAATGGTTTTAGGCCGGAAGAAGTGGCCGCGCGGACGGACCCAAACTGGCCGCCCGGCCAATTATGGTGTTTGGCGTGGTTCCCAAGGTTCTGACCAGATCTGGACTTTGGAAAACCCTAGATGACATTTATCTTTGAGCCTAATCTGATCAGACGCGTTTATCTCATTATCCGAGCTTTTCGAGAAATTCCGGATAAGTCCTACGCAGTTTCTGAATACCTATGAGGTCCGTGTGAGTTCTGGAATGCCTAATAACTCATTTTTCAGACCGGATACTAACAGTAGCCCCTCGACGACGCTTCTTGCAAGGCAATTGAGGGTCGTCGATTAAGAGAAGGAATCGATCTGAAACAATGAGTTCCAAATCGGGGAAGAGAGGTAAGAAGGTGACCAGGTTGGTCGAGTGGCTGAACCTTAATCAGGCTACCTACGTATCCTAAGGGGAATCAAGCCGGTCGTAGTTCAGGCTCTGTGGGGACACAGAAATGAGACACTGTCTTCTGCTGGGGATAATATCCTGTATGAAGATGATCATCTACTGGGGGTAGAAGAATCGCTGCTAGGACTCTACTGGGGAAAGGAATAAGCACTGTTAATATGTTCGGGGACACCAACAACTCATGCCGAAAGAATATGAGACAACACGGTATATGAAAAAGAAAATCTTACGAAGCGCGCGAATCTAGAAAGTATGCGAAACTCACGGGATATAGAGATGTTGAAACCTCGGGATTGGGGGTTCGAAAGTGATAACGTGGACGGTATATTGGGATGCTTAAGCCTCAGGAACGTGTGGGTTATGCAAATACTCGAAAACCTACAGGTTATAGAGATGCTAAGACCTCTGCATCGCGAAATTCGGGAAGTGGTAACGTAGATGGTATATCGGGATGAATGCATCTTGTGATCGCACGGGTCACGACTTATTATTAGGATGTGTAACGGTTTCCTTAACCTGTAAATTAATTTAATTCGGTAAATTAACTTAATTTGGGACATATAGCGGCTCCTTAACCTGTAAATTAACTTAATTCGGTAAATTAATTTAATTTGGGATTTGTAGTGGATCTTTAACCTGTATTTTAGTATAAATTAGGATTTATAGCGGTTCCTTAACCTGCATATTGATTTAGTAAATTTAAGTTGGTTATCGCTGGGGATGATTGTATTTTGGTAATTTATAGTGGCCTTCTGGGCCGTAGATTATTAAATTTGGAGTTAATTGTGGCTTTCCGGGCCGAAATCCGGTTAAATATGACTAAGGGAGTCACTTTTGGATTAAACATAAGTTGGAGGGGCTAAAATGTAAATTATGGTGCCTAGAGGAATATGTGGTCGCGTGGCCAGTCTTTCTGATTGGCTGGATCTTGTTAGCGAGGATGGCCAAAAGAAACACACAAAGGAGGTCTGAGATTGAGGTTGATCTGACCCTCACTGAGTCTTACGAGGTACATGGAGCTCATCTTCCTCCTCTTGGAGCCACGGTATGACGTTCTTGGCATTTTATTTATGTCTTGCACCCACACTTTTAGACTTGTCATCTTATTCATGTCATTTGTTTCAGGTGATTCGGGAGGAGCATATCCGTTCTGTCCGTAGGGGCAACATATTTGAGCGCATGTTCCGGAGCTTAGCCGATGCTTATACCTGCCGTCAGGGGGATGTGGTCCCGCCACAGTGCCGTGAGAGATTGCCTACTGATGCTGCTAGACAGATATTTGTCCAAGGTAGAGGTTCTGGAGCTAGTGGGTCCCACTACATGCAGCAGCGGGGCGGCGATGATGACGCCGGTGATGGTGCGGAGGAGGAAGACTCAGACTAGATGTAGGCCTTATTTTTTCCTGCTCTGTTAGTTTAGAGAGAGAGAGAGAGAGAGAGAGAGATAAACATATTTATGTACTATTTATTTATTGCTTTTTATGTACTTGGGGTTTTATTTAAAGGCAAGTATTTATTTAGTATTTTTATTTATATGTCTTTACATTTTAATACAATGCATAAGCCTTAGGGGTAAAGCGGGGATTATATACATGATGGAGATACTTCCATGCTCTTTATTCAGTCTTTTTTTGTGGTTTGTCACCCTTAAAATGTCTGAAATGGCCCGGGTGGGGACGGACTTGAAATCTGCCAGCATGGGGATTATGTGGCCGTGTGGCCAGTCATGTGGAAAGACTGGCCGCGCGAACAGTCTCAGCTCTGACACGCCTCTTGTCAGATTTTCCTTGTGTGATCAGATTTGGACCCCAAATTCTATTTAAACAGCTGCCTCTGTAACAAAACGAGACAGATAGCAGTTTTCCTTGTTTTTGCCATAGAATTCTATCATTCTTTTTCCTTGCGATGGAGAGACATCCCCAGGTATCTGAAGAACGTCAGCACCTTTTTGTCAAGGGTTTGAAGATATGGATCAGAAAACTTCCCAACTCCACTCGCGATTCTTTCGATGGGAGATTCGGGATCAAATATCTTTGGTCCCTTTTCAGGGTTAAGGTGGACAGGAACATGTTGCGTGCTGCCGCTAAGTTTTGGGACGAGGATAACCATGTCTTCAACTTCTCTTATAATGAGATTACCCCTACGTATGAAGACCTTGTGGCTCTTTGTGGTGGAAGGGAGACAGACCGTGTAGCCATGCCCCAGTACCAGGTTCCTTCAGAGATTCGGGTTTCCAAACTACTCAGGATTTCCGTAGAGGAGGCTAGGAGCTTGTTCTTGGGAGCTGATGTTGACATTCGTGAGCTTCCTATTAGATTCCTTAATAGTGTGGCGGACTCTGAGGTGGCTTTGGACTGTCTTTATCTTTGTCTCTTTGCCTCGGTCTTGTTTCCTCACCTATGGGTGGCGACAATGGGATGCATTAACATGGTGGATCAGGCTAGGGGTGGCCGTAGTATTATTCCTATTCTGTTCGGGGAGACTTTACATGGTAGTGCAGAGTTGGCTTTTGGTTCTCGTAAGATGTCTCGGGGTAGTGCTCAGCTACTACACTTGTGGTTGCAGGAGAGGTTGCGCGTGCTGGAGGAGCCTCTCGGCAAGGTGCCGCCTTGGGCTTGTCAGAGTAGAAAGATGAAGGAGCCATTTGTGGGGATGACTTGGGCTACATGGGTGTCATATCTGGCGCAGATGGGGACAGCTCAGATCAAGTGGGTAGTACCCCTTTGGGAGATTAGCACGGCACGGTGGACTCAGGGGGAGCTTTGTATGATTCGCGTCCCAGCTTTTGATCAGACCACATACTATTATGCGGTGCGAGTTTGTCGTCAGTACGGGATGCCCCAGGTTGTACATTCTTTGTGGGACAAAAATCGAAGCAGGGTTAACATTAGGATGCTCCCTATGAATGTTGGGGTTGCAGTGCTCCTGGAGCGGTGCTGGTCTTATGATCACATACCCAGCGTTTTCTGTATACAGCGGGACCGTGACATACTCCTGTCTCGAGAATACTTAGACTGGTACCACAGGACTTTGGGATGTATGAGGCAGACTCTGAGAAGGTTGAGGCGCAGGGTGGTGATCCCTTACTCGTGCAGGTGTTTGAGAAAAGAGGTTCTACAACTTGAAATGGAGACCGAGTTGACTCGACTTGCACCGCTTGATGAAGGGGTGACGGGGAAGAGAAAGAGGGAAGGCCCTAAGAGGGTGAACCGGTTTGCAAAGGCACTTTGTGTGGATCCTAATAGGCGAGGAGTGACTCCGAGTATCCGGCCATAGTCATTGCAGACACATAGTTTAGCTTTTAGTTTGTTTTTTAGTTTATTTAAATTTCATTGCAGGTTATTTAGTCACAGGTTCATTCGAGCTTAGACTCATCAAATAAGTTTTACTGTGTGGTACTTGTGGAAATACAGATTTCGCTTTCAGTTATACACAATGTTTGCTTTGTATACTTGTAACCAGATTTGGTGTTTTATTTATTTTTGAGATCGGACCATTGAAGGTTGCCTACGTTCCCCTTTTACAAGTAAGGCTAAGGGGCTCAGGTCATCGTAGTTCATTTCTGATTTAGAAAGGAAAGAGAGAAGAGGGAAGTAAAAGGGGGAATATTTTTATTGCTCTAAGTTTTGCCTAGACTGCCCTTGTGGGTTTTCAGCCTAGCGAGCGATTTTTGATTTTGATTTTTTTTAAAGGAGTAGGGCATTGTAGAAGACTGTTGTAGGAGAGTGCCGTTTGCAGGAGAGGACCGTAGCGGTCAGTTGTAGTAGCGTCGGAGCTTGATGATGTTGACTGGTTCCTTGAATTGATTGCCATCCAAGTCTGCTATCCTAACTGCCGTTCCGGAGAGGATCTTTTGTACTACGTATGGGCCGGTCCATGTCGGGGCCCACTTCCCCAAGGGATTGAATTTGTTGGGTAAACGCATTTTGAGTACCGAATCTCCTTCCTTGATGTCCACGGGTTTCACTTTCTTGTTGAAGGCTTCCGTTATCCCCCTTTGATAGGCTCTGATGTGTTCCATAGCTTTAAGTCTCCTTTCGTCTAATGCAGCTAACTGGTTGTAGCGACTGCGGAGCCATTCTACCTCGTTCACTTGATTCTCGAGCAATACCCTCAGGGGTGGTACTTCTAACTCGATGGGGAGTACTGCTTCCATACCATATGTCAGGGCGTAAGGAGTTTTGCCGGTGGCGGTGCGTACTGATGTTCTGTAGCCCCAGAGTGCCAAGGGTAGCTTATCAGGCCAATCTCTAATTCTCACAGCCATCTTCCTGATAATTTGTTCAATTGTCTTGTTGGCAGCCTCGACCGCTCCATTAGTCTGGGGGTAGTATGTAGAAGATTTCTTTCTTTCGATCTTGAATTCGGCGAGCAACAGTGCTGTCTCTGCTTCGAAGTGACTACCATTGTCTGATATGACTAAATTTGGGATGCCATAGCGGCACATGTGACGAAGTATATGGCGTTCTCTATTCGTGAGTCTTTGGCTTCTTGTACAAGCATGGCCCTGACGGCAGTATCCGTCACGGTCAAGTATAGATGTAGTGGCTTCTCCTTATGCGGCGGGCGCAGGATTGGGGTATTCACCAGGTATTTTTTGATCTGTTCAAACGCTTCTTGACATTCATGATTCCACTCCACCTCTGCGGTTTTCTTCATTAGTTTGAATATTGGCTCACAAACAGTTGTCAACTGGTTGATAAAGCGGCTAATGTATTGCAGCCGGCCCATAAATGATTTGACCTGTTTCATCTCCCAAAATTGCTTGAATCTTTCTCGGATCGGCCTCAATTCCACGTTCGGTGACCATGTACCCTAGAACCTTTCCTCGGACCACTCCAAACGTACATTTGGCTGGATTCAGGAGCATGGAATGTTCTCATAGTCTGTTGAAGAATTTCCGTAAGTCGGTTAGGTGCTGACCGTCAGACCCTTTAGAATGTATAATTATGTCGCCTACGTAAACTTCAATATCCTTGTGAATCATATCATAGAAGAGAGCAGTAACTTCTCGTTGATAAGTAGCCCCAGCGTTTTTGAGCCATAATGGCATAACTGTGTAACAATAAGTTCCCCATGGCGTGGTACAACCAGTTTTCTCTTCATCTTCTTGTGCCATCTTGATCTGATTGTACACCATCCACAAATGACTTCACTTCATAGTTGGCCGTTGCATCCACCAAATGTCAATATTTAGGAGAGGGGAATCATCCTTGGGGCTGGCTTTGTTGAGATTGCGGAAATCTACACAAACTCTAACCTTGTCATTGGCCTTCTTGACTGTAACGATGTTTGACAGCCATGTCGGATACTCGATCACCCTTATGAAACCCACTCTGAGTAGCTTCTTGATTTCCTCTTTCACTTTTAGCGACCATTCTGGCTTGATACGACGAAGTTTCTGTTTTACCGGCATGGCGTCTGGTGCTATCAGATTTCTGTGCTCTACAATGGAGTTGTCCACCCCCGACTTATCTTTGTAGGACCATGCAAACACATCGACGTATTCTTTGAGCAATTCGACCAGTGCATCTCGTTCTTCGCCTTGAAAGAAGCTTCCGATTTGTGTCTCCCTTGGCTCGTCGTCAGTTCCCAGAATCACACATGTTAAAACCTCATCGGCAGCTTGGGCTCGGTTTTCCCTTTGATTAATAAC
This sequence comes from Campanula takesimana, assembly GCA_026119855.1. Lineage (NCBI taxonomy): Eukaryota > Viridiplantae > Streptophyta > Magnoliopsida > Asterales > Campanulaceae > Campanula > Campanula takesimana. Next base: position 440,511 of record JAOWBW010000254.1, on the reverse strand, counting down.
ACGTTCTGAAATTTCTTTTTTGTATTCGTCATTTAGTTTTTCTGTGTCTGCCTCTTTTAATGAATCATTATTAACCATGTGTATATCATTAAGTTGATTAGTTAACTTATCATTTATAAGAGTGGCTATAACGGGATACTCGGAAAGGTCGAGTGCTTCATTTAGTGCAAAAGGAAGCATGGTGTTAGCGACCATTTCATAGTCTCCAACGTGAGGTCGTTAGACTTGGATGAGGACTCGAATTCAAAAGTAATGACATCGGACCTAGGCGACCTAGACGATGAGGATGATTTTGGGGATTTAATAGGAGATTCGATAGAGGAGGTGACAGGGGGAGCGGTAAGTCCAAGTTTCTCGATCATGAAATCCGTTGTTGCCAAAGGTCCGCCATATGTACACCAATTCTTTAACTTGCCAGTCATAGTTGATACCAATGTCCTTGGGTCGACAATATAAGTCTTGTCTTCGATCACGGCCACAAAGTTGATTGAGGATGATGGAGATGTCTTCTTGTGTTTTTCGTTTGGAGAAAGAGAAATTGATTTTGTTAAAGACAGGGAGTAATAAGGAAATTCACTATCATTAACAATTTCTGTAGTACAATCTGAATCAACATCGGGTGCCTCGCTATCTGCCACAATGAGTTCAGTCAGATTAGCGAGGGCTTTTTCCTCTTTTGCACTAGCAAGGGCGGTCCTAGGGTCCTCTACTAAGCCATTATGGATAGGCTCTTGAATGACCATTTTTAAAGTAAAACATTCCTCCGTAGCGTGGCCAGTGACTTGATGGTAACACATGATTTCTCGGGATCACTGCCTGGATGAGGTTGGTAACCTTCTAATGGCTTGAGCAGCCTCATTACCGATAATCCATAAAATAGGGTGTCCGTGTATATTTGAAGTTGTTTAAAGGCGTCGACCATTTCTAGCAAGCCTATTTTGTTCATTTCGACCATGTTGACACCGCCATTGTTGTTAGCTGTCGTGTTTGGCCCTCTAGGCTTCCCAATCTTGCCTTCAATGATCAACTTCTGGATGGCACACTTTAACTGTAAGCAGTTTTCGGTATCGTGACCAAGGTACTTGTGGTATTTGCAGTACTTGCCATCGAGATCGGCTCTCTTAACCGCATGGTTATAGTTCTCAAGTGGCTTGATCAGACCTTTCTTCATTAAGACTTCAAACACACGGCCAATAGGCATGCCGAAGTCATCAAAGTGCTCTTTTTCCCGCGGTGAGTTGTTTGTAACTGCTTGGACATCGAACACGGAGTCATCTTGGACTAGGCTTACTTGACCAACGACTTGTTTACCCTTGGGGGCGGTGGTTGTAGGAGCTTTGTAGTGGAAGGAGTTATTTCCACTTTTAGCAGTTTCCTTGGCAGTACCAGTGATACCGGCTTCATGTCTTACCCCAGCGTCGACCATTTCTCGTAGGTCAGGGAAGTATCCATTACCAATTTCCACCCTAAGCTCAGGCAACAAGCACTTGAAGATCTGTTTTTGTTCCTTTGCCTTAGGAGGATATTGTACTTCTGCTAGCTTGTGGTTCCACCTCTTGTAAAAGTCATAAATATGCTCGCCGGGCCTCTGCATAGTGTTCTCCAAATCATTGCGATTGACGTGCCAATCCAGGTTTGACTGGTACTTCTCTCTCAGCGGGATCCAAGCTTAAGAACCCACGGAGGGCAATTCCGTCAAAGTAGTGTGGAAGACTCGAGCCATTTGCTCATTGGTGCAGTCTCGGGCTCTCATTGCTAGCACATAACTGTCAAGGTGAGTCTTGGGGCAGGAAGTGCCATGAAAAGTGGAGACCTTCGGCATCTTGAAGTCTCTAGGGAGGACACCCACGTTGCTAGGGTTGATAGTCTTGACGATAGGAGCGGCTTGCTTGCTAACCGTGTCAGACAGCTTGCGGATCTGCTCTTGCATGGTGACCACTAGAGGATGACTAGAGATATCCGAGCCGAAGTTGACTTGAGCGGCATGAGGAGTGGTGGAGATTGCAGGCATGGCGGCACCGACGCTCAGTGGCAGTGAAGGAGTCGGCAGCTTGGTAGTGGACAAGTAACTATCCATTATTTCGGTGGATGGCTCATAAGGACCTTTATTCTTGCTGGTGGTTGGCCTCATGCCATAGACCGAAGGAGGAACCCTTTTGTAGTTAGGCAAGTTGAAAGGGATAGCATCATCGTTAGCAGGATAGGTAACGGGCACCCCTTCATCCTCGACGAAGGCCACTTCATCATCATGGAAGCTAGTTTCCACACTTTTCTTCTTCATTTCAGTCTGAAGGTGCTCTTTGATCTCTTGGTTTTGGTTCTCTAGAGTGTGGCTTTGATCCTCAAGCTTAGTGATCTTAAGCATGAGACCAGCAAGGAAATGGTGGAGATGTTACCGGACATCGGAGAGCTTAATGAGACTTGCGGCGCAGAGGTGTTAGGAGTAGCAGGCTTAGATGACGGAGACATCGTTAGAGTAGAGTCTGAAGACTGAGGTTGCGGAAGGCTCGAAGGTTGTAGTCGACCACCGAAACGGACCCAAACTTGCTTCTCTGTAGAGGTAGGGTAGGTGAAGTTTAGGACGGGCAAGGCTCATGCAATGTATTTTATTATTTACAAAACGGTACATTATTTACATCCTAATTGGTTGGAAGGGGTACCCTTTTTTAGGTTGCTAACTACAAAACCTGGATCAGTGGAGGCCATCACCACGTCTATAGAGCCCTCGTTTTTCACTTGTATTGCACACTCCCAAACGGACAATTTTGGCGAGGGTCCTATAGGGCAAGTGGCTTCCACCGACCTAACGGATCCTAACGACTAACCCTTGTTTAAAGACACTTAACGTAATGTTGATGTTACTTCCGTTAAGTTGTTAACGAGTTAAGATCTTTGTACAAAGTATTACTCGGCTTTCAATATGCACACCCCTTGTAGGGAGTTAGTTTTTTATGCTTTTCTCTCGAAAGATCTCGATTCATTAATGACTTAACGGATGACGGCATGAACGACACGTTATTTGTCTATAAAGAAAAGCTAGTCAAACCAACCGGTTGACTTGGAGTGTCCTAGACTCTTAGAGAGTGCATGGTTTTAGACACGGACAATGCTAAACCTCAACCGCTCGCAAGCGTACAAGGTGAGTTAGATAATCCGGGTGCCACGAAGAAAGAGGTGACGGGATCGCCAAAATTTGTGCACTCAGCGGGTTTTCCAGAGTGGGGTGTGCAGTATGACACGGACTAGTGGTAGGGTGCGGACAAAGACTAGTTATTTTTAGGGAGAAAAAAGAGATTTGTTGTATTTACATGTATGCAATGCAAGAAGTTAAGATAGTACAGGGGGTTAACAGTTATATGTTCAACGCACTAAAGTACAAGGGAAGCAGAATATATGCAAGAGATATTCAAAGCTAGTCCCCAGAAGAGTCGCCACTGTCCCGTTCCGATGCAGCGACGCATGAGAAGTTTCTTTATTATTTATCTTATTTTATCTTTTCTATGGGACAGGATATTCGAGTTAGCATTTAACTTATTAGAGTCGCCACGCCGTTTTATTGAGCTAAAACATTGAAAAAAACTATTCATGTAAAACAGAGAGGGTTCGGGGGTCAAGTTACGATAAGAGAAGAACATAGAGTGGAGAATAGAGAGATGAAGCGGGATCATGCATATAGTAGGGGGAGGAGAAAGAATCATGCAAGATGATCACATCCTAGAGTGATGATTACACCATCGATAAGATCGATGTGTGATCATCGTCACTTATCCTAGGAGAGTTAATGATCATGAGAATATTTACCTAAAGTTTAGGGTTTAGAAGTAGTTCCTAGATCTGATAAGATCATCATCGACTATAACATGCACATATGGTGTTTGGCGTGGTTCCCAAGGTTCTGGCCAGATCTAGACTTTGGAAAACCCTAGATGGCGTTTATCTTTGAGCCTAATCTGATCAGACGCGTTTATCCCATTATCTGGGCTTTTCAAGAAATTCTGGATAAGTCCTGTGCAGTTTCTGAATACCTGTGAGGTCCCTATGAATTCTGGAATGCCTAATAACTTATTTTTCAGACCGGGTACTAACACCCCGTTCAATTTTAATTGTTTTATTAGTGCATACTCCCTCCGTCTCACCTGAATTAGGATTTTTGAGTTGGGCATGGGGATTAAGGAAAAAAATTTAGTGGAGTAGGTGTTCTGAGTATGAAAAGTGATGTAGGAGAGAGAGAGAGTGAGGTAGAGAATAATGAGCGGAAAGTTATTGTGAGTGTGAATGTGGGTCCCATTAAATAAAACACTTCCATTTTTGGGTTGTCCTAATTCGAATGGGACACCCAATATGGAAATTTGTCTTAATTCGAGTGTGTAGGTATTTGCCCCCGTAGAATCTACTCTTTCTAATCTTATATCCAGGAGTTTGTATTTGTGGGAAAGATTGTTCGTCTCAAAAGGAAATTGATTTATTTATTTGTTTCATTTTCGGCAATATTTTTTGGCTTAGAGAGTTTGCTCTTGGTTTGGTATAATCACTAAGTTCTGGTCCATTTCACCAATTTAGACTCCTATTCTCAACATTGTCAAACCACATGCATCTAGCAAGATCAACCTTAAAAAGATCTTTGCATAGCTTAAACGTATTAAGGATATACCCGGGTCACACTCGGGTCAACCCTAACCCTAGCAGGATATACCCGGGTCACACTCGGGTCAACCCTAACCCTAGCCCTAGCCGAGTTACTACCTAGGGTTTCTTGTTCTCTACTCTTTCTAGTCATTTTGTATCTTTAATAATATTGTAAAGATTACAATTGTATTTAGATTAGGAAACTAGTACATTGTTCATAATTAGGACTCTACCTCTTGTATCTATATATTGTGACTGTGAATAAAATATCAAGTTTTGCATCATCGAAATGGTATAGAGCAAAAACATCCACACTCTCTCTCTAAAAAATTCGACATACCTACCCATCATAACCCAATGGCCGGCACCACCACCACCATTCCCAACACCGCCGACCCCAACCACCCACTTCTTCTCGTTGATCTATCTCACTGTCGAACTCTCACCCCACTCACCTATCTCATATGGGCTTCTCAAATCCCCTCCATCCTTTTTGGTCTCGACCTTCTCAAGTTTGTTGATGGATCTCACCCCAAACCCAACTACGATATCACCGTCACCGCCCCTGCTGTTGCAACCTCTGGCGATACCCCCGCCACCATCACCACCACACCCAGTCCAGCCGCTATCACCTGGAGCCGCCAAGATCGACTTATTCTTGGTGCTCTCATTGGAACCCTTGATCCCACAGTTGCTCCCCTAGTTCACCAAAAATAACCTATCTATTTCGGACTACATTCATGCTGTCAAATCTTACACCGACAAACTTGCTATCCTTGGTAAGCCAATGGACCCTGAAGACATCATTGCCAAGATCCTCAAAGGTCTTGAATATGATTCCTAAAAACCCGTAATTGACTCCATTCGTGCCTGAGATACCCCCATCACCTTTGAAGCTCTCCAAGAAAAACTCATCCACCATGAACTCACCTTAAAACAACACACCGCACCCGCATCCGCATCCTTTCCCACCACTGCCATGACCGCCCAAACCCGGCTCACTTACACCCAAAACCACCACCTACTCCCCTCTACCACAAACCCAACTTCATCCTCAGACACCAACTCTGGCCAGTTCAAAGGAAAGTGTCAATACTGTCGTATCATTGGCCATGTTATATCTCAATGCCACAAATTCCAAAAAGCCTACCCTTCCGTCATCTTTCCACCACCCTCCCCCTCTCCTCGCCAAACCTGCACTCCAAACCCCCAAGCCCACACCGCCACCTAACCACTACCTCCCCCACCTAACCCTGGCTCCTTGACAGCGGTGCCACCCACCACATCACTAGTGATCTCTCCAACCTTGCTCTTCACACCCCTTACAATGGCAGCGATGATGTCATTATTGGCGATGGTTCCTCCCTCCCTATTTCTAATATAGGTTCTTTCTCTTACTCTACTTCTTCCACCTCCCTTATTTTCAATAATGCTTTACATGTCCCACTCATTACCCGAAATATTCTCTGTCTCTCAACTCTGCAAAGACAACCACACTACTCTTGAATTCTCACACTCTTCTTTTGTTATCAAGGAAATCCAGACGCATCGCATTCTCCTCCATGGAACCCTTGAGCATGGAGTCTATCTTTGGCACCCGTCTTCCATTCAAGCTCTACCCAGCGTCGCTTCCTCGCAGTTTTGGCATCATAGATTAGGACACCCCTCCCCTCCTATCCTTAGTTTATTACGTAGTCGTTTTTCTTTATTTATTCCTTCAGATTTTTCTCCATGTAATTCTTGCAATATTAATAAAAGTCATAAACTTCCGTTTTCTACTTCTTCTCTTGTGTCTACTGCTCCGTTAGATCTCATTTTTTCTGATGTTTGGACTTCACCTGTCCGCTCACTTGACAACTTCAAATACTACGTCATCTTCATTGATCACTACACCAAATACACAAGGCTTTACCCTCACAAAAACAAATCAGACACCTACACCACCTTTACTTGCTTCAAAGACCTTGTTGAAAAATATTTTCGTCCTCCCATTCTCCAACTCTACTCCGACAATGGTGGTGAATACCTCAAACTTACACCATCCGTACTCAATGATGATGTCACTCATGTCACCACCCCTCCACATACCCCTGAACACAATGGGTATGCTGAACGTTGACAATGCCACATTGTCGAAACTGGTCTCTCACATGCAAAGCTTCCTCTCACACTCTGGCCCTATGCCTTCACTACTGTTGTCTATCTCATCAATCGCCTCCCCACCGCCACCCTCAATAATGACTCACCCTATCTTCGTCTGTTCAAAACTCCTCCCAACTACTCCAAACTCCGCATTTTCAGCTGCTTGTGTTACCCCCTGGCTCCGTCCATACACTCCTCACAAACTGGCCCCCAAATCTATTCTTTGTATCTTTGTCGGCTACTCGCCCACCCAAAGTGCTTATTATTGTCTCGACCCACAAACACACCGTTTCTACACTTCTCGTCATGTCAAATTTGTCGAAACAAGTCTTCCCTACTCCAACTTAACCACCTCCCCACCCCATTCCGCTGCTCTCTCTCCCTCTGACTGGACTTCTCTGTCCCTACCCCTCTTTCCCGATTCTCCCACTCCACCCCTCACACCTACTCCGAATCCACCCTTCCCCCAACCCCTTGATCCGGTCGAACCCCCCTCCTCACCCACCCCCAACAACAACAGATCCGCCCACACCCCTCTCATCACCCGACTGCACCCCCTCTCCTCGCCCGTCCGGATCAACCAACTCACCCGACCGGACTCCCTCCTCACCCGACCTATCCAACCCGACCGGACCCCACTCATCACCCAACCGGACCCCTTCCCCTGGTCCGATCGCATCTACCACCTCACCCGAACGGACTCCCTCCTCACCCGACCATACCAACCCGGACACCCCAACATCCTCACCCACCTCCCTCCTCTAGTTTGCACCATCACTACTCACTTATCTCATGGAATTATCAAACCCAACCCCAAGTATGCTCACCTCTCTCTACTCCCCTCCCCCACAAGCCTTCCCACCACCACCAAATAAGCACTCTCCATTCTTCATTGGCGTGATGCCATGCTTGCCGAATACCAAGCTCTCACCAGCAACCAAACTGGGTCCCTTATTCCTCCCTCAACCGCCCACAATGTCATTGGTTGCAAATGGGTTTTCTGCATCAAGTATAACCCTGATAACACCATTCAGAAATACAAAGCCCGCCTTGTCGCCAAAGGCTTCCACCAACAACGCGGAGTTAATTATTCTGAAACCTTCAGCCCGGTTGTCAAACCCGCCACCGTTCGTCTTCTTTTGTCTCTTGCCACCACTCATCGTTGGTCCCTTCGCCAACTTGATGTCAATAATGCCTTCCTTCAAGGTACTCTTTCTGAGACAGTGTTTATGACGCAACCCCCAGGTTTTGTCGATTCCAACAACCCCTCATTTGTTTGTCGCCTATCCAAAGCCATTTATGGGCTCAAACAAGCACCACGTGCCTGGTTTAATGAACTCAAAACTTATCTTCTTTCCTATGGCTTTCAACCATCCTTAGCTGATCCCTCTCTCTTTCTTTTTAAACACCGTTCCCCGCTTTATCTCCTTGTCTATGTTGATGATATTATTGTCACAGGGCCCTCCAACCCCACCCTCACCTCATTCATAACTAGCATCTCAAACCGTTTCTCCCTTAAAGATCTTGGTCCTTTGTCCTATTTCTTGAGGGTAGAAGTCACTCCTAACCGCGATGGTCTTCTCCTTTCTCAGTCAAAATACATCCATGATCTTCTCACTCTCCATAAAATGCATGACTCCAAACCCCTTCCCACACCCATTGTCGTCTCCCCGCCCCTTACCAAGTCCACTAACACCCCTGCTGTTGATCCTACTACATATCGAGCTCTGGTTGGTGGGCTCCAGTATTTCTCCTTTACCTGGCTTGACATAGACTTTTCGGTCAACAAACTGACTCAGTTTATGCAAAACCCTCAACAGACACATTGGATAGACCTCAAACGGATTCTTCGCTACCTTCATGGCTCCATGCACTTGGGGATCCAGATTTTTTCCTGCTTCCCCTCCCAACCTACATGCCTTCTGTGACGCTGACTGGGCAGGTGATAAAACCGACTATGTCTCCACTTCTGTTTTTTTGGTTTACTATAGCCGCAATCCTGTTGCCTGGTCCTCTAGAAAACAACGGTCACTGGCCCGCTTCTCTACTGAGGCTGAATTTCGTGCGGTCGCTGACTCTACTGCAGAGGTTATCTGGGTTCAAAACCTCCTCACTGAACTTGGGTTCTCTCTTTCTCATTCTTCAGTCATTTATTGTGACAACCTTGGTGCTACTACTTACTCTGCAAACCCAGTTTTTCACTCTCGTATGAAACATGTTGCTCTCTCCTTTTACTTTGTTCGTGAACTAGTACAATCTGGCTCGTTGCACGTCCAACACATCTCGGGTGATGATCAACTCGCTGACGTTCTTAGCAAACCGCTACCTCGGCTCCGCTACTAACAACTTATTTCCAAGATTGGTCTTCTCCATGGATCGTCCATCTTGCGAGGGCGTATTAAGGATATACCCGGGTCACACTCGGGTCAACCCTAACCCTAGCAGGATATACCCGGGTCACACTCGGGTCAACCTTAACCCTAGCCCTAGCCGAGTTACTACCTAGGGTTTCCTAGGGTTTCTTGTTCTCTACTCTTTCTAGTCATTTTGTACCTTTAATAATATTATAAATATTACAATTGTATTTAGATTAGGAAACTAGTACATTGTTCATAATTAGGACTCTACCTCTTGTATCTATATATCATGACATTGTGAATAAAATATAAGTTTTGCATCATTCATAAAACGGAAATTAAAACCTGACATTAGGGAAATGGAATGGCCGAACGCACATTCTTAGCAAGATTGTATTCCCTGATGTTGATAATAGAGGTGATTCCTATCCATTAATTTTGGTTTGGATCTTAGAAAGAAGATAAAATCTTAACATATTTAGATTGGTTTTTTGATTATTTTTTTGTTTTGTCTATCAGTTATCTTTGGTTCCACTTTTAAGCTCTCCATCTCTCTTGCTTTTTCAAGAAATCATTACTAAAGCACAAGCAAACCATGAAAAAGATAATATAAAACCACCTTTCCAAACCAGGATGAGTTTTCCTTTATCAGAATAAAAAAATATGACATTAATGGGCAATCCCTAATGTTAAGGAATAGTTAGATATGGTCACTCATTTATTTCATTTGTTTTCAGTGACAAAAGAAGATAATTTCCTGCGAAGTTATCATTTAGGCCTTTTGTAGCATAGGAAGGTCTTACTAATCTTATGAGTGGCTGACTATTAAAGTGATTTCAAGCAACAGTTAACTATGGTCTCCAAAGAGGAGATGGTTTATGAGCGAGCTTCTGAAGATTTTCTATATGAGAGAATTCTTCCAACTGCAACATGTGAATTCAAGTGTTGAGGAAACAAATAAATTCAAACTGTGTGGAAAATCAAAGTTAATATAGTCAACTGATTGAAAAATGAAACTCACCTCTTCATGTGGGACTGGATACGGATCAAATTGGAAATATATGTTATAGTTACATACACGCTAGTCACCTCTATGCCTTTCTAAGCTAGCTTCAGTTTGGAAAAGGGACTTTGGACGAAGATACAGATATGTGGGCAACAAGAATCAGTCCTGGAAAAAACCTAGGGTGAGATTTTCTTCCTATTCCACCTTCCTTGAGTCTATGCATCCAATTTCATGTTTCTAACCATATGGATCTTGAACAATTTTGATTCTTTCCTTCGATATCAACTTCTGAATCAGATAACTGTGAACCAGTCTGCTAGATCACTATATGAGAATGATTCCTTGACACAAGCATCAAGCTCACAAATCGATGATATTCCAGTTGTATGTCAATCTGTTATTCTCTTAAAATGAAATTTGGACACTCATTTAGGGACAGAGGTAGTACTACATCAATTCCATGTAAATAGTCGATAAAAGTTTGACTCATTAGTATTGTACTTTTACACCTTTATATTTCTTACAATTTGTAATAAAGTTTGTAATCATTTTTCTATGCTGAGTAAATGTTTATCTTCCTTGTGTTTTTCAACATTGAAATAGAATTAGTCATTGTTATCTATTTATGTCGAGAAAATCTGTGATATTTTCATGATGCTGCCAAAACGTGTCGGATCAGCCCTTCGTCTAGCAGTTCGGATAAATCCAGCAATGAGATCTTCCCCGTTTGGATCTGCGCACAATAAACAAACGTAAACTACGCTGGGGCTTCACCGGCGAAGGCCCTCCGGCGTGAGAGTAAGAATACGGGTGGTATATGTGAATAAAGAAATCAATTGACTAGTTTAGAGCCAAAGAGTTCATTACCCGTCTCCTGTTTTGAGGACATGTTTATATAGGCGCAGGTGAATGAGTCCTGACTTGTTAAGAAAGCCAGGGAGCCCGTATTACTGTGGGACTCGTATTCCTTGGAGATAGACTCCGGATAAGGATGAGTGGTATCCCAGTTATCTTATAGAAGAGATATCCTTGTTTAGATAAGGATCTCCGCTGTTAGAGTTGTAATCAAACTCTGTAAATGGACTCCCTGTGATAATGGGAGGTTTTTGAGGCCGGCTAGGGATTAGGCCTATTGAACTCGGCCTAGGTAAGAGTTGCCTGCTCGGCCTACTTGATGTCGGCATATGAGATTATGGGCCTCTTTGAGATGTGAGCCCAGAGTGTATGGGTCCCATTTTGTCCATGTCGGTTTATGTCGTTCAGTGGCCCCCGAGTTTCTATCTCGGCATGCCGAGTAGGAACTGTGCCCCTTGTACTTGCTCTGCCTTTCATTTACTTTGATTTGATAGTTAGCCGCCAAAATCCCTTGCTGATTGGATTTGCTGATGTCACTATGGATTTAATTCAGGTGGAATCATTACTCTTCTTGGAAAACGAATGCTCCATTAATTACATCCCAATTATGAGTAGTATAAGTAATCCACCCCTTCATATTCCAATTGCTTATAAATATAAGCCTCTTAGTATTTCCTCTTCAAGAACCTCCTCTGTTTTCAAGAATCTTCAAGTAGCTCCAGAGTTCTTTCAAGAAGCTCCCCCATGGCTCCAAAGAGGTCTTACAATGATGCATTCCCGGAAGAAGTGAGTACAGAATCAGAAAATCAAGTTGAGAAGTATGATTCTTCGAGCAGCGATGGTTCAATGTTTCCATCCAAGAAACGTTCATCTTTTCCGGCGGAAGAATCACCGTCCGATAGTAATGGCAAATACTCGGAGCCGGACCCCGTTGATGAATTCTCCGACGATGATCCTGATGTAGGAAAGTCAAAGGATGAGGACGAGGATGATGATGAAGGTGATGAAGATCCCATTATTATTGATGAATATGGGTATGATGGAGACGTTGAGTGGGAGGAAGATGACGAAGATCAAGATTGTGATCTTTCTTGAATCTTTAGTTAGGATGATCCAATAGTCTTTTTTTTTTTTTTTTTTTTTTTTTTTTGTATAGGTCAGGCTCCCGACCTTGTTGTGGGGGTCCTTTTGATTTGTCTATAATGCTAATGGAAACCTCTTTTATGCTTGTCGGCATTGTCTTGGAACTGCATACTCTATATGTGTTGAACCTTCAATTTAACCTGTACTCAGAAAGCATTTTATTACTTGATCTCGACATGTACTCCTTTATCTTTATCTTGGCGATCATACCCCGGTATCCTCCAGATCCATTGCTATGTTATAAATCAAACCGTAAATGGAGTCCCTGGTAATTTAGACAGCTCAGGGTCTCGTCTTCATTGACCCTTGTTATTATCTTTTTGCTTCTCGACCCTCTGACTCATCACGTCGATGGTTCCCGGTCGGCGTTTTATATCTACTGACTTGCCACGGGTTTTAACGGTTGAGTCACCCCAAACGTTTTCCTTTGGACTGCTCACTGTCAGGCGGCTCGTATGATTGATTGAATGGACATCTCCCTTGAAACCACGCCCCTATTAATTAGGGCTAATGATAGGGCTTAGTGGGAAACGTGCCAGCCCGGGTACGGTCTGCTTGGATTCGGGTTAACCCGTTTAACTCGAAATATAAATTCAAATTTCTTCTTTCATTTCACTTTTTGAATTTCCCCCCAAAGAAACAGTGCGCTCTACTCATCGCCGGCCAGAACTTGGGAAAATCGATTTCTGCTGCCGATCTCCATAATCTGTTCTGATCGTTTCCGTCAACGCCCCCAGCTGACCCTTTTCCTCCGATTACAGTTTCGATTAAGGAACCACTCCGATCTCTTTTTGCCCTTTCTGCTATTGCTGCAATTGTTAGGGTTTTGGGGCTTTTAAAGCTTTAAACTTTCTCCCCTTCGCATTTCGTCCCGGAGTAATTCTACATTTCTAGGATAGTTTCTCATTTCTTGCCATGTCCGATATTCATAATTTCGACCCCGATGCCATGTACGGCTTTCATGAACGAAATAATAGGATTTATATACTGTTAGAGGGGGTATGGAAAATGTTGTCTTTAATGGCGATAAGTGACCTGTTGTTTTTGAACAAAACCCCCCGAGATGATGTGAGGTATCCATCTGGTCTATTCGCCCCGAGAGCTCTTAGTGGTATTGCAGACGGCATAACGCTTCTTAACACCTTTGATGCCGTTATTCAGCACATTTTTCTCCATTATGTTAAGGATAAGTCGGTTTTCCGATCCTATATTGAGAATGCCTCCTCCTCGGCCCTAGTAGTCGATTCGGGGGGAATATGGATTTATCTAGGCTTCTTGATGAGTGTAACCCCTCTGGTTCTTCTATAGGTATGGCCGGGGAGAGTACGTCCGGAAGGATAGTGGATCGTTTTGATGACCGAGTTACCCGATCACAACGCGGCGCTGGAGCCAGGAAGGCTAATAAGGGTAAATCAGGTCCAATCACAGAGAAACATCCCAAATCAGGGGACGAGATGCTTGAAGTTCTTTATTCTCGGTATGGAATAGACCGTGAGGAATACCATCTATATTACAGTAAGGCCGCGCCCCTGGATACCGATGAAAAAGTTCATAACTTTTACTATGATCAGGCAGTCGTTTCCTTCTTCTATAAACAGTTTCAGCTAGGTTTAAGACTTCCTCTTGACCCTTTTATCAATGAGTTCTTGGAATCTTGGGAGCTCGTGCCTGCTCATATCGGTGCTAATGCTGTCAGGTATCTGGTCAGCTTCATTGTCTTGTGCCGCAGTCTCAAATTTGAGCCATGTATGTCCGCCTTCGACCATTTCTTTAACGTGAGTTATAACAAAACGACGAGGACTTTGACTATAAAGTCGGACCCGTCCACCCCCAAGATCATTTCTCCTATTTCTGGGACTGTAAGCAAGGTATCGGGGTGGAATACCCACGTCATTAGGGTCGAATCTCATTTTGGTTGGGAGTTTTCTGTCCCGTCTTACTCACCATGTCGTCCTGTAGAGGTCCACAAGCCTGCATGGAGTGATGAGTTGATTGCAAAACTTGAAGAATTTTTTGCTCTTGGTACGCTTGATTGGAGTGAGTTGGAGAGGGACCCTCGGTATTATGTTCAGGCTGGGTTGATGAAGGGGCCTATTGACGGTGTTGTTCCCAAGGTCGACGTTCTGAGAGAGAATAGGTTTCCAGATTGGATAGTTCACCCAAACTTTGTTTTTCTTCACGAGTGTGTGCATTGCCACGAGAAGAACAATGTTTGTCTCAAAATTGAAGACACGATAGGCTGTAATTATTGAACCTTGCTCTTTTTTCCTTCCTGACTTTTGTCACGTCTCGGTCTGATATAAATCTTCTTATGCAGTTCTGACCATGGAGCAAATCGAGGAATGTGAGATTGAGAAAGTTGATCCCGTCGAGGCGGCTAGGTTGAAGAAGGAGAGGTCTAGGACAGCGGCCTTGGAGAAGCGTCACACCGACATGGAGGCTAGGCAGACCTTGCTTCAGAATAAAGAAGATTTCGCGGTCCCTCTGGCAGTCCGGGTTGAAGCTGGTAAAGACACCGAGGATATGGCCCCCGAGACCGAGAAGATCCCTACTAATAGCCAATCTCTGGGTCAGTGCCAGAGTCAAGGCATCCAAGTTACAACTGAGGTGGACCAGGGAGATGCCCCTGCTCGTCAAAAGAGGGCAATGGAAGATGCCAGGGAAACCCGGGCTCAATCTGCCAAGAGGGTGGCTCCATCTACTCATGACTCTGCCTCTGCCACGGTTACCCATGAGGACGAGGTAAAACGTTGGGTTGAGAAGTTTGGTGGGGTCCCCATTCTATCGGGTATGGACGTGGCGGTCCTCTCTGGTCTTTCCTTGAAGAAGGGGGGCTCGGTGATAAAAAGAGCTATGAATGCTGATACTATAGAACATCTGGCTGCCGAGAGACTCACCTCTCAACAAATGCTAAACCGCAAGGGCTTGATTCTTAGCAAGGTACTGCTTCTGGATATCTCGGTTCCTATATATTCCTCCTATACTTGCTCATTTTTCCCACTTTTGTAGCTCGCTTCCCTTGCTCAGGTCGACTACACCATGTACCGGCAAGCCTATGAATCTTTGAAAGAGAAAGAAGCCGAGGTGGTGAAGCTCAAGGATCTTAGTGGTGACCTCAACGGTAGGGTGATTTCTTTGGAGAAGGAGAACGCCTCTCTTGACGCCTTGCATCGCCAGTCTCAGGCCGAGGTAGCGACTTTGAGAGAGTCCTTGCTGACTTCGAAGGCGGATGCCGAAGAGGAGAGGAAGCGTGCCGAAGGTCACGGCTGAGGAGAAGCTTGCTTTGCTAGAAGACCGGCATGCTCGTTTGGAGGAAAGTGTAATGGAGAGAGAGAAAGCCGCCGTTGAAGCCTATAAGAGGGGGCCTCAATTTAAGGAGGATTTGAGCGATCGTGTCGGCACAGTTTACAATGATGCTTGGTCTAACTTGACTCGTCTTCTGTATATCGATCCGGAAGTTAATGTGCCATTGGAGAAGTGTGCTTGTCTTTTCCAGCAGGATGCCTATAGCGTTGAGGCGAGGGCGGCTCATTCCTTGGTTCCATTTTCTGAAGGTGCTCTTAGGATCATTAAGGCCCGAGACCGTAAGGCTAATAGGCCTGTTTGGGACCCGCCTGCATTGGATCCTAACAACTTTGAGAAACTCTTGGAACGGGCCGCGGCTGATGCCAAGGCCGGTATGGATTAGGTGTTTTTGTGATGTCAGGCCGGTGGGGCCTTTGGATACAATTTGTCTTTTTTATTGCTGTAAGCCGGTTTGGCTTGAAACAATTTATTTTTGTTCAGTATTTGTATACCTGGTCCAGCGTAATCTGGGGGGCGTAAACACTTGGAATTTGTATGGATTTGTCTACCTCGGTTTGAGGTGTAAATGAACCCTGGTTCTCTTAACTGTTACGTAGGTAAGTGTTATCTCATCATCTGTTCATGTCATTTTATCTCGGTTTAAGATGTCAACACTGTCTGAGATAATGGGACGCGTCATCCAGCTTGGGCTTTGTTATAGGCCGTGGTCGTTCACCGTTAGTGGCCGTGACGAGCGTTAGGAGCTCTGCAAGAACTAACTCATGGCTAGTCTCCAATTGTCGTGGGATCTAGATGTATACATCTTAACCCAAATTGGAGAGCATCAGCTGATAAAATTAGGTTTTGATTGTAGCTGAGTCAGGCTACGTTGTAGGCCGTGGTCGTTCACCGTGATTGGCCGTGACGAGCGTTAGGAACTCGGTTTTATAGGGACTAACTCATGGCTAGTCTCAAATTGCCGTGGGGACTCGATGTAATAATCTTAACCCAAATTTGAGAGCACTAGCCGACAGAGTTAGGTTCTACTTGTCTTGAGTCGTGACGTTGGTCAACTCGGAATGACGATCTCGGCATTGCTAAGTAGTGCTTGGACCGTGCTTAAGAATCAAAGTTGCAAAAGGGAAAACTTTATTTATAATAATAAAGGAATATCTAATTCGATAAATGCTACGAACTAAAGACCAAAAATCTAATCTAGAAAGCAAAAAAGATAGATTGGGTGCCGAGGAGTTACTGATAGTATCTCCTCAAGTGCTCCGAATGCCATAGGTGCTTAAGCTCTTTTCCTTCCGGAGTTTTGAGCATATAGATCCCTTCTCTGATAACGTCAGTAACGATGTAGGGGCCTTCCCAATTCGGAGAGAGCTTATTCTGTTGAGCCTTCAAATGTGTCGACTCGATCTTTCTGAGTACCCAGTCGCTGACTTCAAAAACTGTTTTCTTTACCTTACTGTCATGGTAGGCCTTGGTCTTTTGCTTATAATTGATCATTATGAGTTGAGCCGTCAGCCTTTTTGCTTCAACTAGGTCTAAGTCTAGGAGTCAGTTGTATTCATTGGCCACCTCGTCATAATTGGATACCCTGAAGGTAGGTAAGGCCATCTCGGCTGGAGCCATAGCTTCTGATCCGTAAGTTAGCGCAAAGGGAGTCTCCCCAGTCGGCCCCCGAGTGGTTGTACGAACTGCCCATAAAGCAAGGGGGAGGTCGTCCAGCCACTTTTCTTGACTTCCTTCTAAACTCTTGGTCAGGGCTTTTAATATTAATTTGTTTGCTGCCTCAGCTTGTCCATTTCCTTGAGGATGACTGACCGATGACCTCTGTGCTTGACTCCTAGTCTGTTTAATTCTTCGGTGAAAGCGTCAGAGAACTGGAGTCCGTTGTCGGTCACGATAGAGTGTGGGACGCCGAACTGACACTATATGTAGTCATGGATGAAGTTGATGGTGTTTTCCTCTGTGATTTTCACCAAGGGCTTAGCCTCCACCCACTTTGTGAAATAGTCAAATTCTACAATTACGAACTTGTTGCTTCCTTTTGCCAGGGGAAATGGTCCAATGATGTCGACTCCCCACATGTCAAAGGGCCATGTCGGTATGACGAGACTTTGTTCAACCGGTGGCACTTTGGGCAGGTCTGAGAAACGCTGGCATTTGTCACACTTCTTTACATAGGCTTGGGCTTCTTCTCTTAAGTTAGGCCAGTAGTAACCAAGTGTGATCACTTTATCAGCAAGGGTTCTGGCCCCCGGGTGTCCTCCGCAAACTCCTTCATGAACCTCGGCCAGTAATTTCTCTGTGTCTTTAGGGGAGACGCATCTCAAGAGGGGCCTGGAGAATGACCTTCGATATAGAATGTCGTTCCAGACTATGTACCTGGCCGTCTTCTTCTTTATCATCTTGGCCGCCAACTCGTCTTCTGGTAGTTTTCCTTTCTCGATGTAGTCCTTGTAGTCTTCAATCCAAGTTCTTTCCTCGTCATCGAGAATCAATATCTCCAATCTCTCGTAGGCAGGTTGATCGGCGTAGATGACTAGAGGATTGGCCTCTTCTGACGTGGCCATCTTTGACAACAAGTCGGCCTCCTGGTTGTGTTCCCGTCCTACTTGCCTTATTTCCCAAAATTCCAAGTTTTTAGTGAGATTCAGGACGAGATCTCGGTATTTCGTCAGCATGTGGTTCTCGGTGTTGTACTCCCCTTTCACTTGACTTACCACGAGTTGGGAATTGCTATAGGCCACCAGTTTGCTTGCACCAAAGAACTTTGCCCTTTCTATTCCCAAGACCAGGGCTTCATACTCGGCCTGGTTGTTTGAAGCTGGGAATTTAAATCTGATGAAGTCACGGGCTACATGTTCGCCGCCTGGGCTTATCAGATATACGCCGGCTCTACTTCTTCCTTTTGTTGTTGATCCATCTGTGTATAAGACCCAACAGTCACCTGGTAGTTCTTCCAGTGGTTCCCTATCAATGGGAGATTTCCTCTTCCTGGTCGTCGGCGTATACTCGCTGGAGAACGCGGTCTCGACTAAGAAGTCTACCAGTGGCTGCGCCATCAATGTCTTCCTCGGCTTGTAGGTTATATCGAACTCGGTCAATTCAATTGACCAGTTCAGTAATCTTCCTGAGCTGTCCATCTTGTGCAGTATCTTCCTGAGTGGCGCGTCAGTATAAACCGTAATGGGATGAGCAGAGAAATATGCGCGCAGTTTTCTGGCGGCAATGACCAAGGCATATGCTATCTTCTCGGCATTATAGTACCTGTTTTTGGTGTCTGACAATGCTTTACTTACATAGTACACCGGCTTCTGAATTCCATTATCTTCTCGTACTAATACGGCCGCCACGTCTCTGTCTGTCGCCGCAAGGAATACGGAGAGTGTCTCTCCCATAATCGGACTGCTAAGTAGTGGAGGTGAACCCAGGTATTCTTTTATCTGCTGGAATGCTGCTGAGCATTCTGGGGTCCAGTCAAAGTCCTTAGTTCCTTTCATAGCCTTGAAGAATGGTAATGACTTTTCTGCCGATTTGGCAATAAATCTCCCCAGGGCGGCCACCCTTCCATTCAACCTCTGAACTTCTTTTACACATGTCGGTTCTTTCATGTCAACTAGGGTTGAGCTTCATGTCATTTTCTTTTAGGTTTTTTATAGTCTCGGTCAAGTCCGGGACGTGGCTTCCTAACTTAGTCTTTATTACCATATCGTCAATATAGGCTTCCATGTTCATGCCGATCTGGGATTTGAACACCTTGTTCACCATCCTCTGATAAGTTGCACCGGCATTCTTGAGGCCAAAAGGCATCGTCACATAACAATATATCCCTCCTGCTGCTTGGAAGGCGGTCTTTTCAATGTCGTCTTCGGCCATCTTGACTTGGTGGTAACCAGAATAAGCGTCTAGGAAGCTCAAGGTTTGATGTCCAGCAATGGAGTCGACCAATTTGTCTATCCTGGGTAGAGGGTAGCTATCCTTTGTTGAGATCTGTGAAGTCGACACACATTCTCCACTTTCCATTTTGTTTCTTCACCATTACGACATTAGCCAGCCACTCGGGATATGTCGCTTCTCGGATGATCCCGACCTTCATCAATTTATCCACCTCGATCTCGATTGCTTTTTCCTTATCTATAGAGAAGACCCTCCGTCCCTGCTTGACTGGTTTGAAGAAACTGTCCACCTCTAGTTTGTGGAGAGCGATAGCTTCTTTAACTCCAACCATGTCTTCAACTTTCCAAGCAAACACGTCTAGGTTGTTTTTTATCAGGTTGATTAGCTCCTCTCTCTCTTCCGGGGGAAGTTGTTTCTCAATTCGTACCTTCTGTTCTGGGTATTCAGGGTTGCCGAGGACGCAGCCTATGCCTTCTGGGGTTAGGAATTTCACCCTTTGGTGAGGGAGGGAAGCAACCATTCCCAGTTTTCCCTGACTAGGAGAGCCGAGGATGGCATGGTAGTCACTTGCCAAATCCATAACAATGAAAGTGATCGTTGCCGATGTTTTGCAGGGGTACTCACCAACTTCTAGTACCAAGTCTACGGTTCCCCTAGCCTCGGCTTTGTGATTTGTAAATCCTTCTAGTCTCCCATTGTACGGGGTCAGCATGGTGTCTGGCAACTCCATCTCTTTGAAGGTTCTGTAATAGAGCACGTCTTTAGCAGCCCCAGAATCTATTAAGAACCTTTCTGACTCGCAGTTGTCGATTCGGCCTGTGATGACCAACGGTTGTTCTCTCATGGCCCTGTTTCCGGCCAGCTCGTTAGGGGATATGAAAGGAATTTCCTCCCTGATTACACCGATCAGCTTTGCCCGAGGTGGTCTGTCTTCGCGGTCCACCGCCTCGCCCTCTCTCGGATGTTTATTGTCTTTCTTTGCTAAGTATTCATTTAGTTTCCCCTGATCAGCCCACCTCTGTAGTATTTTCTTTAGGGCAAAGCAGTTATCCGTCTCGTGCCCGTTGTCTCGATGGTAGGCGCAGTAGTTGCTGGTGTCTCGTGGGAACTTTGGGTTATCTTTAAGGGGTTTTGGATTTGGGAGATTCACCAGGTTCATGATCTCGGAAATCGGCTTGGTAAGGGGGGTAAAGACCTCGGTCGGTCTCGTTCTGTTCTTCCCTCTGTTACCACTTCCACTGGTACCTTGGACCGAGTTAGAAGTGGGTGGTATGCCTTCCCCTTCTCGATCTCGATCTCTGTATCCGGACATCAGTTTTTTTTTCTTCAGCAGTGGCTGTAGCATAGGCCATCTGGTATAGCTCAGATTTTGTAAGAGGTTCTCTTACCGATAATTCATAGGTGAGCTCGTCTGATCTTTGCCCGTTATAGAAGCACATTATGATCTCCCTATCCGTGAGTCTCTCTTCTATTGAGTCAGCCAAGTCTCTAAGCCTATTGTAGAAGTCCATAGTTGACTCGCTCTTTCCCTGAACTATGTTTGCCAGATCCGACAATCTTTTCTTTCTAGCCCCAGCAGTGGCGAAATACTCTAGAAAACTTGACTTCAATTTAGAGAAGGAGTTGATGCTTCTTCTCTCTAAGTCCATAAACCAAGACCTGGCTGCTCCAACTAACGTACTAGCAAAGGCCTTGCAAAGTACGTCGTCTTTGTTAGAAACTAAGGCCATCATTCCTTTGAAAGATTGGAGGTGGTCCATGGCATCAGAACTGCCAGAATATTTGTCCAGGTGAGGAAGCTTCAACTGGGGATTAGGTGGAGAATCCTTTATCCATTGAGCAAACGGACGCATTGCGTCATAGTCGGTCTTCGGCTTTCTCTGCCCCTGGTTCATCTCTATATTGTCCATCCTCTCCTGCAAATCCAATATGATCTGCTCACTGAATCCTGAGCTGCGATGGGAGCTTCTTGGCCTGTCTCTTTCTCTGTCTCGGCCCCTCCCAACAACACGGCTTGTGTCTGGATCATCACGAGGTCGTATCGGAGGAGTACGACGAGGCGGCTCCTGTCTGGGTGGGACTTGATCTTGATTTTTCCATCGTCGCCTTTCTCCTAGAAATCTCACATCTGGAGATTCTGCCTCTTCTTCTCTCCTACGGTTTATTTGATCCCTCAGATCTCTTCCATCGGGATTAATTGGGCCAAGTCGACCTTCTAGTCGGCTTGGTGGAGCAGCTCGATTTCCTGGGGGCGCGTCACGCGGTTCCTGATGACGTCTGTCCTCAGTGCGTGTGTTTCCCCTATGGTCACTTCTTTCTCCACCTCCCAAAGCTCCTTTTGTACCAGAGGGCTGGGCGAAGGGTGCCAAGGAATGGTCAGGGTCAAATTCTAGAAGAGCCCTCTGAGCATCAGCTAGTTGCTGAAGGGTTGAGAGATTCTGATGTAATAATGCCCTCCGATCAATTGGTGCCGGTCTAGAAGGGCCAGCCTCGGTAAGCTGAGGACGTGAAGTCGTCCGTCTCCGTCGTCCATACTGGTGAGCAATTTCAGGCGCCGGCCCTCTGGAACGGGTGTGCATCCCGCCCCCTGAGGTGGAGGAGGGAGGCCTTGATTCAGAACATTGTTATTTGCCACGTTAGGGGGTGGCGGATTGAGATTAGCGTCTTGTGTAACGCTAGCTTCCCGACCGTCAGTGCGAACTCCAGACATGAGGAATTTTGTGGTTTTCCGAACAGAAAGATTCTCCGATTGACGTTTCCCGGCAATGGAACCAAACTGATGCTGCAAAAAACGTGTCGGATCAGCCCTTCGTCTAGCGGTTCGGATAAATCCAGCAATGAGATCTTCCCCGTTTGGATCTGCGCACAATAAACAAACATAAACTACGCCGGGGCTTCACCGGCGAAGGCCCTCCGGCGTGAGAGTAAGAATACGGGTGGTATATGTGAATAAAGAAATCAATTAACTAGTTTAGAGCCAAAGAGTTCATTACCCATCTCCTATTTTGAGGACCTGTTTATATATATATAGGCGCAGGTGAATGAGTCCTGACTTGTTAAGAAAGCCAGGGAGACCGTATTACTGTGGGACTCGTATTCCTTGGAGATAGACTCCGGATAAGGATAAGTGGTATCCCAGTTATCTTATAGAAGAGATATCCTTGTTTAGATAAGGATCTCTACTGTTAGAGTTGCAATCAAACTCTGTAAATGGACTCCCTGTGATAATGGGAGGTTTTTGATATAACCCGGCCCGTCATCCAGCTCGGCTCGTCCTAGAGGCCAGCTAGGGATTAGGCCTCTTGAACTCGGCCTAGGTAAGAGCTACCTGCTCGGCCTACTTGATGTCGGCATATGAGATTATGGGCCTCTTTGAGATGTGAGCCCAGAGTGTATGGGTCCCATTTTGTCCATGTCGGTTTATGTCGTTCATTTCACCTTTTCGTGTTATTAGTTTGAAGAGATCTCTCATGTTTCAGTCTTGTTGTGAAGCTTTTCTGATCAGGGTTGCTAAAGAGTGAAAATTCTTTAACATCAAATGGTCAACCCTAATGTGATTTCTATTCCATCTTTACATTTGTTCCCTATCCTTCTGGACTCTAATATGTACCAGCGATTTT
Organism: Campanula takesimana; assembly: GCA_026119855.1. Taxonomy (NCBI): domain Eukaryota; kingdom Viridiplantae; phylum Streptophyta; class Magnoliopsida; order Asterales; family Campanulaceae; genus Campanula; species Campanula takesimana. Next base: position 417,568 of record JAOWBW010000254.1, on the reverse strand, counting down.
GGTATATTTAAACTCAAGTGGGTATCTAAAGTAAGTCATATCATATGACTCATATGGTAATTTTTCCCCTTTAGGATCTAATAATGGATGGCTGAGAGTAATTAATTTCTAACCATCTTCTAGCTTTGAAAAAGATTGAGTGCAAATGTCTGTACACAAACCTTTTGAAAAAGGAAGGTTGCCCCTTAAGGAATCTTTTTCTTGAACTTAAAGAGCCTGGAATAATTTCCAATCGTACAATGTGCTATACCCTCTGTTACACCAAATGCAATGTAGTATCTAGTGACAACATAATGATATGTACTTTTACGAAATGTTACAAATAATTAACTGAGTTGCATTATTTGATAATAAATTTGGAAAATACGATGCATTAAAATGTATTAAAAAGTACGAAAATTGCATTATTTGAAATAAATTGAAAAGTACGTTGCATTAAGTGGTAACTATGAAGTACATTGTATTTGGTGTAAACAAAGTGATAGTACATTGTACCGATTGGTCGATAATGACCCTTGTTTTAATCTCGATGAATAATTGGATGGAAGCATTCACTCGTTTTTTTTTTTTTTTACCAACATTCGGGTCAATCAAAATCAGATCAATCAACAGACCTAGAATTAGATGACCTTAGTCCCTTATAGCCTAAGCATCATGCGAGATAAGTCACCTATCTCCCACAAGCAAAGAGACGCCGCTAATTCTCACTACAGCTGATGATGTGGTCTAGGCCGGGAAAATGTTGATTTTGATGGATGATGATGTGACCTTCACCATCATTCCAGTGTTGTGATGAGATAAACTTCGATGGATTAGAGAACTGCCACAATCCTCAGTATCTTTATTAACGTGGTTATTGCATTTGTGTGTTTGAATGCTTATCATGTTCTAGTTGTGTTATATGCTATATTTTGTTGTGCTATATGCATTTATACCTATAGCTCATCCACCATCAGAGTAACTTACAAGGCCCTTAGACTTGCCTCTTAATTCATTTTTTTTCCTTGGATCACGAACGTGTGGAATTGGAAAGGATTGTCCGGGCACTTTTGGGTGGGTGCACATTTGGTAGATAAGATGTTAGAGAGTTGTGTTTAAGTATATCGTCGCAGGTAAATTTAAATATTGGTTCGCACCTCAAGTTTAAAGTAGGGGTGGCAAACACAGTGTTTTGGTTACCCAATGTGTATTATTCAAAACACGATTGTTGAAATCACATATTCCCTCCGTCCTTAAGTGAGTGTTCAAAATTCATTCATGGATACCTGAAAATCTCTACTTTTTATACAATTTAGTAGCAAATATTCATATATAATCATGTAATCCTCTTTTCAAACATTTAGTTTTGCAAGTATAAAAAGACTAGTGTAAAATTTTGATTAAAAACATTTTTGGAGAAAGTTTTTTTCAAAAAGATATTCATTTTGAGACAATTTTTTTTGAAAATGAACATTCATTTAGAGACAGAGTAGAGTGAGTACGATAACTAGTGGGGTCTAGCTGAATCTCTTTGTGGCACTTGTTAATAACTAGCAACAAATATCTATTTGGAGTATACTCCCTCCATTTCATGTCACTTGAGACTTATTTCCTTTTCCATCTGTTCCACGTGACTTGAGACTGCCCAAAATGGTAAAGAATCTTTACTATTCCTCCCACTCATTTTCTCTTCTATTTAATTTTTTCATACTCACAAACACCTCCTCCCGCTATTTCTCTCTCCTACTTTTTCTTAATCTGTGTGCCAAAATTTTTGGTCTCAAGTGACATGAAACGGAGGGAGTATACTACTACCTCCGTCCCAGAGTAAGAGTCCTACCTCTCAAATGCACGGAGATTATGAAATGATGGAAGTGATTTAAGTGTTGTGAGTGTAAAAATAAAGTAAGAGAGAGAATGAGTGAGAGTGAATAGTAAGTTGATTGGTGTTGTGAGTATAAAAGTAAAGTATGAGAGAGAATGAGTGGGATGAATAGTAAAGATTCCTTGTCATTTTAGGAATGAGACTCTTACTCTGGAACGTACCAAAATAGAAAGTATGACTCTTACTCTGGGACGGAAGAAGTATATGAGTATTTACTAGCAAGAGCCAAAAATGTAAGTACCTAAAAACAGGCAGCATGGTTTGACTTGACACTAAGTACTGGATTTGCTCCTAAATATAGTAAAGAAACCAAAAGTTGATACTGATGAACTGCAAAATACTCCCTCCGTCCCATTGAGAGTGAGACTAGAGGAGTGGGCACGATATTTAAGATAAAGTGATATATGTGTGGTAGAAAATGAAGAGAGAGAATGAGTGGGGTAAATAGTGATGTTGGTTGAATAAAATGAGTGGTGGAAAATGAAGAGAGAGAATGAGTGGGGTTAAATAGTGGGGAATGATGAATATAAGTATATTAAAACATTTTCATTTTGGGTAGTCTCACTTTAAGTGGGACGGCCCAAAAAGGAAAGAAGTCTCACTTCTAGTGGGACGGAGGGAGTATCTCTTTGGACTTTGGATATACAAGAAAAATAAAGGAAAAAGGATACAAAAACTGAACTTGACTTGCACTTTCTAAAATGAAGGCATTTGATTAAAACACATAAAACCCAAATCCAAAATACTCCATCTGTCCCAAACACTTACTTCACTAGCCATGTTGTATTTATGCACATTTAAGTCTAAATTTTAGAAATGAGAAGAACTTTCTGGGACAATAAAAAATGGCAAATGAGAAGATCATTTCGGGATAGAGAGAGTATTTTCTTTTTTGGTTTGTCCGGTACTAAGGGTTTTAGTTACTTTATAACCTAAACAAAAAAATTCTAATCATTTTCTATCTCCTACTTTCTCATACTCGCAACGTTTGCTTTTCTTTAATTTTCGTGAAAATTCAAACCAACAACTTTAGTTCGGGACGGGAGTAACACATTAACGATTAAAACACAGAAGAGAGCAATCGAATGTTCATGCAGTACTCTTCACTACTAGAATTAATCAACTTTTTTGATCGGCTTTAAAGGAGGTCACGAGACACACTGAGTTTAAAAAATAATAAAAGGAAAAAAAATCGAATGAAAATGGAAGAGATTAAGAGAAGAATTGAGAATGAAAAAACGTACGAGCAATCGGTAGCATATTCGCAGAGTTTGCCTTTATTGGAGAAGACGATCAAACCGACCTCGGCGTCGCAAAGTACGGAAATCTCATGAGCTTTCTTCAACAAGCCGGACCGGCGTTTCGAGAAAGTGACTTGCCGGCTATTCTTGTTCTCAATCCTCTTCAGTTGCACCCTTCCCCGCCCCATTAATCAAATTTCAAACCAAACCAAACAGATTCTTCCTGTTTTTGTAATGTGAAAATATGGAAAAATTCATATGAATGATTCGGTTCAGTTTCTTTTTCCAAATTGTATTTATTCTCTCTCTCTCTCTACACTGTATTGATTGTACTATTAGTTTGGAGGAGAGCGGTTCAGATTTGGTGGTTTTGCAAAACCAGGTGGTTTTATCGGACACGTTGTCGATTTTCTATTGGATGAGAATTCTCAATTGGACGTTGATGTCTCGTGCGAAGACGGGCCACTCTTGGCACGTGATGCTGACGTTAGCGAACGGGATACTTTGCAACGTAAGCGAAGTTGGTTCAATATCATTTAACACCCTTGCTATTTAAGGTAAGTTTAGAAAGGCCCTCATAGTTTGTATAATTTCGGAATCATTCTCAAAGTTTGAATTGGCAAACTCATGATGTGAGAGATAAACAACAGGCAATTGTTTGTCTTGGTTTCACTGTTTTAAGACTTGACCAGTTTCACCAAAAATAGAATGGGAATCAAACATTGATGGGAAACTGACTACTTGTTCATTGATTGTGCACACTCGCCATTGTAATTCAGCATTGTAATATATGCTCTCCTGTCTCATACAAAATATCACTTTTTTTTTAACTGTACTTCTATAATAAATGTTCTCTTTTAAATAAGAAAATTTTTTGAGTGAAATTGTAATATGCTACATTTAAGTTTCTTACTTTTCTTTTTGGTCTGTCTCAGTTTAAGGTTTTTAGTTGCTTTATTCCATAAATGGAAAAGAATGAATAGGGCTTTGGAGAATCTTGCCCTCAAAAAGTTCATTTAATTACAAAAAAAACCATTACTTACCCAACTTACTTTCACCCACTTGCTAATAGTGTTTTGGACATTTATATATCTTTCACTCTCCACTTTTGATTGACTCATTTCCTTTGCTTTAACCTTAGTTTCTTTCATGTAGAATGGAATGCATACAGTAGTGCATATTGTATGCATTCCAAAAGCCAGAAGTCCTTATGACGCTTGGTAGTGATCAAATAACCTACATATTTCTTGCTCTTCATCTTCACTGCAATTGTCATGCAACTAGCATTCTGGATATAGTAATCCACAGCTTTATTGTGTGTGTTTTTCTTCCCTGCCCAAATCCTTCGTATACGCCAAGCTATAGATTGCTTTTTTTGGCCTAAGACCAGTAATGTGTTGGAATAGAGATCTTAAAAGGAAACAAAGAGAAGAGAATTTTGCACGGAAGCAAGCGGGCGCCTGGTCTTAACCAGGCGGGCGCCTGAACAAGGCAGTAAGTTTGTGATTCCGGAAAGTTAATTCAGGCGGGCGCTTGAAGGGTACCAGGCGGGCACCTGGTGCCGCGACCTGAATTCGGGGAATAGCAGTTTTTTCGGGTTTCCTCATATGTTTAGGTTTATGTCTTATTCTAAGTCATGTATTTAAGCAATGTTTCGCCCCCATACTCATTGTAACTCAGATTTAACATATTATAGTGCAAGATCCTGGCCTGATAGTGCCCCCAGACGTAGTCAAATATATTGACGAACTGGGCAAACAATTTCTTGTGTTCTTTTGTCTTTTGCTTTGCTTTATTATTTCTTGTGCTTGTTTGTGGTGCGGTGATTTCTTGCTATTTGCTTGGGTGTTGGAGGGTATTTTCCACAACAACTGGTATTAAGAGCTCCGGTTGAACGATCAGGGTTTATCAGGCGATTCGGGTTTATCAATCAATCAAGAATGGGCAAGGATAAACAAGCGGTGGAGAAATTTGATGGGTCTGACTATGGGTTTTGGAAGATGCAAATAGAGGATCTCTTGTACAACAAAGATAGCTATAAGCCCTTAATAGGAGTCAATCCGGAAAGCGAAAAACAGGAAGATTGGGATCTTATGGATCGGAAGGCCCTAGGGGTGGTTCGATCTACTTTGTCAAAGTGGATCGCGAAGACTACAAAGAAGGCGAAAACCACCAAGGAGCTATTGGATTATCTTACTGAGAGATTTGAAACTCCGTCTGCTGCAAATAAGGTTGATTTGATACGCAAGATGGGTAATCTCAAGATGCAAGAGGGAGGATCCATAGCCAAACATATCGATGAGTTTATGGATATTATAGACTCATTGGCGGCGTTGGATATTACATTTGGGGATGAGGTTCATGCTTGTCAATTGCTAGAATCCTTACCAGGAAGTTGGAGCGGAACGGTGACGGCTTTAAATGCTTCAGCAGGTAAGAATAAATTGAAGTATGATGATGTTAAGGACATTCTTTTAGGTGAGGAAAATCGTATAAAGAAGTTAGGGACACCATCTAATTCGGGACCGGCTTTAGCTACAACTAGTAGGGGAAAGCCGGGTACTAGCAACAAGGGGAGAACTGAATCAAAATAAAACGTAGGAGGTGGTGAGTACAAGCCTAGAGAGAACAAGAATGTACCAAGGGTAGCCAAGGGATCGGTACAGTGCTATCATTGTAAGGAGTTAGGACACTACAAGAGAGATTATCCCATGCGAGGGGATAAATCGGCGAATGTGGTAACTGAGGGTGAAGATGTACTGGTTCTGAGTGTTAGTAGTGCGCTAGAAACATGGGTGCTGGATTCGGGGGCATCATTCCACTCATGCGGGCATGCAAAAGAGATGGAGAATTATACTTCCGGTGATTTCAGAAAGGTCTATCTGGTGGATGACGAGCCTTTGGAAATCAAGGGGAAGGGGGATGTCAGAATAGGAGCATCGGACGGGAAGGTCCTGCATCTACACGGGGTCAGACACATTTTGGGTTTAAAAAAGAACCTGTTATCAGTTGGGCAGCTTGATGAAGAAGGTTACAAGGTAACTTTTAGCTGCAGAAACTGAGTTATTACCAAGAAGGATTCTGAAATCGCTCGGGGTAATAAGGAGGGGACATTGTATTTGGCGAATAACACCAATGATAGTATCGCGGTGGCGTCAGCCAAGGGTGATACGTATTTGTGGCACTGTCGATTGGATCACATGAGTGAGAAGGGGATGAAAGTACTTTGCTCAAAGGAATTACTACCGGGTTTGAAGACAGTCGACGTGGGGATATGCGAAGATTGTGTATATGGCAAACAGGAGAGAAGTAACTTCTCGAGGACAGGTATGGCTTTGAGGGAAGCAAAGTTGGAATTGGTTCACACAGATTTGTGGGGGACGGCCCCGGTAACTTCTCTAGGTGGTGCGTCATACTACATGTCGTTTATTGATGATTCGACAAGGAAGGTCTGGGTTTATTTATTGAAACACAAAGATGAGGCATTCGAGGTGTTTAAGAAGTGGAAGGCCTTGGTGGAGAATCAGACGGGTCTTAAGCTATAAAGCTTGAGGTCTGACAATGGTAGGGAGTATGAGCTCGGGGAGTTTAAGGAATATTGTGCAGCGAATGGCATTCGTATGGTGAAGACACCAAATGGCACACCTCAACATAACGGGGTTGCAGAGAGGATGAACAGGACATTGAACGAGCGGGCTAGAAGTTTGAGGTTGAAGTGTGGACTTCCGAATACGTTCTGGGCATATGCGGTTGACACGGCGGCTTTCTTGATCAATAGAGGACATTCGGTACCATTGGCGAATGAAATTCTAGAGGAAGCATGGAGTGGCAAGCAGGTAAATTTGTCCTTTCTTCGCATATTTGGCTGCGTTTCATATATTCATATTGATTCTGCTGATAGAACTAAATTAGATGCTAAGTCTGTAAAGTTTACGTTTATTGGTTATGGCGGGGATGACTTCGGGTACAAGTTTTGGGATGACCAAAATCATAAGGTTATTCGTAGTCGGGATGTCATATTCAATGAACAGGTTTTGTACAAGGATAAAAAGGGGGCATCTGATGGGATTAGTTCGGAACCAAAGATTGTTGAGGTAGATATTCCAGACTCGGGTGGGAGTAGGACGGTTTATGATGACCATGATCAGGGGGTCACTGAAGATGAACCACATACTCCAGGACTGGATATTCCGCTGCGTAGATCCAGTAGATTGCGTGGATCTCCTGATAGGTATTCTCCTTCGAATTACTATTTTTTGTTAACAGATAGTGGTGAACCAGAGTGTTATGCGGAGGCTGTTCGTAGTGCACTTGGTGATAAGTGAAAAGCTGCGATGGATGATGAGATGGACTCATTAAAGGCCAATGGAATTTGAGAGTTGATTAAACTGCCTAATGGGAAGAAGGCATTGCATAACAAGTGGGTTTACAGGATCAAGGAGGAGGCAAACGGCAGTAAACGTTACAAGGCAAGACTGGTTGTGAAAGGGTTTCAGCAAAAATACGGTATTGACTACACCGAGGTCTTCACTCCTGTTGTGAAGATGACCACTATCAGAATGGTTCTGGGGATAGTAGTGGCAGATAATTTATTGCTAGAACAAATGGATGTAAAGACGGCCTTTCTTCATGGGGATTTAGAGGAAGAAATTTACATGGTACAACCAGAGGGATACTTGTCTAAGGGTAACGAGGAACTGGTTTGCAGGTTGACTAAGAGCTTGTATGGACTTAAACAAGCTCCTAGACAGTGGTATAGAAAGTTTGATGGGTTCATGCATGACATTGATTTTATCAGATATGAGGCGGATCATTGTTGCTACTTCAAGAACACTGACAACGGGTACATAATCTTGCTATTATATGTGGATGACATGCTAATAACGGGCTCTAGTAGTAGAGAGGTAAACAGATTGAAGGCACAGTTGTTAGAGCGGTTCGAGATGAAGTATTTCGGAGAGGCCAGAAAAATCTTGGGCATGCGGATTGACCGGGATAGGGAGTCGGGTAAGTTGGTTCTTTCACAAGCAGAGTACGTCGAGAAGGTTTTGGCAAGATTTTTCATGGAAGAGGCAAAGCCAATAGGTACACCGTTGGGTATGCACTTTAAGCTATCCGAAAATGATTCACCTAAGGGCAAGGAGGAGCGTGACAAGATGGGTAAGACTCTATATGCTTTTGCAGTGGGGAGTCTAATGTATGATATGGTGTGTACAAGGCCGGACATTGCACATGCGGTGCGAGTAGTCAGCCGGTACATGGGCAATCCAGAGAAGCAACATTGGGAAGCGGTTAAATAGATCATTCGTTACTTAAAGGGTACTGCTGGTAAGGCTCTATGTTTCTCAAGCAAGGATGTCGTGTTAGCGGGTTATGTCGATGCGGATTTGGCATCAAGTGATCTTGATAAGAGGAGAAGTACTACGGGTTATGTGTTTATATTGGGTGGTACGGCTATCTCCTGGGCTTCTAAATTGCAGAAGATCGTGGCTCAGTTTACTGCGGAGGCAGAATATGTGGCAGTGACAGAGGCAAGCAAAGAGATGGTATGGTTGCAGAACTTCTTGGGTGAACTTAAGAAGACGCGAAGTGGTAATGCTCTCTACAGTGACAGTCAGAGTGCAATTCATCTAGCAAGGAATCCAGCGTTTCATTCCAGAACGAAGCACATCGAGCTGAGGTTTCACTACATCAGACATCTCTTGGAGAGGACGATCTTAAGGCTGGAGATGATTCAAGGATCGGAGAACCCAACTGACATGTTGACAAAGGTTGTAAACCTTGAGAAGTTGAAGCTATGTATAGCTTCAACGGGGCTTCGAGAATAGGGGAGGAAGAAGGCACTACCATGATCGAGGTGAGCACTATGGCACTAAGGATGAGTTGAAGACGGATACGGGGCTTATACACAGGTTGATCTCTAGGTGGAAGATTGTTGGAATAGAGATCTTAAAAGGAAACAAAGAGAAGAGAATTTTGCACGGAAGCAAGCGGGCGCCTGGTTTTAACCAGGCGGGCGCCTGAACAAGGCAGTAAGTTTGTGATTCCGGAAAGTTAATTCAGGCGGGCGCTTGAAGGGTACCAGGCGGGCACCTGGTGCCGCGACCTGAATTTGGGGAATAGCAGTTTTTTCGGGTTTTCTCATATGTTTAGGTTTAGGTCTTATTCTAAGTCATGTATTTAAGCAATGTTTCGCCCACATACTCATGTAACTCAGATTTAACATATTATAGTGCAAGATCCTGGCTTGGTAGTGCCCCCAGACGTAGTCAAATATATTGACGAACTGGGTAAACAATTTCTTGTGTTCTTTTGTCTTTTGCTTTGCTTTATTATTTCTTGTGCTTGTTTGTGGTAAGGTGATTTCTTGCGATTTGCTTGGGTGTTGGAGGGTTTTTTCCACAACATAATGACACCTTTTGCTTCTTTGCTTCTTCAACTATGGTTGCACCCTTTTCCTTCCCTTCTTTGATCACAATCTCAACTTGTACCTAATTATGACCAAAAGAGTAAAACAAGTACTAGTATTAGATTAAAGTTTATGAAGCTGCAGAGAAGGTACTGCTTGTTGTGCTCTAAGTCAACACATGTCAATTCCTACATCCTATTACTGATGGATGGTATTAAATTGTTAGGAAGTTTTTCATCATAGAATTCAGCTGGCTTCAAGAACATGTCACTACTTTCGGAGTTGCAATCTGTTTCTTGATTAAGACTGCCGTCTTTCTTGGAAAAGTCTCTGCTGAGTTTCCTCTCATGGGCCACCTTAACAGAGCTATAGCTTCTCTTGTGTTGCCGGGGAGGGGAACGTGCCCCAACTTATGTCATTCTAGCGCTCCTGCACAACCATATAGGCAGTTTGGTCCGTACTCTCACCATCATCTGTTTTCTGGTCTGTGTGTGTGTGTGTGTGTGTGAGAGAGAGAGAGAGAGAATTAGAGTTGGGAGTTGATGAGTGAGGCAAACACTAATGTGAGTTTTTATAGAATTTGAGAAATGGGAGCCATTGTTTTTCTACTTAGACAATGGAATTAATATTTGCTTGTTTGTCAATGTCAATGGTGGGTTTGATCTGAACGTGGCTGCCATGAAAACTGTGATTACAAATTCTTTAGAATATTTGAATTAAATAAAATTTGGCCAAACTCCAACTATGCATCTACAGTGCATTTGGGCCTCATTGATTTTGATCAAAGATGTGTGTTTTTTTTTTTTTTTATGAATTATCTCATACAAATTTTTTATAATTATCATTATTAACACACCGTTAAGATAATATCAATGGCAATGTTATTGATTTCATTTTCTTATATTCAAAGATTCCTTTGGTTAAAAATCTAGAGATGCTTTAAATGATCTTCTAGTATAACCTTATCTAAACCTTTAGGTTTATTAACTTTTCTTTATTTTTTTCTTAAATTTGAATTTAGGAGTTACCTAGGTGGATTAGATGTTAACAACATTTGAAGGTTATAATTATGTTGTTATAAGGTGGATATTAAGACTACCTGCACTTACTTACTACTAGTAATAAAATTCCAATTCTATTAATTTTCATAGTAAGAAAATGGAAAGATTTCATACACATTTTAAGCATAGCATGGTTACATAAATGAAAAGGAGGGTGGGGAGAATGAAGCATACCAGAGAAATAACATTCACTTATTATAATTAGAGCTTATGTATGTACAGATGATATACAACAAAACAAACTGACATACTCATGTTCCAGCGTTCTTTACATCCAAATTCAGCATCACAGTAACCATATATTGCATCCCTAGCTGGACACTTACCACTAATCCAAACTGCAACAACTATATATATATATATATATATATATATATATAGTAAAAACTCTTTACCAGTCCCGAATTGGGCCAGTTGATAAAATAAAATAAATCGATAAAATAAGAGGCTTTAACCAATAAATCCCTCAGAAAAATAAAAATGACCAATAAGGACAAACATTATGGAAACTCACCAAAAAGTCCCTAGAATATTCGCTGGACCAAATTGCCCCTAAAGATCATATGCGCGCACAACAACTTGGTAGGCGCATTTACATCATGTGTTTTCTCTCTCTCTCTCTCTCTCTCTCTCTCTCTTTCTCTCTCTTCGTGACTCCTCTTTCTCTCTCTTCCTTTTTGTTTTCCACCAAAACTTTTAAAATGTAATATTTTAAAATCTAAAAATCGAAAAAATAATCCGAGACCATTAATCGTGCCGTCAAAACGAATCAAACAACTACACTCAATACATAATTCAAATTTTAGAAATAAAAATCACATTTTTCACTAATAAAAATTTAAGAAAATCATTTTTCACGTCTCAATTAATTTCACAATTTTAGAAAATAAAATTTTTATTTTTCACTTGTAAAATTATTTCTCAACAAATTTCTCAGTTGTGTGTTTGCACAGTTGTGTCATTTTTTTCATTTTTCACATGTAAAATCATTTCTCAAGTGATTTCACAATTATATGATTTCTCATTTGTATGATTTCACGGTTGTGTCATTTTTCCATTTTTCACTTGTAAAAACTGATAAATTCATCTTTCAAATTTTCAAAATTATTATAATAACTGAGACATGCATTTCACAGTTGTTCACACGTTAATTTGAATATAATATCTGGGACATTCATTTCATAGTTGTTCACACATGAGTTTGAGTTTAATAACTAAGACATTCATTTCACATTTGTATGATTTCACAGTTGTGCCATTTTTTCATTTTTCACTTGTAAAATTATTTCTCAATAGATTTCACAGTTGTATCATTTTTCACTTGTAAAATCATTTCTCAATTGATTTCACAGTTGTATGATTTCACAATTGTTTATTTTTTTTATTTTTCACTTGTAAAATAAAAACACAATTGTGAAATGACACAACTATGAAATCATACAACTGTGAAATCAATTGAGAAATGATTTAAGAGAAAAAAATCAAAATTTTTACAAGACAAATCAAACAAATTCACTGATGACCCTTATATATAATATTAGGTCCCACAAAAATTATAAATTAATAATTCTTAGAAATTGAATAAAATAATTATTATAATTTAGGGAAAATATGACTATATAGTTGATTTTGCAATACTTTTAGATGAGAAGCTGTTGTATACGAAATGTTGAATATTTTAAAGTCTTCATATCGTTTATATACTAGTCTTGTTTCATTCAAGAATATGTTGTTGTGTACAATGAATTGACATAACTTTTGACCTTCAAATGTCGTTCAACTTATTATGTAAATATACTAAAAAATTAGTGTATACGGAAATCTGAAATTCGCCAAACTGTCTAAAACTCTTTAAATTAATAAATTTTACGAGTCCCAACATTATTAATTTGTAGAGTTCAGTTTGGGGCAAATTTTGCACCAGAGATTTGTTTGTTTTTCCAGGAGAAAAAGCTTGTATTTGGTAGTACATCCATACCATAGTAATAATAATAATAAAGGAAAAAAAAATATGGAAGATCCAGATTCCTGATGACCTTGTTATTCATTCATTCATGACCATGTGTCGGATCATCCAAGGGGGCATGATTGTATTAGCTTGACGTTGACGTGGGGTCTCTTCTACTTCCCCGTCCCCTGCTCCCTGGTATGCATCACTGCATTCAAATTAAACCAACACATTTTATTTTTTATTTTTAACTTAATTGTACACCCAAATATGAACAAGCTCTAGCATGGTTGAGACACCCAGAGAAAGAGGGTGCTACTGCTTACCCCACATCTAAGGTGCGCAATGGAAATGAGGACGAGCCTTCCTGGTTTGGTTGCTCCAACTGAGTTTGTTGGGTCAGCTCTTTCTCCTTTTCCTTGATCTACGCAAATGTAAACATTAGACTTGTGGTCCATTAGTTGTCACCAAATGGCTTGTGACCAAAACTACGTAAACTGTCAGTGAAAGACAATTACCTTCTTTGACAGTAAGTTATTTTGATCCTGCATTGCCTTGTCCTGTCACAATAACACTTGAGATTGTCAGATAAAAGGCCAGCTTGGTTCAACTTCCGCTCATTATTATGTTCTTGGTGGCTATATCTTGGGTTGGAACTGACTTACATACCTAAGCCGATAGATTATTGTTAATATATTTTGCTTTCATTTCAATGTTTTTTAATGTATACTTGTATTGCATCAGCTTTAGAAAATGTCTTTGAATTGCTTCATTCTAGTGTGCAAAACTTATTATCAGCTTTAAATTGATGTCTTCAAATTATTCGTCCTAAACTGCGAAAAACTATGATCAGCTTGGATTGATGCCATCAAATTATCTCATTCTACAGTTGAAAAGTCTAATGAACAGTAATTAATTGAAGTCGGGATTATTTCATGATTCTTGGACAGAATCATAATGAGCTTTGAATTGAAGTCGGGATTTTTTTTATCCTACAGTGCCAGTACATTACTGCTCCCTCCACCCGAAAAGATTGGCCCACTTTCTTTTTGGTTTGTCCGAAAAGCTATCCAATTTCTAACATAGATAAAAATTAAAATGCAATTTCAAGAAGGTATTAACAAGTAAATTATCAACCATAAAAAGCTTGACTTGTCAAGTCGGGACAATCTTTTCGATAGAGAGGGAATATTATTTATGTACCACAGTACCAATTTTGATCCTTTATTTCTAATCTCTATGAAGGGGGCTTACTGTTTTCTGAAGCTCAGAAATTGATTCAAACATTAGCTGGTTCTGTAAGAAAGCATGAAAAAAGTTAATTCTGTAATTGAAAAATTGAAAAAAAAAAAAAAAAAAAGAGAGAAAGGAAAATGCGATACAAGATAATTAAGAGATTTCAAGACGGCAGTGATTGAACCTTTTTCGATCTAATGTGTTTAAGTGCTGAATCAAGCTGATGCTCCAAACTCTGAAGCTCTTTGAGACTCAAGGAATCTAGTTCTTCCCCCATGAAATGCCTGCACAGGCACAGATAAGTATGCTGAAACATTCGCGGTTTCATATACTCCAGTAAACTATGTCTAAGATCATTCAAACTAGGTTTGAGTCGGTACTCCTCCATCCCAAAGATCATGAGTGAAAATGAGCACTTGTTTTGGATTGGAGGGAGTAATACAGTTCATAGTAAACAAAGTTTATCATTTTTACGTTGAATAAAACATACTGATACACCTTAACAAACAAAAGGCAAGGTATTACTAGTTGAAACACATCTTGGGTGTGTCTTAAGCCGCTTGCCTATTTATTTTTTTATTTTTTTTTAATCATAACTTTTGACATCAAAGCCATAGTTTGTGTTTGGAAGCCGTATTTATCAAAGTTGCTCATATTACAGCTGATTTATCTCTGAGGATATGAATGACATACCATTTAAAAAGAAAAAGAAAACAAGTAAATTCTCTCGAATTAATCAAAGATGACATTATATGAATAAACAGTGAGCAGAAATACTTTTCTAGAAAATGTATGCATGTATATATACACATAGAGATATACTCCAGTGTATACACACACCCACATATATAAGTGTTGAGGTTGACTCAATTTTGTCTAGAATCCGAAATAACCTAGTACCAAATACTTGAGTTAATTGCTCAAAACTGACCTACAATGCCTTCATTCAGTTTTATACAGACAAAAAGAATACTTTCTAATATTTTTGGTAGATATTAAAATGATACACTTAAAGATGGAAACAAACTGCATATAAATGCTTTTTTCCATGCATGTCATGGATGAAACTAACATTTCTGTATAAAGGCAACCCTAATACTTTGGGGCAGTACCTTTGACTTTTCTGCAAAAGCTCAATTCTGGCCTTCAGTCTGGCATGTTCCAAAGTCCAGCTTCCCTGGAAACACAAGGTGCTACTTTAACGTAATGTTCAAGGATGAAGACGTTATTTCCATTGCTGGCGTGATGGTTATTCAGAATAGAAAACAGACCTACCTGTGATTCGGTATCAGTTGCAAAAAGCTGCTTTTCTGCAAATGAGTATCTCTCATACCGTTTAAGGATCCTTTCCATGCTGCAACAAATATTAGGTATAAATAATTTTAGCTCATATGTATATCTGTGTTCCTTTAGAAGAAAAGAATCTAAAACAATTCATCTCATTCTGTAGTAAAGCCAAATGATTAAGAAAAAAATCGTGATTAAATGCTAAAGAGTTGTAATCTTGGAAACTTTACTTCAACAAGCTGCAACAGTTGAGAGAGTTTAATACCACAAAAGAGTTAAAGATTCAGGTGAAATAAAGAATCTCGTATAACATATTCTAATCTTGTTTTTTATGACTGAATTCATTAGATTCCAAATGTAGCATAAGTTGTGTTCATCTTCATGCCTAAGTAAGAGGGTTTTAACAGGTTGAAGCCCTATGTTTGAGTTTGCATCCACAGTGCGCATCACATGTTTTCTCAAATAATTTGGATGTCAATTCTGAAACTACAGATTACTAAACTCAAGGATTAAAAAGATCAAAAAGCTCATTTGTTGCTTCCTGGGTTACATATACTTGGGATGAAACATCATGTAGAGTTAATTTCTGTATATTTATGCTCTAACTTACTCAAATTTCTTGAATAGGGATTTCATCTTCCATAAATCCTGAAAGACATCACATATCTGATAGACTCAAGTAGAAGAGCTGTAGAGGACCTAACATCCCCTTGATTTTGTTACAGTCAAATACCCTACATTTTCTGATTAGGGTTTAGAAGTAGTTCCTAGATCTGATAAGATCATCATCGGCTATAACATGCACATATGAAGATTAAAACCCTAATCATAGCAATATAATATGAGTTTTATTTGAACACATATGAACAAACATGTATAAGAGAAGATCGATACCCTAAAACTAGCATTTATGAATGTATAAACCCTAGATCTAGCATGCATTTTATGAACACCATCATGAATATATGAATAACATAATAAGCATAGGCATGAAATAGATCTAATCCTATGAACATGGCATGAACATCTCAAGATACATAGTACTTGGCAAGAACGAAGCCAAATCTTCTTCGTAGATTCGCCGGACCTTCGGGATTGCTAGGAGAGCTTTAGCTTTAAGTCCTTTCGTCAGTTTTGACTCTGGAACACGGGAAAGAGAGTTATTGTTTTTAATTATGAGCTGAGGCCATCTATTTATAAGGGTTTTAGGCCGGAAGAAGTGGCCGCGCGAACGGACCCAGACTGGCCGCTCGGCCAGTTATGGTGTTTGGCTTGGTTCCCAAGGTTCTGGCCAGATCTGGACTTTGGAAAACCCTAGATGACATTTATCTTTGAGCCTAATCGGATCAGACACGTTTATCTCATTATCAGGGCTTTTCGGGAAATTCCGGATAAGTCCTACGCAGTTTTTGAATACCTATGAGGTCCCTGTGAGTTCTGGAATGCCTTATAACTCATTTTTCAGACCGGGTACTAACAGTAGCCCCTCGCCGACGCTTCTTGCAAGACAATTGAGGGTCGTCGATTAAGAGAAGGAACCGATCTGAAACAATGAGTTCCAAATTGGGGAAGAGAGGTAAGAAGGTGACCAGGTTGGTCGAGTGGCTGAACCTTAGTCAGGCTACCAACGTATCCTAAGGGGAATCAAGCCGATCGTAGTTCGGGCTCTGTGGGGACACAGAAATGAGACACTGTCTTCTGCTGGGGACAATATCCTGTATGAAGAAGATCGTCTACTGGGGGTAGAAGAATCGCTGCTAGGACTCTACTGGGGAAAGGAATAAGTGTTGTAAATATGTCCCGGGACACCAACAACTCATGTTGAAAGAATATGAGACAACACGGTATATGAAGAAGAAAATATTATGAAGCGCGCGAATCAAGAAAGTATGCAAAACTCACGGGATATAGAGATGTTGAAACCTCAGAATCGGGGGTTCGAAAGTGATAACGTGGACGGTATATCGGGACGTTTAAGCCTCAGGATCGAGCGGGTTATGCAAATACTCGAAAACCTACGGGTTATAGAGATGCTAAGACCTCTGTATCGCGGAATTCGGGAAGTGGTTACGTAGACGGTATATTGGGATGAATGCATCTCGGGATCGCATGGGTCACGACTTATTATTAGGATGTGTAACGGTTTCCTTAACCTGTAAATTAATTTAATTCGGGACATATAGCGGCTCCTTAACCTGTAAATTAACCTAATTCGGTAAATTAATTTAATTTGGGATTTGTAGTGGCTCCTTAACCTGTATTTTAGTATAAATTAGGATTTATAGCGGTTCCTTAACCTGCATATTGATTTAGTAAATTTAAGTTGGTTATCGCTGGGGATGATTGTATTTTGGTAATTTATAATGGCCTTTCGGGCCGGAGATTATTAAATTTGGAGTTAATTGTGGCTTTCCGGGCCGAAATCCGGTTAAATATGACTAAGGGGTCACTTTTGGATTAAAAATAAGCTGGAGGGGCTAAAATGTAAATTCTAGCACCTAGAGGAATATGTGGCTGCGTGGCCAGTCTTTCTGATTGGCTGGATCTTGTTAGCGAGGATCGCCAAAAAGAAACACACAAAGGAGGGCTGAGATTGAGGTTGATATGACCCTCACTGAGTCTTACGAGGTACATGGAGCTCATCTTCCTCCTATTGGAGCCACGGTATGACGTTCTTGGCATTTTATTTATGTCTTGCACCCACACTTTTAGACTTGTCATCTTATTCGTGTCATTTGTCTCAGGTGATTCGGGAGGCGTATATCCGTTCTGTCCGTAGGGGCAACATATTTGAGCGCATGTTCCGGAGCTTAGCTGATGCTTGTTCCTGCCGTCAGGGGGATATGGTCCCATCACAGCGCCTTGAGAGATCGTCTACTGATGCTACTAGACAGAGATCTGTCCAAGATAGAGGCTCTGGAGCAAGTGGGTCCCACTACATGCAGCAGCGGGGCGGCGATGATGATGAGGAGGAAGAGGAGGAGGAAGACTCAGACTAGATGTAGGCTTTATTTTTTCCTGCTCTGTTAGTTTAGAGAGAGAGAGAGAGAGAGAGAGAGAGAAATAAACATATTTATGTACTGTTTATTTATTGCCTTTTATGTACTTGGGGACTTATTTAAAGGCAAGTATTTATTTAGTATTTTTATTTATATGTCTTTACATTTTAATACAATGCATGAGACTTAGTGGTAAAGCAGGGATTATGTACATGATGAGGATACTTCCATGCTCTTTATTCAGCCTTTTTTTGTGGTTTGTCACCCTTAAAATGTCTGAAATGGGCCCGTTCCTGCGTAGAAGGAGTCCGGGTGGGGACGGACTTGAAATCTGCCAGCATGGGGACTATGTGGCCGCGTGGCCAGTCATGTGGAAAGACTGGCCGCGCGGACAGTCTCAGCTCTGACACACCTCGTGTCAGATTTTCCTTGTGTGATCAGGATTTGGACTCCAAATTCTATTTAAACAGCTGCCTCTGCAGCAAAACGAGACAGACATCAGTTTTCCTCGTTTTTGCCCTAGAATTCTATCCTTCTTTTTCCTGTGATGGAGAGACATCCCCAGGTTTCTGAAGAACTTCAGCATCTTTTTGTCAAGGGTTTGAAGATATGGATCATAAATCTTCCTAAGTCCACTCGCGATTCTTTCGATAGGAGATTTGGAATCAAATGTCTTTGGTCCCTTTTCAGGGTTAAGGTGGCATGAATGGGACGAGGATAACCATGTCTTCAACTTCTCTTATAACGATATTACCCCTACGTATGAAGACCTTGTGGCTCTTTGTGGTGGAAGGGAGACGG
This sequence comes from Campanula takesimana, assembly GCA_026119855.1. Lineage (NCBI taxonomy): Eukaryota > Viridiplantae > Streptophyta > Magnoliopsida > Asterales > Campanulaceae > Campanula > Campanula takesimana. Next base: position 398,722 of record JAOWBW010000254.1, on the reverse strand, counting down.
ACCGTGTAGCCATGCCGCAGTACCAGGTTCCTTCAGAGATTCGGGTTTCCAAACTACTCAGGATTTCCGTAGAGGAGGCTAGGAGCTTGTTCTTGGGAGCCAATGTTGACATTTGTGAGCTTCCTATTAGATTCCTTAACAGTGTGTTGGACTCTGAGGTGGCTTTGGACTGTCTTTATCTTTGTCTCTTTGCCTCGGTCTTGTTTCCTCCCTACCTAGGGGTGGCAACAATGGGATACATTAACATGGTGGATCAGGCTAGGGGTGGCCGTAGTATTATTCCTGTTCTGCTCGGGGAGACTTTACATGGTATTACAGAGTTGGCTTCTGGTTCTCGTAAGATGTCTCGGGGTAGTGCTCGGCTACTACACATGTGGTTGTAGGAGAGGTTGTGCGTGCTGGAGGAGCCATTTGTGGGGATGACTTGGGCTACATGGGTGTCATATTTAGCGCAGATAGGGACAGCTCAGATCAAGTGGGTAGTACCCCTTTGGGAGATTAGCACGGCACGGTGGACTCAGGGGGAGCTTTTTATGATTCGCGTCCCAACTTTTGATCAGACCACGTACTATTATGCGGAGCGAGTTTGTCGTCAGTACGGGATGCCCCAGGTTGTACCTTCTTTGTGGGACAAAACTTGAAGCAGGGTTAACATCAGGATGCTCCCTATGAATGTTGGGGTTGCAGTGCTTCTGGAGCGGTACTGGTCCTATGATCACATGCCCAGCGTTTTTTGTATTCAGCGGACCCGTGACATACTCCTGTCTCGAGAATACTTGGACTGGTACCACAGGACTTTGGGATGAATGAGGCAGACTCTGAGAAGGTTGAGGCGCAGGGTGGGGATCCTTTACTCGTGTAGGTGTTTGAGAAAGGAGGAGGTTCTTCAACTTGAAATGGAGACCGAGTTGACTCGACTTGCACCGCTTGATGAAGGGGTGACGGGGAAGAGAAAGAGGGAAGGCCCTAAGAGGGTAAACCGGTTTGCAAAGGCTCTTTGTGTGGATCCTACTAGAAGAGGAGTGACTTCGAGTATCCGGCCATAGTCATTGCAGACACATAGTTTAGCTTTTAGTTTGTTTTTTAGTTTATTTAAATTTCATAGCAGGTTATTTAGTCGCAGGTTCATTCGAGCTTAGCCTCATCAAATAAGTTTTAGTGTGTAGTGACTTGTGGAAATACAGATTTCTCTTTCAGTTATACACAATGTTTGCTTTCTATGCTCGTAACCAGATTTGGTGTTTTATTTATTTTTGAGATCGGACCATTGAAGGTTGCCTACGTTCCCCTTTTACAAGTAAGGCTAAGGGGCTCAGGTCGTCGTAGTTCATTAATGACAATTTAGGGCCTGAACTCCAAGGGGTGCGTCTAAAAGGGGCCTCGGTTCCCCCCCCCCCCCCCCCGCTAGATCAGGGCTTCAAATCAATTTTTTTTGGCAATTAGCGGCTTTCTCACGTTTTCTGTCAATTTCCACCGTTAAGTCGACATGTACGGTGCACGTGACTTTTGACTGAGGGTAAATTGGGCAATTTAAATTGGGTTAATGACAATTTAGGGCCCGGACTCAAGGGGGGTCGTCTATCAGGGGCCCGAAAGTTTTTTTTCGCTAGTTCAGGGCTTCAAATGTGAAATTTTTGCCAGTTAAGGGCTTTTTTACGGAAATCGTTAGAAAAGTCAGTTAAGTGCCATGTGCATGGCACGTGATCGACTAAATGGATGAATTTGTAATGATATTAGTTAGTAAGGGCTTTAGTGAAATTTTTTAAACTCAAAAGGTTTAAAAATGAAATAAATATTTTTTCTAATAAAATAATCCTTTTTCTAAATAATCAAGTATATAATAAAATAAGTAATTATAATATATAAAATAAATTTATTGAAAAAAATCAAAATTATTAAACAAATTAATCTAATGGCTATATTAAATATAAAAGGATTTAGATTATTTTCTAAATAATAAATTTAAAATAAAGAAAATTATAAATAAATTTAAATTTTATTCTATGAACATAATAAATTAATTTTTACATTCACCAAATTTAAAACAACATAAAGTGATTATCACTATTTAAATATATATATATATATATATATATATATATATATATATATATATATATATATATATTTATTCCCATCCACCATAGCCACCACCGTTCACCACCATCCAACACCTCCACCACTTACAACCACCATAGCTACCACCGGCCGTCACCATCCACCAAATGTAACCACCACAACCACCACCGAAAATTAACAGAGAAATCAACCCAACACAGAAACGAACTCACACACAAACTGAAACACATATTCTCAATCAAACACAGAAACGCACTCACACAAGTTCAAGATGAGGCCGAAATATACGCCGGAAAATTGAACACAGAAACGCACTCATGCACTCTCCCACAAACTGATACAAAAATCGAACACAGAGATGCACCGATCCAAATCTAGATATAGATCTAAATCTGAATCTTGAGAGAGAGGTGGATCAGAGGGATGTATAGAGAGGAAGTGTGATGCTGCGTGTGTGTGCTTGCAGACAAGGAAGGGTTCGCCTGTGAGAGGGTTGGCCGGAGACGAAGGAGACAGCCGGAGAACAGAGGTGGATCAGAGGTTTTTATCAGCGTCAGTGGCCGGAGTTGGATGAGAAGGGGGAATAAGAGGAGTCGCCGGAGTAAGGGGTGATGGTCGATGGCGTTGGGCAGGAGAGAGGAGAGGAAGAAGATGCGTCGGAATGAGAGAGGGAGAGTGAGAGATGCGTCAAAGGGGGAGAGGAGGGGTAGGGTTTTGTTTTGGATTTAACCCTTCAAATTTTAAAATTTACAGTTTGACCCTTTTTGACAAATTTTTATTTCAATTTCATCCAAATTTATGATCACGTGCGAGGCACATTAGATTTAACTGATACTTACTTATTTTATTATATACTTCCTCCGTCCCAACTCACTTGACACTTATTTCCATTTTGGTCCGTCCCAACTCATTCTCTCTATTCATTTTCCACCACTCAATTTATTCAACCAACACTACTATTTACCCCACTCATTCTCTCTCTTCATTTTCTACCACACATTTTCCTTATTTTATTATTTTTCCTTAGTTATTGTGCCCACCTCTTGGGTGTCAAGTGAGGTGGGACGGAGGGAGTACTTGATTATTTAGAAAAATGATTATTTTTTTAGAAAAAATATTTATTTCATTTTTAAACCTTTTGAGTTTCAAAAATTTCACTAAAGCCCTTACTAACTAATATCATTACAAATTCATCCATTTAGTCGCTCACGTGCCATGCACATGGCACTTAACTGACTTTTCTAACGATTTCCGTCAAAAAGCCTTAACTGGCGAAAATTTCACATTTGAAGCCTTGAACTAGCGGAAAAAAACTTCTGGGCCCCTAATAGACGAGCCCCCTTGAGTTCGGCCCTAAATTGTCATTAACCCAATTTAAATTGCCCAATTTACTCTCAGTCAAAAGTCACGTGCACCGCACATGTCGACTTAATGGTGAAAATTGACAGAAAACGTGAGAAAGCCCCTAATTGCCAAAAAAAAATGATTTGAAGCCCTGATCTACCGAAGAAAAAAAACCGAGGCCCCTTTTAGACGCACCCCCCTGGAGTTCAGGCCCTAAATTGTCATTAACCCATATTTTTATTGCTCTAAGTTTTGCCTAGACCGGCCTTGCTGGTTCCTTGAATTGATTGCCAACCAAGTCTACTATCCTAACTGCCCCTCCGGAGAGGATCTTTTGTAAGGCTGGCCATTTGTACCAAACCAAACCAACCTACCGAGTATCAACCGTACCAAAATGTTTGGTATACCGAACTTCGGTATACCGAAAGTTTTGTACGGTACTACCGTACCGATTCTTCATACTTGGTTAGTATACGGTACACACATTTAAGTTTGATTGGTATACCATGTACCGATTATATTTTTATAAAAATAATTTTCATTATATATTTATTTAAAAAATATAAAAAAAAAAACTAAAATTTAATTTAATCTAACCCCAAATATCTTAATTCAGATTCATTATCGGTTCTCCGTTGGTCAGCCCTCGTTCTCACGTCTCTCTGCAACTGTACTATACCTTATTAATAAAGGAACAAAAGGAAAGAAGATAAAACCAAAAACTCACTAACAAGAATTTGTAAGTTTTTGGCTTTGTAAAAACTTGTTTCAGTTTTAACTACTTTGATTATTGGCGATGACCGTTTCCTTTTTTGCAGATCTCATGTGGCCACACTTTTTTGCTTAAAGTGCTTTCAAATGCACTGAAACTGATTTATTTCTTTGCCAATGATAAACTTGTAGTATGTGATTTGTGTCGTTTGGTATTAAGAATATCATGTTACATTGTTAGTAAATGTAATATTATGACTTTGTGTTTAAGAATTGGGCAAATTGCAATTTGGTAACCTATGTTTGCACAACTTTTGTAATTTGGTTCCCGTGTTTGTATTTTTTGCAACCCGATTCCTGTGTTTGTCATATTGTTGCAAATTGATATAAAAACTAACAAAATTGTTAGTTTATTAACGAAAAACAGTCATGGGCATATCACATGACCTTTTAAGGGTATAATTGTCATTTCTCAAGTGTATGTGTTAATGGACAGAAGGGTTGAAAGGAATTACTCATTTTCAAAGGAGAAACGCGAGGGATTTAGTACTTATTGTGTGAGAGTTAATTCCACCATTAATGGAGGAATGATGAAGTTGTTGCCATTTAATAAAGAAGGTGACGATGACCATCCCTTATTTACACATAACACACACGTGAGTTGCATCCCTACGCTCGCAATGACAATTTTACCCTTAAAAAGGTCATATGATATGCACATGACTATTTTCCAGTAAAAAAACTAACATTTCGTTAGTTTTTTTATCAGGTTGCAGCAAAATGACAAACACAGTAATCGGGTTGCAAGAAATACAAACACGGGAACCAAATTGCAAAAATAGTACAAACACAGGTTACCAAATTGCAATTAGCCCTTTAAGAATTTTCTCAAGACTTTGGAAAAATATTTGATTAATGTTTTGACTTTTTAGTTTTTTGAGTAAATTTATGTATGGTAGAAGCTTAGTACCAACCGTACCAATTAAGTTGGTATACCGACTTTAACGGTTGGTACCGGCACTTATTTTAGTGTACCAACTTAAACTTGGTTGGTACACGGTACATGTAAAAAACAGTCGGTATACCAACCATGCCGGCCCTAATCTTTTGTACTACGTATGCTCACCTCTCTACTCCCCTCCCCCACAAGCCTTCCCACCACCACCAAACAAGCACTCTCCATTCCTCATTGGCGTGATGCCATGCTTGCCGAATACCAAGCTCTCACCAGTAACAAAACTTGGTCCCTTGTCCCTCCCTCAGCTACCCACAATGTCGTTGGTTGCGAATGGGTTTTCCGCATCAAGTATAACCCTGACAACACCATTCAGAAATACAAAGCCCGCCTTGTCGCCAAAGGCTTCCACTAACAACCTGGAGTTGATTATTCTAAAACCTTCAGCCCGGTTGTCAAACCCGCCACCGTTCGTCTTCTTTTGTCTCTTGCCACAACTTATCGTTGGTCCCTTCGCCAACTTGATGTCAATAATGCCTTCCTACAAGGTACTCTTTCTGAGACAGTGTTTATTACGCAACCCCAGGTTTTGTTGATTCCAACAACCCCTCCTTTGTTTGTCGCCTATCCAAAGCCATTTATGGGCTCAAACAAGCACCACGTGCTTGGTTTAATGAACTCAAAACTTATCTTCTTTCCTATGGCTTTCGACCATCCTTAGCCGATCCCTCTCTCTTTCTTCTTAAACACCCTTCCCAGCTTTATCTCCTTGCCTATGTTGATGATATTATTGTTACAGGGCCCTCCAACCCCACCCACACCTCATTCATAACCAGCAACTCAAACCGTTTCTCCCTTAAAGATCTTGGTCCCTTGTCCTATTTCTTGGAGGTAGAAGTCACTCCCAACCGCGATGTCTTCTCCTTTCTCAGTCAAAATACATCCATGATCTTCTCACTCGCCATAAAATGCATGTCCAAACCCCTTCCACACCCATTGCAGTCTCCCCGCCCCTTACCAAGTCCACTAACACCCCTGCTGTTGATCCTACTACATATCGTGCTCTGGTTGGTGGGCTACAGTATCTCTCCTTTACCCGGCATGACGCTGAATTTTGCCTGGTCCTCTAGAAAACAATGGTCACTGGCTCGCTCCTCTACTGGGGCTGAATTTTGTGCGGTCACTGACTCTACCGCAGAGGTTATCTGGGTTCAAAACCTCCTCACCGAACTTGGGTTCTCTCCTTCTCATTCTCCAGTCATTTATTGTGACAACCTTGGTGCTACTACTTACTCTTCAAACCCAGTTTTTCACTCTCGTATAAAACATGTTGCTCTCTCCTTTCACTTTGTTCGTGAACTAGTACAGTCTGGCTCATTGCACGTCCAACACATCTCGGGTGATGATCAACTCGCTGACGTTCTTACCAAACCCCTACCTCGGCTCCGCTTCCAACAATTTATTTCTAAGATTGGTCTTCTCCACGGATCGTCCATCTTGCGGGGGCGTATTAAGGATATACCCGGGTCATACTCGGGTCAACCCTAACCCTAGCAGGATATACCCGGGTCACACTCGGGTCAACCCTATCCCTAGCCGAGTTACTACCTAGGGTTTCCTAGGGTTTCTTGTTCTCTACTCTTTCTAGTCATTTTGTACCTTTAATAATATTGTAAAGATTACAATTGTATTTAGATTAGGAAACTAGTATATTGTTCATAATTAGGACTCTACCTCTTGTATCTATATATTGTGACATTATGAATAAAATATCAAGTTTTGCATCATTCATAAAACGAAAATTAAAACCTGACATTGGGGAAATGGAATGGCCGAACGCACATTCTTAGCAAGATTGTATTCCCTGATGTTGATAATAGAGGTGATTCCTATCCATTAATTTTGGTTTGGATCTTAGAAAGAAAATAAAATCTTAACATATTTGGATTGGTTTTTTTATTATTTTTTTGTTTTGTCTATCAGTTATCTTTGGTCCCACTTTTAAGCTCTCCATATCTCTTGCTTTTTCAAGAAATCAGAATCGAGATCTCCTGTACCACTTCTGTGTGCCACTCCATGTACCATTTCTAATCCAACCGTTAACATGTTTGGATAATATTAATATCATGTTAATCTCAATAACTGTTTGCCGTTGGATCACTTGTGGCACATGAAATGGCACACAAAGTGGTACAGAGGATTTCAGGGGCGGACTCACGCTATACGTATGGTATGGCGGTGAATCCCCCCTTTTTCTCCAAACAAGTAAAAAAAAATATATATATTTTTTATTAATAAGGGCACCCCCCCCCTCACCAGCTATGCCCACCCCCCATTATAAACCAAACGACAGAAGTCACAGAACGAAACGTGAAAAAGACTAGGAGAAAAAAAAACGATAGAGAGAAAAGGAAAGAGCGTACGCAACACCAAGCCAGACGGACGACGTCGACGACTCCATCCAGATCCTTCTCCTTCCGCGGTTCCGCCTCCATCACCCATCGTAAGTTTCAATTTACGGTTTCGTTTGTTGAGTGTTTTAGGGTTTTCAATTTAGGGTGGGTTTATATTATTGATTTATTCAAATAAGATATTTTTTTTTATATGATTTAGGGTTCATTTAATGAGCAATTTATAGTTTTCTGATTTAGGTTTTTATTATTGATTAGTTGATATTAATAATGGTTTTATTGAATCTTTTTTAGGATTGGTGGTGTTTTCATATTTGTTGATTATGGAGCGATTCTTGAAAAGAAAATCATCGACGGAAGCGGGAACTAGTTTTGGGGTAAGTAATTCTATCCCCGTGACAGTGAAAGCTTATGCTAGTGCTAGTAAAGAATTTGTTGATTTAAATAGTCTTCCTTCGGATCCCGCACTTAGAAAAAAGATTTGTGAATATCATCGACGGAAACGGAAACTAGTTTTGGGGTAAGTAATTCTATCCCATTGTTGTATCGGTTTTTGAAGTTTGCTTTGATTTTACCAGTATCAACAGCAAGTGTGGAAAGATGCTTCTCAGGGATGAACATTGTCAAGACACATTTACGTAATCGAATTGGTAATCAATTTTTAAATGATTGTCTTGTGTCTTATATTGAAAAAGAGTTGTTTTGGAGTGTTACAGATGAAGATGTAATTAAAAAATTTCATTGTATGAAAGCGCGTAAGGGACAAATTTAGTATGTTTTTTTCTTCTTGTAATCGATGTAGGTAGTTATGTAGAAAACAATTACTTTTTGAAGCTTTTGTGCAATGTAATTTGTGAACCCCTTAATTTTGAGTCTGGGTCCGCCCCTGGAGGATTTGGGCTCAAGAAATCTATATATATATATATATATATATATATATATATATATATATATATATATATATATATATATTAAAGTTGGCCAAAAGAGCTATGGTATTGACATGTGGACAAACAAAGGAGAAAGCTTGCATTTGGAGAAACCACATCAACAATATACTAATAAATAAGTGACTTTTCATTTTCTTTTCATTAGCTAATACTATTAGCTAATAATAATAGTTACTATAAAGGGTAACTATAATAGTTAACTATTATAGTAACTATTACTATTATTAGTAATAGTTAACTATAATAGTTAACCATTATAGTAAACTTTTACTCTTATTGGTAATAGTTACTATTATAGTTAACTATATTAGTTAACTATTACTATTATTAGTAATAGCTATTATAATAGTTACCTTATGTAGTAACTAATAGTATTAGCTAATGGTATTAAGCAAATAACAGTTAACTATTAATAGTAACTATTACTATTATTAGTAATAGTTAACTATAATAGTTAACTATTAATAGTATTACTTAACTATAATAGTTACTATAGTAGTTAACTATTACTATTAATAGTATTAGTCAACTATAATAGTTACTATAATATATAACTATTAATATTTATAGTATAATTAACAATAATAGTTACTATACAAGTTAACTATAATGGTTACTTTATAAATTAACTATTACTATTAATAGTATTAGTTAATATTAATAGTAAAAGTTAACCATTACTATTAATAGTATTAGTTAACAATATTAATTACAATACAAGTTAAATATTAATATTAATAGTATTAGAATAGTTACTATATTAGTTAACTATTACTATTAATAGTATTATTTAACTATAATAGTTACTATATATAAGTTAATTATTACTATTAATAGTATTAGTTAACCATAATAGTTATTTTCTAAGTTATTTTTTACTATTAATAGTATTGGTTAACTATAATAGGCTACATACATTAACTATTACTATTATTAGTATTAGTTAATTATAATAGTTATTATATAAGTTAGATTATTAATTTTTAATATTAATTAATCATAATAGTTACTATATCAATTAACTATTACTATTAATAATATTATTTTATTATAATAATTATTTTTATATAGATTAATCATTGCTATTAATATATATTAACTATTACTATCAATAGTATTAATTAATTATAATAGTTATTATAATAATAGTAATAATATACATTAAATTTTTTTATTAATAGTATTAGTTAAAATGATGATTACTATACTCCCTCTGTCTCACTCGAATTAGGACAAATTTCTATTTTGGGTTGTCGCATTCGAATTAGGACAACCCAAAAATGGAAGTGTTTTCTTTAATGAGACCCACATTCACACTCACCACAGCTTTCCACTCATTATTCTCTACCCCACTTTCTCTCTCCTACTTCACTTTTCATACTCACAACACCTATTCCACTAACATTTTTTTCTTAATCCCCGTGCCCAACCCAAAAATCCTAATTCGGGTGGGACGGAGGGAGTATTAGTTAAGTATAATTAAAATAATTTTTAAGATATAATATTGGTTTCCCGTGCAGAGGACGGGTTACCCGCTAGTCATTACAAAAGCACAAGCAAACCATGAAAAAGATAATCTAAAACCACCTTTCCAAACAAGGATGAGTTTTTCCTTTATCAGAATAAAAAGAAAATGTCATTAATGGGGAATCCCTAATGTTAAAGAATAGTTAGATATGGTCATTCATTTATTTCATTTGTTTTCAGTGACAAAAGAAGATAATTTCCTGCGAAGTTATCATTTAGGCCTTTTGTAGCATAGGAAGGTCTTACTAATCTTATAAGTGGCTGACTATTCAAGTGATTTCAAGCAACAGTTAACTATGGTCTCCAAAGAGGAGATGGTTTATGAGCGAGCTTCTGAAGATTTTCTATATGAGAGAATTCTTCCAACTGCAACATTTAAAACCCAAAGTTTTGAACCAAATCCGCTATTTAAATCTGGTGTGGTTTAGACAAACACGCAAATTAAGGAAGGTATTGATTATTGTTTATCAATCAAAATTGTCCCTCAAACATGTGAATTCAAGTATTGAGGAAACAAATAAATTCAAACTGTGTGGAAAATCAAAGTTAATATAGTCAACTGATTGAAAAAGAATGGTCGAAAAATGAAAGTCACTCTTCTAAATAAATGGCCCAAAAGGAATACTCACTCTTCATGCGGGACTGGGGGAGTACTATATATGGGTCGAATTGGAAATATGTGTTATAGTTACATACACGCTAGTCACCTCTATGCCTTTCTAAGTTAGCTTCAGTTTGGAAAAGCGACTTTGGACGAAGATACAGATATGTGGGCAACAAGAATCAGTCCAGGAAAAAACCTAGGGTGAGATTTTCTTCCTATTCCACCTTCCTTGAGTCTATGCATCCAATTTCATGCTTCTAACCATATGGATCTTGAACAATTTTGATTCTTTCCTTCGATATCAACTTCTGAATCAGATAACTGTGAACCAGTCTGCAAGATCACCAAATGAGAATGATTCCTTGACACAAGCATCAAGCTCACAAATCGATGATATTCCAGTTGTATGTCAATCTGCTAGTCTCAACAATATAACCAACCAATAATGTTATAATGCTTTACTTTCTTGTTCTTGAACTAACCCTCCATCCCAAAATGAATGTCTAATTTTTCTAAAAAAATGTCCCAAAATGAATGTCCAAATTTTGGTGAAGTTCCTAAATCATCCATCATCAAACAACAAGTTTCAATTCACACTTATACTGATGATGCAATATGGTGAGATCATTAAGGGATTTTATGTACTTATGCTAACTAAAAAGGCTTAAATCCCAATTTTCTTAAATCGCACTCAAAGCGGAAATTGACATTTATTTTGGGACAGATGGAATACAACAAATGGCTTAAAAGTATTTCTGGCTACATAAAATTGGAGTTATGCTTTGAGGGGGATCTTGATCAGACATTCCTTGACATGATTTATTCCTCAGTTGTCCTACATTGACTCTGCATCGATCGTTTACGAAGAAAATGCTTATGCATTATGAGCAGTTGAGCACCCCTACGAGTAATATCATACTATGCATCAGAACAAAACCTACATACTTCTCACGCATCATCAAGACCATGCAAGTCAGAGAGTTTTAACAGTGCCAGGTGACTAAACTAACTCCGTCCTCTCAAGTTTGATGTATAGCCTGAAACACCGTTATATTCCTATTCATGATTGGAGCATATCTTATAGCACCTCTTAAAGTACTTATCCGTTGTCACCAGTCAAATATACCACATCAATTCCATGTAAAGAGTCAATGAAAGTTTGACTCATTAGTATTGTAGTTTTACACCTTTATATTTCTTACAATTTGTAATAAAGTTTGTAATCTTTTTTCTATGCTGAGCAAATGTTTATCTTCCTTGTGTTTTTCAACATTGAAATAGAATTAGTCATTGTTATCCTATTTATGTCGAGAAAATCCGTGATATTTTCACCTTTTTGTGTTATTAGTTTGAAGAGATCTCTCATGTTTTCAGTCTTGTTGTGAAGCTTTTCTGATCAGGGTTGCTAAAGAGTGAAAATTCTTTAACATCAAATGGTCAACCCTAATGTGATTTCTATTCCATCTTTACATTTGTTCCCTATCCTTCAGGACTCTAATATGTACCAGCGATTTTGGTATATTTAAACTCAAGTGGGTATCTAAAGTAAGTCATATGGTAATTATTTCCCTTTAGGATCTAACAATGGATGGCAGAGAGTAATTAATTTCTAACCATCTTCTGGCTTTGAAAAAGATTGAGTGCAAATGTCTGTACACAAACCTTTTAAATGATTAAAGGAAAGTTGCCCCTTAAGGAATCATTTTCTTGAGTTCTGTAATAATTACCGATCGGTACAATGTACTATACCCTCTGTTACACCAAATGCAATGTAGTATCTAGTGACAACATAATGATAGTACATTGTATTAGGTGGTAGCTATGAAGTACATTGTATTTGGTGTAAACAAAGTGATAGTACATTGTACCGATTGGTCGATAATGACCCTTGTTTTAATCTCGATGAATAATTGGATGGAAGCATTCACTCGATTTTTTTTTTTTTTACCAACATTCGGGTCAATCAAAATCAGATCAATCAACAGACCTAGAAGTAGATGACCTTAGTCCCTTATAGCCTAAGCATCATGCCCACAAGCAAAGAGACGCCGCTAATTCTCACTACAACTGATGATGTGGTCTAGGCCGGGAAAATGTTGATTTTGATGGATGATGATGTGACCTTCACCATCATTCCAGTGTTGTGATGAGATAAACTTCGATGGAGTTATTAAAGGCGCGCCTAGGCGCGCGCCTAAGCTCCGGGCACAGAGAGGCTCAGTTTTGTAACCTGGGTGCGCCTAGCTCCGGGCACAACAATTGACCATCAATTAAATTGTAATTAAAACCTAATGCGTGACTATTACTCTTCCTCTCCCATGACTCTCTCATGTAGATGCACCATAACTTTATATAAGAGTAGCAATCACTAGGAACTCCTTCAAACTAACAACTGCTTATCATTTTATAGGATTTAGACTTAGAGTCCTTCTGTTTGAACTTCTCTTTATGCTTGTTTGAACATCTATTTATGTTTGTTTCTTTTATGACTTTAACGTATGTTTGATTTACTACTTGCATTTGATTTATTCCTTATCTTGATGTTGTATAATGTATACTATACTTTTATTATTTTAAGACATTTTTGCGGGCATCGTCACCCGGGAGCGCGCCCGCCTTGCGCCTAGGCTCCGGGCACACCTTTTGCGCCTTGGTGCGCCTAGGGCCTTTAATAACTATGGATGGATTAGAGAACTGCCACAATCCTCAGTATCTTTATTAACGTGGTTATTGCATTTGTGTATTTGAATGCTTATCATGTTGTAGTTGTGTAATATGTTATATTTTGTTTTTCCTTGGATCAGGAACGTGTGGAATTTGAAAGGATCTTTTGAGTGGGTGTACATTTGGTAGATAAGATGTTAGAGAGTTGTGTTCAAGAGGTAAATTTAAATGTTGTTTGCACCTCAAGTTTAAAGTAGGGGTGGCAAACTCAGTGTTTTGGTTACCCAATGTGTATTATTCAAAACACGATTGATGAAATCACATATTCCCTCCGTCCTTAAGTGAGTGTTCAAAATTAGTTCATGGATACCTGAAAATCTTTACTTTTTATACAATTTAGTGGCAAATATTCATATATAATCATGTAATCCTCTTTTCAAACATTTAGTTTTGCATGTATAAAAAGACTAGGGTAAAAAATTTGATTAAAAAACATTTTGGGAGAAAGTTTTTTTCGAATAGATATTCATTTTGAGACAATTTTTTTTTGAAATGAACATTCATTTAGAGACAGAGTAGAGTGAGTACGATAACTAGTGGGGTCTAGCTGAATCTCTTTGTGGCACTTGTTAATAACTAGCAACAAATATCTATTTGGAGTATACTCCCTCCGTTTCATATGACTTGAGACTTATTTCTTTTTTTGTCCGTTCCACGTGACTTGAGACTGCCAAAATGGTAAAGAATCTTTACTATTCCTCCCACTCATTCTCTCTCTTACTTTACTTTTACACTCACAACACCAATCAACTTACTATTCCTCCCACTCACTCTCTCTCCTATTTAATATTTCATACTCACAAACACCTCTCCCACTATTTCTCTCTCCTATTTCTCCTTAATTTGTAGCGAAAATTTTTGGTCTCAAGTGACATGAAACGGAGGGAGTATACTACTACCTCCGTCCCAGAGTAAGAGTCTTACCTCTCAAATGCACGGAGATTAAAAAATGCTGGAAATGATTTAAGTGTTGTGAGTGTAAAAGTAAAGTAAGAGAGAGAATGAGTGAAAGTGTCCAAGGCCATTTAGGCTTGAGATTTTTTGATTTAGCTTTCGATCCAGATTTTCCTCGTTTCCCTTTAACCTTTTGAAAGCCATCTTCTTCATTGTAATAATCTTCAAAATTATCGCAGTCAGCTATTGGAGCCCACGGATCAACATGAACTCCTCCAACTATACCCCCCATAAGTGCGAGCTTCTGGATATGCCAAAGGAGAAGTAGCAGAAAGACCGTCTTCCGGTTCAGAATCGCATTTTTCCCGAAGAGTAAGAGCTTCTTTTAGGTTTTTTGGGTTTATAAATTTGGGATTAAAGTATTTAGGATTTGGCGTATGAGCAGTAGAGGGACGTAAGTTAGGAGCTGATGAAGCTTGAATTTGTCTAACCTTTTCCCGAACGAGATTTAGTGCTTCTCTATCCAAAGCAGGAGCCGTCATAGGGATGGATGGTGAGGCAGTAGACTCATTTTGAATGGCCAAAGCCCCCATCTGCGCTCCAAGCGCAGCAGTAGCTACCAGAGTTTCATTGCCTGTATTTATATCAACAATAGCTGTGTCGTCCAAGCCTACCAATTCTTCACCTTGAGTGTCAAACGTCTCATTATGGGTATCTATATCTTTTGGCTCAGAGGCAACAACATCTTGGAAAATTACTTCATTGTTGTCTTCACACACAGCAGTAGACACTTTAGCAGGATTATCAAAATTACCAACCCCATTGTTTTCTGTCTGCACCATAGAAACTTGGGGATCAACCGAGTCATTGGTATTTTTGCCACATACACTTGTTTAACCTTGTCCTTATTATGTACCGTGCTGTCAACAATCTTTGATTGTGTCGTTCCTTGTTTAACCTCATGATTTTTGGGATGTAAGTAATAACAAGATGACATATCATGTCCCAACTTATAACAATGCTTACAATAGTAAGGCAGATTATGAAACTCAAGGGCTTCATAAAAACTAGAAAACTCATCCCCACAATCAATAAAAACTCTAGAAGGGAGCTTCTTCAAGAGATCGACTTGAACTAGTACTCTGGCAGCACTCGGCCTAGACAAATCGACCGTAGCTTGATCGATAGCAAGTGGTACGCCAAAGATTTGAGCAATGGAAAACAGGCAGACAGACTTTATTAAACATGTGGATTGGAAGCCCAGGTAAACTAACCCACGCGGGATATAACGAGGACTCCTTTTCAGGATGCCAAGACGGCGTCCATCGAAATACACGCATCGGAAATCGACCTAGCTGCCAAACTCTTTGGACCAAAGGCGATTAAAATCACCTTCATGAATCACTCTAATCAATATATGTTTTGAATCCACATGACCCAAAGTAAATTCAGCCTTTAGCCCAAAGTTTAAAAAATATTTTCTAGTATTCTCCATATTGGGACGGCCATGAGAGAACTTACCGATAAGAGTATACTTGAAAGGCTGCGCCAATGAATTGATCATGTCTTTAGAGAATTTAAAGGCCGGCTCACCTTTGTGCAATGACATTGGAACCAATTGTAGAGGCGGAGTAGATGTAATATGTGGATCTTTAAAGAATGAAGCAAAGGATTTTGCCTTTGTAGGGGTTGTTGGCGGCTGTGAAATAGTCGGATTGGGGTTTGATGTAGTAGGCGCAAGATCGGAGGAGCCAGGATTCATTGGTGGAGGCACATGGCCTGGGGAAGACGAGGCCATCAGGCCTGAAGCCGAGAACGGCAGTAAATTTGTTTGACCTTTTATTTTTATTTATTTTATTTTTTATCCTCTTATTTATTCTTTTTCTTTTGTAATGGTTCTGGCTTAGTCCTCCATCACCTCTTTGTACCTTTTTATTTTCAATAAAATATAGGGGGCATTGCCCTTTTCGCTTAAAAAAAAAAAGAGTGAGTGAAAGTGAATAGTAAGTTGATTGGTGTTATGAGTATAAAAGTAAAGTATGAGAGAGAATGAGTGGGATGAATAGTAAAGATTCCTTGTCATTTTAGGAATGAGACTCTTACTCTGAGACGTACCAAAATAGAAAGTAAGACTCTTACTCTGGAACGGAGGAAGTATATGAGTATTTACTAGCAAGAGCCAAAAATGTAAGCACCTAAAAACAGGCAGCATGGTTTAACTTAATATTAAGTACTGGATTTGCTCTTAAATATAGTAAAGAAACCAAAAGTTGATACAGATGAACTGCAAAATATCTCTTTGGACTTGGATATACAAGAAAAATGAAGGAAAAAGGTCACAAAAACTGAACTTGCACTTTCTAAAATGAAGGCATTTGATTAAAACACATAAAACCCAAATCCAAAATACTCCATTTGTCTCAAAATAATCTTCACGTTTGATTATTCAAACTTTTTAAGGATATAAGCACATGCTTCACTAGTCATTTTGTGTTTATGCACATTGAAGCCTAAATTCTAGAAACGAGAAGAACTTACTAGGACAATAAAAAATGGCAAATGAGAAGATCATTTCGGAACGGAGGAAGTATTTTCTTTTTTGGTTTGACCGGTACAAAGGTTTTTAGTTACTTTATTAACTAAAATGGACAATAGAACTCACTTATTATTCTCACAACAACAAAAAATCTAACCATTTTCTCTCTCCTACTTTCTCATACTCACAATATTTGCTTTTCTTTAATTTCCGTAAAAATTCAAACTAAGAACTTTAGTTCTGGACAGAAGGAGTAACACATTAACGATTAAAACACAGAAGAGAGCAATCGAATGTTCATGCAGTACTCTTCACTACTAGTATTAATCAACTTTTTTGATCGGCTTTAAAGGAGGTCATGAGACACACTGGGTTTAAAAAATAATAAAAGGAAAAAAAAAATCGAATGAAAATGGAAGAGATTAAGAGAAGAATTGGGAATGAAAAAACGTACGAGCAATCGGTAGCATATTCGCAGAGTTTGCCTTTATTGGAGAAGACGATCAAACCGACCTCGGCGTCGCAAAGTACGGAAATCTCATGAGCTTTCTTCAACAAGCCGGACCGGCGTTTCGAGAAAGTGACTTGCCGGCTATTCTTGTTCTCAATCCTCTTCAGTTGCACCCTTCCCCGCCCCATTAATCAAATTTCAAACCAAACCAAACAGATTCTTCCTGTTTTTGTAATGTGAAAATATGGAAAAATTCATATGAATGATTCGGTTCAGTTTCTTTTTCCAAATTGTATTTATTCTCTCTCTCTCTCTACACTGTATTGATTGTACTATTAGTTTGGAGGAGAGCGGTTCAGATTTGGTGGTTTTGCAAAACCAGGTGGTTTTATCGGACACGTTGTCGATTTTCTATTGGATGAGAATTCTCAATTGGACGTTGATGTCTCGTGCGAAGACGGGCCACTCTTGGCACGTGATGCTGACGTTAGCGAACGGGATACTTTGCAACGTAAGCGAAGTTGGTTCAATATCATTTAACACCCTTGCTATTTAAGGTAAGTTTAGAAAGGCCCTCATAGTTTGTATAATTTCGGAATCATTCTCAAAGTTTGAATTGGCAAACTCATGATGTGAGAGATAAACAACAGGCAATTGTTTGTCTTGGTTTCACTGTTTTAAGACTTGACCAGTTTCACCAAAAATAGAATGGGAATCAAACATTGATGGGAAACTGACTACTTGTTCATTGTGCACACTCGCCATTGTAATATACTCCCTCCGTCCTCACTCGAGTTAGCCTTCTTGGTCAATCTAATTATACTTTGACCAATACTTTGAAGAAAAATAATGACGCTAATAAAAATTTAAAAATTGTTATGGTATCACGGTTACTAATAAATTCAATAACTATTTTTAGATTTTCATTAAGATAATTATTTTTTTTTCAAATTATTGGTCAAAGTATAATTAGATTGACCAAGAATCCTAATTCGAGTGGGACGGAGGGAGTATGCTCTCCTATCTCATAATAAATATCACACTTTTTTAACTGTACATCTATAATAAATGTTCTCTTTTAAATAAGATTTTTTTTTTAGTGAAATTGTAATATGTTGCTCCCCGTCCCAGTTTAAGGTTCTTACTTTCCTTTTTGGTCTGTCCCAGTTTAAGGTTTTTAGTTGTTTTATTCCATAAATGGAAAAGAATGAATAGTGCTTTGGAGAATCTTGCCCTCAAAAAGTTCATTTAATTAAAAAAAAATAAATCATTACTTACCCAACTTACTTTCACCCACTTGCTCCATAAATAGTGTTTTGGACATTTATATTCTTCACTCTCTACTTGTGGTTGACTCATTTACTTTGCTTTTGCCTTAGTTTCTTAATAAACGTGCATAATCAAACTAAGAACCTTAAACTGAGACGGAGGGAGTACAATCAATAAGCAAACAACTACTAGAACACATACTAGAACTCATTTCTTTAAAATCAAGACAAGTTAAATGCACATATATTTCAAGGCGGAGGGGTATAACTATTGGTGTTATCCAAATCACAGTTCTTTATGATTCTTTTCTAGTCTGTACTTATATTTGTTCCTTAACAATTCTTTCTTTATGATTCTTTTCTAGTCTGTACTTATATTTGTTCCTTAACAATTCTTTCTAATCAAATACAACCCGAACAACACCATTCACTAGTACAAAGTGTAAAGAATTCATCATCGACCGCATGTCCGACCGCAACACCGACCGCACCATCGACCGCACCATCACCACCCGAAACATCCGGATCACATGATCCGGACCCACAGGATCATTCCATATCATAGTTTGTTATATTTAGTAAATATCTTCATTTCAAATGTAAAGATTGATATTATCTCTTGTATAGATTAGGAGATTGTGCATATCCTCTGTTAAGAAACCCTAGGATCACTTGTATATATATTGTGTAACTCCATCAATGAAAAGTATCTTTTGCCATTTTCTCTTTATGGTACCAGAACCCTAATCGATCCAAACACATTTCTTATTTTCTTTGGCCGTCTCCCACCATGACCAACTCCGGTGCTTCTTCCTCCTCCTACCTTCACAACCCCGCCGACCCCAACAACCCTCTTATTCTTGTCGACCTCTCCAACTGCAAAATGCTCACACCTTTAACCTATCTTGCCTGGGCATCCCAACTTACCTCTCTTCTCTTTGGATTAGACCTTCTCAAGTATGTTGATGGTTCCTACCCCATCCCACCCGAAACAATCACCACCGACGCCAAAACCACCGCAAACCCAGCCCATATCACCTGGCAACGTCAAGACCGACTCATCCTTGGTGCCCTTCTTGGCACCCTTGACACTGCAGTAGCACCCCTTGTTTACCAAGCAAAAACCTCTCATGAAGCCTGGGCCACTCTTCAATCAACCTATGCCAATCCCTCCCGTGGCCACATTCTCCAACTCAAAGATCACCTTGCCTCCATCACCAAAGCCTCACTATCAATCACCGACTACATGCAGTCAATCAAAACAACCACTGACAAACTTGCTATTCTTGGAAAACCCATGGATTCCGAAGGCATCATAGCCAAAATTCTTCAAGGCCTTGACTATGAACCCTACAAATCCATTATTGACTCTGTCCGTGCTCGTGGCAACCCCATATCCTTTGAAGCTCTCCACGAAAAGCTTCTTCACCATGAGCTCACCCTCAAACACCAAAACCCTAACCCGGCCGCACATCAGAACTCCAACCCTACTCTTCCAATGACTGCCCACGCTGCTCAGTTCCAACCCCGATCTACTCCCCGCCCACATAATCCTCCACCCCTTCTACCCACACCCACCACTCCCTCCGCCCACTCCTCCTCCCCTACTACCTTTAAAGGTAAGTGTCAATATTGTCGCTACATTGGCCATGTCATCTCTGAGTGTCGCCAATTCCGCCGTGACTACCCAAACGTCACGTTTCCCCCACCCCCTACCTCCAACCGTCGCCCACGTCAGTCCACCGCTCCAACCGCACAAGCCAACACCGCCACCGCTCCTACCCCGCCCCCTCCAGTTTCTTGGCTAATGGACAGTGGTGCCACTCATCATATCACTAGTGACCTCTCCAACCTCTCTCTCCATCACCCCTATAATGGTAGTGATGATGTTCTCATTGGTGATGGCACTGCTCTTCCCATATCCAACATAGGTTCCTTCTCTCTTACTCTTCCTTCTTCCTCTCTCATTTTCAACAATGTTCTACATGTTCCTCGTATCTCTCGTAACATTCTTTCAGTATCTCAATTTTGCAAAGATAATCATGCCACTGTTGAGTTCTCACAATCTTCCTTTCTTATTAAGGCAATCTCGACCAACAACGTTCTTCTCCAAGGCACCCTTGATCGTGGCGTCTACCTTTGGACTCCTCCCTCTCCACAAGCTCATGTTGCAGCCTCCTCAACACTATCATCTTGGCACCATAGACTAGGCCACCCCTCCCCCTATTGTTTCCCTCTTAGATAGACAGTTTTCTTTATCCATTCCTCCTAGTTCTATTTCTCATTGTAATGCTTGCAAAATCAATAAAAGTCATAAACTTCCCTTTTCTATCTCTACTCTTCACTCCACTGCACCTCTTGATCTTATCTTCTCTGATGTATGGACCTCACCTGTTTACTCATATGACAACTATAAATACTATGTCATTTTCGTTGACCACTATACAAAATACACATGGCTATACCCTCTCAAAAATAAATCCGACACCTACCCGACCTTTTATAGGTTCAAAAACCTTGTCGAAAAATACTTCTCTCGCCCTATCCGACAGTTCTTCTCTGACAATGGTGGCGAGTATCTCAAACTCACTCCCTCTCTTTTACAAGAAGGGATCTCTCACCTTACCTCCCCACCCCACACTCCTGAACACAACGGCTTTGCCGAACGCCGACATCTTCACATTGTCGAAACCGGTCTTGCCCTTCTTTCTCATGCCCAACTACCACTCTCATTTTGGTCTCATGCCTTCATCACAGCTGTCTACCTCATCAATCGACTTCCCACTCCTACACTCCAACATGACTCCCCATATCTCCGCCTCTTCCGCACTCCACCCAACTACTCCAAACTTCGCTCCTTTGGGTGTCTCTGTTACCCGTGGCTTCGCCCTTATACATCTCATAAACTTGCTCCCAAATCAGCCCCATGCATCTTTGTTGGCTACTCTCCATCCCAAAGTGCTTATCACTGCTTCGAGCCATCTACAAATCGACTCTACACCTCTCGCCATGTCCAGTTTGTTGAAACTATCTTTCCCTACCCCTCTCTCAACAAAACCTCCACCTCCCCTCCCTCTTTGTCTTCTTCCGAATGGTGCCATCTCTCTCTTCAACTGATCACTCCACCACCTTCCCCCACTACAGCCCCCACCTCGACCGCACCTCCACCCAACCCGACCGCACCTCCCCAAACTGACTCTACCGCACCCCCACCCCATTCGACCGACCACCCTCCCAACCCGACCGCACCATCGACCGCAACACCGACCGCACCATCGACCGCATCATCACCCCCACCCTCTAATCCTCTTACCCACACCCGCTCTATCATCACCCGACTGTCCAACAACATAAGTAAACCCAACCCCAAATACGCCAATCTCACCACTCTTTCCTCCCCCACCGCCCTTCCTACCACCACCAAACAAGCCCTCTCCACCCCTCACTGCTATGCTTGACGAATACAATGCCCTTCTCCGTAATAACACCTGGACTCTTGTGCCTTCCCATCAGGCACCCAACATCGTCGGGTGTAAATGGGTCTTCCGGATCAAATACAACCCAGACAACTCCATCCACAAATATAAAGCTCGCCTTTTTGCCAAAGGGTTCCATCAAAGACCTGGCCTTGATTACTCCGAAACCTTCAGTCCTGTTGTCAAACCTGTAACCATCCGTCTTATCCTCTCTCTTGCCATCACCCACGGTTGGCCACTCCGTCAACTAGACATCAATAATGCCTTTCTCCAAGGTCATCTCTCTGAAACAGTCTACATGTCTCAACCCCTGGGTTTTGAAAGTACCACCCACCCATCTCACGTTTGCCGCCTCTCAAAAGCTATCTATGGCCTCAAACAAGCCCCTAGGGCCTGGTACACTGCTCTTAAATCCTTTCTTCTCTCTTTTGGCTTCACCTCCTCTATTGCTGATCCGTCTCTATTTATTTACAACAAAAACTCCTACTCCCTTCTTCTTCTTGTTTATGTTGACGACATTATCATCATTGGTCCCTCCGCCACTTTTCTCACCTCCTTCATCACAAGCATTTCCTCTCACTTTTCTCTCAAAGATCTCGGTCCCCTCTCCTTCTTTCTTGGCATCGAAGTCACCCCTACCTCTAACGGCCTCCTCCTCACCCAGTCCAAATACATCACTGACCTTCTTACCAAACATGATATGCTTTACTCTAAGCCTTCTCCCACTCCCATGGCCACTTACCCACCCCTCTCGGCTACCCTTCGCACACCTATTTATAACCCCTCGGAGTATCGTGCTCTCATTGGCAGTCTCCAGTACCTCTCCCTCACCCGTCCTGACATTGCCTTTACGGTAAACAAACTTGCCCAATTCTTACATTACCCTCAAGAATCACACTGGACTATACTAAAACGTCTTCTTCGCTACCTTCATGGTACAATTCATCTCGGTCTTCATCTCTATAAATCCTCACCTACATCTCTTCATACTTTTTGTGACGCCGATTGGGCTGGTGACAAAGACGATTTCATCTCCACCACCGGTTTCATCGTGTATCTTGGCAGGAACCCCATCTCCTGGTCCTCCAAGAAACAACGGGCCATTGCTCGGTCCTCCACTGAGGCCGAATTTCGGGCTATTGCTACCACTACTGCTGAAGTTCTTTGGGTTACCAACCTTCTCTCTGAACTTCGTCTTTCTCTCTCCTCTTCCCCGGTGATCTACTCTGATAATCTTGGGGCCACCACCTACTCTGCTAATCCGGTTTTCCACTCTCGTATGAAGCATCTTGCCCTTGCCTTTCATTTTGTTCGAGAACAGGTTCAGCTTGGAAGCATTCGAGTTCAGCATATCTCCGGCAAGGATCAACTTGCAGACGCCCTCACCAAACCTCTACCTCGTACCCAGTTCACAGCATTAATCTCCAAGATCGGACTTACTCTTGGATCGTCCCTCTTGCGGGGGCGTGTAAAGAATTCATCATCGACCGCATGTCCGACCGCAACACCGACCGCACCATCGACCGCATCACCGACCGCACCATCGACCGCACCATCACCACCCGAAACATCCGGATCACATGATCCGGACCCACAGGATCATTCCATATCATAGTTTGTTATATTTAGTAAATATCTTCATTTCAAATGTAAAGATTGATATTATCTCTTGTATAGATTAGGAGATTGTGCATATCCTCTGTTAAGAAACCCTAGGATTACTTGTATATATATTGAGTAACTCCATCAATGAAAAGTATCTTTTGCCATTTTCTCTTTACAAAGCCCGCCTTGTTGCTAAAGGATTTTATCAACAACCTGACATTGACTACTCCAACACATTCAGTCTTGTAGTTAAACCCATCAGTGTCCGTCTTCTTCTCTCCCTTGCTCTCAGCCAAGGTTGGTCTCTTCGCCAACTTGACATTAATAATGCCTTCCTTCAAGGCTCCCTCCAAGAAACAGTCTTTATGAAACAACCACTCGGACTCATTGATGAATCCTCTCCCAACCATGTCTGCCGTCTTACCAAGGCCATCTATGGTCTCAAACAAACCCCTCGAGCATGATATAATGAACTCAAAACCTTCCTCTTTTCTTATGTTTTTGGTCCTCTTCTGCCGACCCCTCCTTATTTCTCTACACTCACCGATCTCATCAACTCTACCTCTTAGTCTATGTTGATGATATTATAGTCACTGGTTCCTCCGCCCCTCTTCTGTCTTCATTCCTCACTAGTCTTGCCACTCGATTCTCCTTAAAAGACCTTGGCCAACTCCCCTACTTTCTTGGTGTCGAAGTCACACCCAATCAACATGGTCTTCTTCTCTCTCAATCTAAATATATTCATGATCTTCTCAGTCGTCACAATATGATATACTCAAAACCCTACCCCTACCCCCACCCCCATGGCCGAGTGTCTCCCCTTACCTTCACACCTTTCTCTCCCCCGTGTAATCTCACTGATTACCGTGCTATTGTTGGTAGTCTTCAATATCTGTCTCTCACCCGATCTGATATCTCTTACTCAGTCAATAAACTAGCCCAATTTCTCCACCAGCCTCAAGAAATTCACTGGCATGCTTTAAAACGCCTTCTAAGGTATCTTCACAACACCCTTCACATGGGTCTCCAACTCTTTCGTGATACTCCCGCTACTCTTCATGCATTCTGTGATGTTGATTGAGCCAGTGACAAAAATAATTACGTCTTTACCTCCGACCTTCTAGTATATCTTGGTCGCAATCATATTGTCTGGTCATACAAGAAACAGAGAACTCTTGCAAGGTGATCAACAGAGGCTGAATTTCGTGGAGTTGTTGATGCCATAGCCGAACTCCTATAGGTTCAAAATTTCCTCTCTGAACTCAGGGTCACTCTCTCTTAACCACCGGTCATCTACTGTGACAACCTTGGTGCTACTCACAACTCGGCAAACCCAGATTTCCACTCTCGCATAAAACATGTGGCTCTCTCCTTTCACTTTGTCCGTGAACAAGTCCAACTCGGAGCTCTACTGGTTCAACATATATCAGGTGGAGATCAGCTTGTCGATGCTTTGATGAAACCACTTTCTCGTACACGGTTCCATTTCCTCTTGTTCAAGATCGGTCTTCTCTAAAGAACGTCCGTCTTGCGGGGGCATGATAAGGATATTACGGATCCTCTAGATCTGTCTCAATCTTCCCCTTAACTTGCTCTCTACTTTTTCTTTGTGTACTCAAACTTTGTATAGAATTAGAAGATTTTACCTTGTAATTTAGGTAGATAATATTTGTCATATTTATCTCTTCTTGTAACCTATATATATTTGTTCATATGTGAATAATAAAATCATGCTTTTGCAAATCCTTTACATTTTGGTGCTAAGAAAAAATACTCACTTTGTCTTGAATATGATTATTCCATTTCTTTAGTTGTTGATTTGATTGAATTTTTACCTATAATTTATAATAATAAAATTATTTTAATGAAAGTTTAAAAGGTTTACTAATTATATTTTTAATAATATATCAATTGTAAGTTTTAAAACTTCAACAAGGAGAATTATATTTTCTTAAATATTTTGTTGAAGTTCAATCAAATAGACTATCGAAAAGTGAGATTTTCTTTCGGTTACGGGTGGAATATAAAGCTTTAAAGCAATTAACATAAGACACCATGCCCTTTGACACTCCCAGACGTCAGACATTGTAGACGATACCCATACAGTTTTCTCCATATTGAAACAATGAGTAGTATTAAACTCATCAAAACCTGAACCCCTCTCTTTCTATATACTCTCTCCGTTTCATGTCACTTGAGACCAAAAATTTTATCACACAAATTAAGAAAAGTAAGAGAGAGAAATAGTGGGAGGAGAAGTTTGTGAGTATGAAAAATTAAATAGGAGAGAGAATGAGTGGAAGAATAGTAAATTGATTGGTGTTGTGAGTGTAAAAGTAAAGTAAGAGAGAAATTGAGTGGGAAGAATAGTAAAGATTATTTACCATTTTGGACAGTCTTAAGTCACGTGGAACTGTAGGAGTCAGTCATATCTCGATTGCTATATCCGATATATGCTTTGAGATTTCCTAGATTTACCTCAGTTTTAGATTATATTGTTTCCTTAGTTTTAGTTGATTTAGTTTCCTAGTTGATTTACTTTCCTTATTTCTAGGTAGTAGATCTAGTATAAATAGAGGAGTCTTGTAATCTTTTTATGAATCAAGAATATAATTCAAACATTGTTTATTTCATAAAGAATAAAAAAAAAAAAAAAAAAAAAAAAGGAACCGAACAAAAAATTCTGAAAACAAAGACAAAATAACATATGCGGAAGCGATTTTTGATCATTAACACAGCTCTGATGCCATGATAAATTTGGCGTAGAGAAGGATGAACAAGAAGAGAAATTTCATCTTTCTTATTGATGAATGAACTTTTCTTAAACTTCTTGATTGAATAATAACTCTTCTTGATTGAATAATAACTGTGTACAAGAGCCCTATTTATACTACTTGTACTACCTAGAAATAAGGAAAGTAAATCAACTAGGAAACTAAATCAACTAAAACTAAGGAAACAATATAATCTAAAACTGAGGTAAATCTAGGAAATCTCAAAGCATATCTCGGATATAGCAATCGAGAAATGACTGACTCCTACAGGAACAGACATAAAAGAAAATAAGTCTCAAAGTGACATGAAACGGAGGGAGTATATATTTATATATATTTGTATATGTATATGTATATGTATGGGTGAGACTGGAGAGGACTAGAACTAGCAAGAACGAATGCATAGGGAAGAAGGACACATAAATTAATGCCCAGTTTCCTTCGACCAAGTTAACATTTCACCATCGATCCCATTTATGCTTTTCAATATTCTAAGTCTGCAATTTGCTCAGCCAACTTATCTCTTTCTCTCTCACACATATAAACACAATAAATATTTATAGAACCATTAGGCTTTAGCCTGGTGGCCAGAGCTCATGGCTTCCAACTTGGAAGTCATGGGTTCGATCCCCCCCTCCCCCCAGAAGTTAGAGAGAAGTTTTTCTCTCCCTAGGATTTGTCTCCTAGGCGCTTCTGCTGATGATTATGTATTGAGTTCAACTATAATTAAATTTGATTTTTTTTTTAAAAAAAAAATAAATAAATAAATATTTATAGGGTTTTATAGGGTTAATGACAATTTAGATCCTGAAATCAGGCATTAAAGTGAAAAATGTTATTTTCATTAGAAAAGTCAGTTAAGTCACATGTGTCGAGCATATGCTTAACGAAATGGATTAGTTTGAAATGAATATAGATTGTAAGGGGTTTAATTGAAAATTATAAATTTAAGCATTACCCTAACCCTAAAATCAATTCAGGAAATTCAAAGGAAAATCCCCTTTTCTCCTATCTTCTTCCACCTTCATCGCCTTCCGTCCCCGCTCCCCTTACTCTTCCTCCTCATATATATCTTTATCCAACACAGTCATGTCGTCCCTTCATCTTGCAAACTTGTTAAAAGCACCAGCGCGCCACCAATAATTTCGGCACCATCGCCACTGGTCTCTCCTTTCCGACGCCATCTTCACTCCGGGGACCTCTAAACTTCTTGTTCTATTGAATCATAGTAGGTAACCTACTAATGTGCTTTGTATTTTGTATAATTTCAATTCGTTGAATTGGTGGCTGTTATTTCCAAATCATTAGCATATAACTAATGTGCTTTGTATTTTGTATAATTTCAATTCAAAATTGGGATCAAGATTTTGAGCAGTTGGTGAGTCTGACCCAAAAAAATAAAAAATAAAAAATTACTACTAATTAACTAAATTATGAAAAATTAGTTTTAGAAATAATTATTTAATAATGTTAATATTTATAATAAATCTATACTCCATCCGTCCCACTCGAATTATAACAAATTTCCATTTTGGGTGTCCCATTCGAATTAGGACAACCGAAAAATAGAAGTGTTTTATTTAATGGGACCCACATTCACACTCACAACAACTTTCCATTCATTATTCTCTACCCCACTTTCTATCTCCTACTTTACTTTCCATACTCACAACACCTACTCCACTAACATTTTTTTCTTAATCCCCGTGCCCAACCCAAAAATCCTAATTTGGGTGGGACGGAGGGAGTATATATTAAAAGCTGAGGCGGAGGGATGCAGATTCCATACTCACAACACCTACTCCACTAACACTTTTTTCTTAATCCCTGTGCCCAACCCAAAAATCTTAATTTGGGTGGGACGGAGGGAGTATATATTAAAAGCTGAGGCGGAGGGATGCGGATTCGCCACGTGGAATTTTTTTGCTAAATGTTGCTTTTGGTGAAGCCATGTCATTAACCTTTAGTGACTTTTGATATTCTTTTTATTAGCTAATAATATTAGTTAAAGATATTAGTTATTATATAGGTTAACTATTACTATTAATAGTACTCCCTCCGTCCCGGACTAAGGTTCTTAGTTTGATTTTACACGGAGATTAAGAAAAAGTAAACGTTATGAGTATGAAAAGTAAAGTAGGAGAAAGTAGGAGAGAGAAAGTGGGTAGAAAGTTTTTGTTGTGAGAATGACAGGTGGGTCCCATTGTCCATTTTAGATAATAAAACAACTAAGAACCTTAGTCTGGGACAAACCAAAAAGGAAAATAAGAACCTTAGTCTAGGACGGAGGGTGTATTAGTTAACCATAATAGTTACTATATAAGTTAACTATTACTATTAATCCATAACACTAAATTAACAAAATCAAACTATTATGACTTAAGCAATTACCACTTTAGTTACAATTATAGGTCATAGAATTTCAAAGAATGAGAACATGTTAAAGATCATGAAATTTACATCGAATGTATAACAATATCTTCAACGAATGAACCACTAAAGTTTACGTTCATCTAAAAACAAACCAAATATGGTATATTAACTAATCTCTACACATAAATGAATGGTCTCATTAATTTTTGATAAACGGCTTAAACTTTAACAAAACGATTTTTGATTGTTCACTCTCCTCATACTTCAACGTTATTGGCTTCCAAGTCAACCCCAATTTTTATACTGAAATTCAAATAGATAACTTCTCAAAGACATGAGTAAAATTGTTATTTGTTAGATGTATCTCATTTTCTTTTTGAATTCAATATCTAAGAAAAATAGTTTACAAATCTTTGTCATCACATTCCTTTATGTGCTCTCAATCCATTACCGTGCGGAGCACGGGCTAAATTACTATTCCCTCTGTCCCAGAGTAAGAGTCCTACTTTCCATTTTGGTACGTCCCTGAGTAAGAGTCTTATTCCTAAAATGACAAAGAATCTTTAATATTCACCCCACTCATTCTCTCTTCCATTTTACTTTTATACTCACAACACCAATCAACTCACTATTCTCTGCCACTCATTCTCTCTTCTACTTTACTTTTACACTCACAACATTTACATCGCTTCCAATATTTATTAATAAGCGTGCAAATGAGGGGTAGGACTCTTACTCCGGGACTGATGGAGTAGTAAATAAATAATTCTAATTTATACTCCATCCGTCCCACCTCAACTTGAGACTCATGTGTTGAGCATAAGAACGAGTTTTTTACCAAACAGACATGTGTACTATCAGATTATTGCAACTTCTCACTTGTACTGTCAAAACTCTCAATGTAACATGTGTACTTTAGTTTATTAACAATTCGACCGAATTTTTAAACTGGTGTTAAAAACTTAACAACATTATACAAATATTTTTCAATTTTGGTCATTAAAGTTTGTTTCTTTCCAATGCGCTCACCCCACTGACGGAATTGTCTAATTTTTTCACTCACTCACCGAAGGCCAGATACCATCTCCCTTCGGGAGCTGCCCCGTTCCTGATCTCCTTTGGCGGCTCCCCTCCAACCTCCCCGCTATCTTCTTGACCAGGAGGGGGAGCGGGGCGCTCTTCTCAGAGAGTTGCAGTTGGGTATGGCTTTTAATCCAATGAATTCCCAGACATCATTGAATAGGCCGATCCTGCAGATGGTCTTCAATCTGGTACTAAATCAGAGAAATCCACCAAAGCTTATTTAAAAGTTTGAGCATCCCTCAGTCAGACAAAAGGACTAATGGATTAATCCCTTTTCATCAGGAGTAACGAAAACAATGCCAACTCCATAAGGGTTTTTCTTTGCATCAGACTCTTTCTTTCCATCAGGACCTCTAGAGGCGCCGTCGAAGTCAATTTCCCACCCTTCCTTGATGTCTACCTGCATTACTTCTTTCTCAGGGAAATCTATCGTCAAAGGTGAGGTATCGGGGACAGGGTGTGCTGCCAAGAAATCCGCCAACGCTTACCCCTTAATAGCCTTCTGCGAGACATACTGAATAGCGAGTCAGTCAGTGAGTGCTTTCCCAAACAACGAAGAAGAAAATGAAATACGAACAACCGCGCTGGTCGTAATGCCCGAGGAAAGAATCCCGATTGTGAAGAGCTCAAGATAGAGAATGGTGTGAAATAGAAGACAGGTTGGATCCTTTTCTGGTCTTCTTTCTATGAGAGTTTGGCTTGGGAATACCATAGTTGAGGTAGTTGGTCTCGTTTTATCATGTGACTAACAATTGTACAATGTTAAACTAGTGATCTAAAAATGAAACATTACATCCTATAATCCACCCAATTTTCAGATCTGGGTTTAACTCAGAGAAATTGTGTCCCTTCCGTTTTCCTCCCCTCCGACTTAACTCGTCCCCCATTCCCATGCAAACCACCCATACGCCGCCAACCATGATTAGATTATCTGTCCGTCACCGTCTCTGCCATATATCCCCAATCGTCTTCTTCAATATCGCTAATATTGGTTGTATTGATTGTTGCAAAATCCATGGCCCCTCGCTCCAGCCATTGCACATCTCTCTCTCTCTCTCTCTCTCTTCGTGGCTATGGTTTCTAAAATCAAACTCAAATCTAGAGTTTCAAACAAATCTGTGATTTAAAATCAATTTCAAACCCTGGTCTAATATCACCGTCAATGTCACTTAACCTCGGGTCCAATTAGCCGCCGATAATTCAGTGGATTACACGTCAGACTTGAGAATAAATTCTCTGATTATTGTTAAAGTATCGTGGGTACTCAATTTACCGGGTGAGGGTTGCTTCTGGGTACTGCTTTGATGGATTTCTTGAGATATTCGAATCGAGGGTTTGAGAAATTGACGTTGGAGGAGTATCATTTTGCATTCATGTCGGCTTGTTTTGAGTATTTGTTTACAACGTGGACTTATTACGGTGGCGCGGAGCAACATCGTGGGCCGTTGGGCCTGCACGTATAACGGGTCAGCTCTGATACCATAATAAAGTCTAAGGTTCCATCCCAAAACCAATTGGCCTGATACCATAATAAAGTCTGAGGTTCCATCCCAAAACCAATTGGCAATGGGAGGAGTGGCCCAAGATTCTTACATAGTCAAGGCATGGCTTGTTAAATCCCGACGCGGAGCAACATCGTGGGCCGTTGGACCTGCGAGTGTAACGGACCAGCTCTGATACAACGATAAAGTCTAAGGTTCCATCCCAAAACCAATTGGCAATGGGAGGAGTAGCCCAAGATCTTTATATAATCAACGTTTGGCTAGTTAATTCCCGATATGGGATAATTGTTTCTAACAATAGCAGTATATATATTTATTTAAAAGTATTTTGAGAGGGAAATAAGTTGTGAGTAAGGTGATTTGAGAGTGGAAACCACAATCCAAATGTGTGATAATAATAGATGGAGTAAAATGAATAAAAAAGGAATAAAATGTACTATATATATATTTTTTAAATATCAATAAGGCTTAAAAAAAATCGGTGCACGTTGAGACGGAATGAGTACTTTTTTATTCGATGAAACTTAATTATTATACACCGCTACCAATATTTTACCACTTTTTCTAAATTTGAGTGGTGATCACCGCCACACTCAATGTTGGGTTAATGCCTTTGAATTTGGGACGCCGGGTTAAAGGATTAAACAACAGAAGAATTTTGTAATTCCGGGACGAGCACAGAAGGGGTCCGACCGGACCTAGGGAAGGACCCGGCCGGACCAGGTTGAAGTCAGAACATGGGTTTTGGAAAAAGAAGAAGATCCGACCGGGTATAGCATGGGGTGCGGCTGGACCAAGCAAGGATCCGGTCGGACCATGCCTATGACCCGGCCGGACCAGTGTCCAAACAGCAGCATGTTTTTGGTCCGATGAAGTTTCGCAGAAGGGAAGGTTTCAATTCAGTTTTGGACTTGGATTCCAAGTTCCTACCAGATTTTGAGATAAACTTTGAGTGGTATAAATAGAGGCTACTAGTCTAGATCAAAATTAGCCGAAAGCCTCACACCTCAGATTGTCATAGACAAATTATTAGAGTGCTCAGAGGGATCTGTAATTTTACAGTTGCACAGTTAGGAATTTTGTGATCAAAATTCGTGCAGCAGTAATAGTGTGATCTGTTGGGTTTTGCATAATCAAACGCAGCGAAATAAACCCAAAAGCCTAGATCCATTCAAGATGATTAAATTAATACAAGGTGAATTTAGAATACTTACCGTGATGGAGCTTTAAAATTTTTCTGATCTTCAATCTATGTCCTTCGTGCTTCTTTGAATTACGAACGCAGGAACACGAACAAAAAGATGATTAAGCAATCACCTTCTATGGATATCCACACGCGAACAAATATCAACCAAAAGACATACAATGAATCGGTAGCATACTCGTAGAGTTTGCCTTTTTGTTTTTGTAGAGAAGACGATCATGTGGAGCAATTGAGAGTTGACCCAAAAACAAATCCGTGAGCTGGGCTAAAAGCGGACAATATCTTATTAATGTGGAATTGTGGGGTAGTTGCGGACTCGCGGTCCCAATGGCGTCGCAAAGAACAGAGATCTCATTAGCCTTCTTCAACAAACCAGACCGCCGTTTAGAGAAGGTCACTTCCGATTGATTTTGTTCTCGATTCTCTTCAACTGCACTCTCCCTCCCCATTTTCTTCTCAAACACTTATCTTAATTTTAGTACAAGAAAAAGAAACAGAAACAGAGAGAGAGAGAGAGAGAGAGAGCTGCGAGAGAGCTCTCTCTCTAGACAAACTAATGCCAATTACAGATATTTCGAGTACTATACCAATATGAAAACGATAACGCAGCCCCAAGTATTCATTATGGAGCATATAACCTCTCTCTAAAAATAAGTATTCTTTCCTCCCAATAGGTATTCTAATTTTTCCAATAACGAACACCAGTAAATTTTGGCAAAATATTATTGTAAATGTATTACTCCTGATTTTCTTTTCTTTGAACAATTTAGCGAAAATCTCGTGAAAAACTTGTTTTACATTCACTTTAGTGCGAAACGTAATTTTCATCTCTTATTGAAATCCCGTTTGTTCTATCTCTTAATGTAAAACATGTTTCTTATAAGACTGTCTCTAAAATTTATCAGTAATAATTTTTAAGAATTTCATTGAGATGATAAGATCATTAATATTTAATCAATACTCCCTCCGTTTCATGTGAATTGAGACTTATTTCTCTTTTCGTCTGTTTCACCTCAATTGAGACTGCCCAAAATGACAAAACTTGTTAATATTTTTTATTCACCCAACCCCTCCCATTTAACCCCACTAATTCTCTCTCTTCATTTTCCACCACTCATTTTATCCAACCAACACTACTATTTACCCCACTCATTATCTCTCTTTATTTTCCACCACATATTCACTACTTTCTCTTAATTATTGTGCCCTTTTTTTTGTCTCAATTCACACGAAACGGATGGAGTATTTGCTTGTATTGACCATACAAAATCAAATAATTTCGAGACTTTGACGTATTTCTTATTGGTATTATTATTTGATGACACTGAGAAAAATAAAATTAAAATTGTTTAAATAAAATAATACTCTCTCTGTCCCATTTTAAGAGTCAAAAATTTCCTAGAAAAGTTAGTGGATAATTGTTGTGAGTATGACATGTAGGACCCACTTTCCATTTTAGGATTTTGACTCTTAAAATGGGACGCACAACGCATCACTTTTTCCTTAATTCTTGAACCCACTTATTTTTTTACTCTTAAAATGGGACGGAATGAGTAGACACTTATGAAAAAAGAAGGGCATTGTTGGCACTCACGAGATTGGATATAGTTAATAGAAGTAACTGAGTATAGTAACTTCATGTAAAATTGAACACTCAATTTGAGATGGTCGAAGTAGTTATATATTACAACTTTTTATTTTTGAAATATTAATTGTAACTTTTAAAATTCAGCAACTTCAACCGAACATTGTTTTCTTTAACAAAGTACTCCATCCGTTTCAAAATATCTGTCGCTTTAGACTTTTTCACACATATTAACAATACTCACAAGTCACAACCATAGGACATAGATACTTGGTGTTGATGTACCCTGTATCTAAAGTTGTTGTAGCATAGTGGTAAGTGATTTTGTGTACTCCCTCCTTCCCGGACTAAGATTTTTAGTTTGACTTTACACGGAGATTAAGAAAAAATAAATGTTGTGAGTATAAAAAAGTAAGTAAGAGAAAGTAGGAGAGATAAAGTGGGTAGGGAGTTTTTGTTGTGAGAATGACAAGTGGGTCCCATGGTCCCATCGATCTCGGTTTTGGACCAATCCAGTGTAGCTGTAGCAGCAAACTCCTCCAGTTTCTTTATCAAGGCAGCGCTCCAATCAGGACGATGAACCACCTTAGGCCTGACGGGATGTCTGTCTGGACCTAGGAATTCCCAACCCCGGCGGCTCTCCACCTTGATGACGTGTCTATTCCAACCCGTCACCTTATTCACGACACTCGAGATAGGAACCATGAGCTTGGGTTTGTTGGGCTCAGACTTGATGGTTATAGTTCTAGTAGAGGAATTGTAGGATGATTGGAAGAAATGATAAAAAGCGGACATACACGGCTCGAAGCCGAGACCACGACAGAGAATTACGAAACCGGTAAGGTACCTAATTGCATTCGCACCCAGATGGGCCGGCACAATGTTCCATCCTTCTATGAATTCATTAATAAAGGGATCAAGGGGAAGCCGGAGGCCAAGTTGGAACTTCTTATAGAAAAAGGGAAGGAAGGCATCATCATAATAGAACTGCTTAACCTCGGCATCAGACGAGAAGGGTTGGGCTTTGCTGTAAAATAATTTGAATTCCTGCCTATCCACTCCAAAGTTGTCATAAAGATCCTTAATCACCAATGGGGTGTCTAGGCCGATTTGATCCCGAGGGACCCGCCCCATCTCGACCTCTCCTGGAGGCCACGGCTTCATCACCAAACCGGTCAACTATCCTCCCAGAAGCACCTTCCTCGGCCATACATGCAGCAACCAAGGGGTTAGAATCATCCCGTGACAAGGACGAGGTGACCTCCCCCCCCCCCCTGATTCAACTTCTGGGGTCGAGGAAGGACCCTCAAAACGAGATCGGAAAACCGATTTATCCTTAACATAATGAAGAAAAATGTGTTGCACGAGGGCGTCAAAGGTATTGTTGGTCCCAGAAGGGCAACAAGGGTATGAAAAATGCTAGAGGGGGGGGGGTGAATAGCGTTTTAAAATTCTTTTCAAACCCATTTGTAAATCAATGGCAAATACGCACGACTCTTAATTTGGCTAAGTATAGCGTGCAACAAGAGTGTGAGATGCACAGCGGAAATTTAAAGCAATCACTTATGCGCAGGGAGATGCGCAGAAGTGTAAATACGCACGCACTAAGATTTGGTTTAAAGAGTTGCGCAAAATGGAACTAAGGCAATAAGCACACAAACACAATTCAATCTGCGCAATAAGATCTACAAGATCAAACAAAGCAATATATCAGAAATGATTAATGTAGAAAGCAAAGCAGATTATAGAGACAAGTTATTTGGAGAGGTTCGATCGGGAAAAGATCTACGTCCTCTACCAAGATGGTTAGTCTTGGATTTCTAAAGAAGATCGTATTATGAGAGAGTGCTACAAGTTACAACAATTTAGAACAAACAAACTCAAAGATCTATAATCTATGAAAGAACAAAATCCTAGACAATAACCGGTGTTTCTCTAGAAGTATGATCGATGAGATCGGAACTTCAAAAGGTGTGTGTGTGAATCAGAAAAAATCTGGGCTCTTTGAAATCTATAAGATGGAGAGCACAAGATTCTGGTGATACAAGGGCTGTTTAGGATCTGGGCTTGGATGAGTATGAAGGTGAAGGTTGTTAATGAGAATTCTGGAAATGAGCAAGCAATCTTCAAATCTTTAAACTTTTTCTTTGGAAGCAAAAGCACAAGCAACTTGGAAAATGAGGAAGAGCTGGCTATTTATAGTGGAGCTCCAAGAACTAGACGTTGGGGAGCTTCAGCAAGGAGGATGTGCTGTCGCAACGTGATTGGTGCGCAGCTGTCCTTTATAGCCGTTGGAGACAGCAAGTTGGCAGACTTCAAATTTCTTCTAGAAGGATGACAGCTGTCTTCTTTTTGAATTTCAAACATGAGGCGCGTCTCCATCTACGTTTATGCTGATTGTGCATGTTTTGTCGTTTGTCCACATCAGCACTTTGACTCATTCCAATAAGCGTACCTTTACAAGACGCTTTCCAAGCTGAACAAATGTGAGGTCAGAAACAAGAGAATTGACTAGGGCAGATCTGAGTTGCGCATGAAATCCATGCGCATTGATGTGCGCAGAGGGTGCTGCGCATGAGGGTCATACGCATCATACTTAGGCATTTGCACATGTGACCTCAAATCCAAAGCTTCAGCCCTACATACTAAGCCTAGTCTATAAAGAGGACTTAGCTAAAAATTGAAGTTATAAAACTTCTTACATAGGGTCCTAAAGTCCTTAAACTCAACTTAGGTGATGGTATCAATTAATTCTAACATAAGTAGGAGGGTTAAGTAATAAGCATACCCAACAGGTATTAAGAAGCACTATGCCATCCGTACTACCACTAAGAGCTCTTGGGGAAAACAAACCGGATGGATACCTAACATCGTCCCTGGGGGTCTTATTCAGAAACAACAGGTCACCAATCGACATTAAAGACAAAATTTTCCATATCCCCTCCGACAGCATATATATCCTATTATTTCGCTCATAGAAGTCGTACATGATGTAGGGATCAAAATTGGGGGTATCATACATAAAAGGAAAAGAGGAAAGCTATCCTATAGCTACGGTACACTCAGAATCAAAGTGAAAAAGTATAAAAGCTTGAAGCTTTACAGTTCTAAAACCCTAACAATGGCAGAAATAGCAGAAAGGGCGAAAAGGGTCGGAACAGTACCTTGGTCGGAAATGTAATCGGAGAAAAAGGGTCAGCGGACGGCGCTAACAAAGATGATCAGAACGGATTAGGGAGACTTACAACGGAAATCGATATCTTCGAAGGCTCGCCGGTAAGGGATGCACTGCCCTCTTGGGTAAAAATTTGAAAATGTGGAATTTCGAGGGCTTTCGGGCGTGTATATAGGACGGGTCGAAAGATTACGGTTCGGGTTTGACCCGATTCTAACCCACGATCCATGGGTGGCACGTACATCCGGGAACCTTCCATGTCTCGCATTTAATGGGCCATGTTTTCGAGGTGAATGTCCCATCATTAAAACACGTGCGCCGTTCGAGATAAAGGGGAAGGATGAACGATTGAAGTGACTCAACTGCCGTTTGAAAACATGAACAGACTACCAACGTCAAGTTGACACGTGGTATGTCGAGGTCGATGTTGAGAAAAAAGAG
Source organism: Campanula takesimana (assembly GCA_026119855.1). Taxonomy (NCBI): domain Eukaryota; kingdom Viridiplantae; phylum Streptophyta; class Magnoliopsida; order Asterales; family Campanulaceae; genus Campanula; species Campanula takesimana. The sequence goes on along the minus strand of JAOWBW010000254.1, from coordinate 361,050 downwards.
GTGTAGCGTCTAAACCGGCATCATACAGAATAGCACACCGAGTATTTAGGATGACATATCATGCCGAGTGATTAGGTCGAGGTGGAAAGGTTCATTACATGGACGCAACCGACATTCCCAATAACTTTGAGGAATAAGACGAGGTCGAGATGAAGATGAAACTTAAGTCGTGCCGGAGTCAATCGATACACAGGTTCATGAGGGGGTGCAAGCCAAGTTAAAGATGCAAAGCAAAGTAAGTAGATCAGAAACAATGGTGACAGAAAAGATAAAATCCCATTATATGCAAGCAAAAGACCCCCACAAACAGGTCAGGGGACTGGCCTATACAAAATCAAAAGAGAAACTGGTTGGTCATACTAACTAAGAGATTCAAGAAAGATCACAATCTTGATCTTGGTCTTCATCTTCTTCTTCCCATTCTTGATCTATGTCATATCCCTGGTCATCAGCATCAACGTCATCATTGTCTTCATCATCGTCCTCATCCGTATCCTCTTCATGGTCTTCGCCATCATCTTCGTCGCCATCATCACCATCGGAAAACTCATTCTCACTGAAGATTGGGTCAGGCTCTGAGAATTCTTCATTACTGTCGGACGGTGACTCCTCCGCCGGAAAAAATGAGCGTTTCTTCGAGGAAAACGTGGAATCACCGCTACTTGACGAATCTGAATCGTCAGTCTGATTTTCTGTATCGGAATCCACCTCTTCCGGTAATGCGTCGTCATACACTCTTTTTGGTGCCATCTGAAGGTTTCTTGAAAGATCTTGAAGGAAAAAGAAGGACCAAATTTTGGCGAACAAAATACCAAGGGGCGGATTATATATAACCCCAGAATACAAAGGGGTAGTGGATTTACTTCAGTCATAATGGAGGAGCAATTAATGAAGGTTTTCGTTTTCCAAGGTGAATAATGATTTCACCTGAAATAAGTTAAGATGAGGTCAGCAAATCTAAAGGAATAAGGATTTGGCGGCTGACTATCAAATCAACAATAAATGAAGTTGCAATAAATGAGCAGTCCAGTTCCTACTCGCCAAAACCGAGATAGAAACTCGGGGGCCACTGAGCAACATAAACCGACTTGGTTAAATGGTACTCATAAACTCTGGGCCCACACACCTAAAAGGCCCATCTTGTTATCTCCTTTCCAAACCTTTAGTTTTGCGCTTATAAAGAAACCGGTGGAAAAAAATTCGAAAAAAAACGTTTAGGGAGAAAGTTATGTTAAAAAAAAAACACTCATTTAGGGACAAAGATTTCTTGAAAATGGACACTCATTTAGGGACAGAGGGAGTAGTATGTTTTCTAATAACTATACGAGGATTCAAGTGTTAGCTGATTTTTAATCATTTTGAAATTAAAGATTGTTGTTTTTGTTTCTGTATTATATTTTCCAATAAATTAGTGTCTTTGCTTTAAAAAAAAAAATCCAATTAAGAGGGATTACTTTAGGATGAAATAAGAGTAGAAGATATTATATGTTGAGAAATTATATACTCTCTCAGACCCATTTTAATGGACACGAATTTCTTTTTCAATTGTTGTGAGTATAACACGTAGGACTCACTTTTCCATTTTAGGATTTTGACTCTTAAAATGAGACACAATTTAAAAAAAAAAATTGACTCTTAAAATGGGACAGAGGTAGTATTTTTTTATTCTTAGTAGAAAACAAAAAGTGTAAATATTTATTTAGAATGAAGTGAGTAATAATAGCAAAGCTCAAAATCCATTAAGTGTACAATAAGAAAAAGTGATGTGTTGTGAGTGTTGATGGTTGGGTAGGAAAAAAAAGTGGGGTAGTTATTTTTTTTTGAGAAAGGAACAACAAATTTAAAAGGGTGGTTAGTACAAAACTTAATAGCATTGGCTAAAGAAGGAATGTGGGGCAGTGTTGTGTGTTGTTCCACCAAAAATGCACTCCTTTTACCAAAAAAAATAGTAACATTGTACCAAAAATGTACTCCAAAGCCATTATTAGTGTAGTAGCTCGAGAAAGTTAAAGATACGGAGTACTACATATGCTGTGGATATAATCTGAGAAGGGTCTTCTTCTTTTTACCCTCAGATTTAGCGGGTTTGTAAAACCAGGGTGGTTTCATTATTAGTGTTGTCTTATTTTGATTGGTTAGAGTTTCTATTTAGTCCTTGGTTGTCTCCTGGGAGTGGGACCACTTCGTACGAGATGATAGGTCCATATGATTGCCGACATGTCAAAAGTAATTTTCAAATCTTCGCTGATACGATGGTATAGGGCAACCTCATCATGTAGTATCTCTTCGGTGTACTCATCTTCGATTCGAAATATTATTATTTAAAAAAATACTCCATCCTTCCCATTTTAAAAATAAAAAAAATGATTGGGTTCAAAATTAAGGAAAAAGTGATGTGTTGATAGTAGGTGGGTAAGAGAGAGAAAGTGAGGTAGAGAAGAGTTAGTGGATAATTGTTGTGAGTATGGCATGTAGGACCCACATTCCATTTTAGGATTTTGACTCTTAAAATGGGATAGAGGGAGTACTCGTTTCAGTGTAAAGTTTTTATTTTGATTTTACACATAGATTAAGAATAAGTAAATATTGTGAGTATGAAAAGTAAAATATGAGATAGAAAGCGATTATGGCGTTTTTGTTGTCATAACAAGTGGGTCCCATTGACTATCTATATTACAATACAAAGCAAGAATAACCGTTTTACAAAGAGAAGCTGAGATTGCTTCTCAAAATTTGATCGGACGGCCTAAGTTGATCCTAATAACCCACTCCCATGAAAACCGTCAGACAGTTAACTCCCTCAAGTAACCTCCTCACCTTTGTTAACTTACGGTGTATCTTTTCTCCTCCCACTACTCGACTTAAAAGTTAATGTGATTTTGGGTTATGTAAAAGAGGAAATTGGGTTGAGGTTAAGGGTTTTATGTGAGAGGACAAAATTAAATGGGATTCTTTCTTCCTTTTCATACTGTCACCGTGCCAGTGGCACGGGTAAGAATACTAGTTTTAAGTAATAAAGCAACTAAAAACTTTAATATGCAAGAGACAAAAAAAACTTTAAACTTTTTTAAGCACTTTTTTTTTTTTTTAGAAAGTTTGTATCATAGCATTTAAGGCAATTGTTATCGTGTTACAAACTCCTATCAAGTCTATTACAGATCTATTGCCCTATCTATTACAAATTCCTATATTGGAATCTATCATAGTGATACTTGCCGCTCTAGAAATCTTCTCGTAGACGTTAGACGTCCTCGCACCTATCTGAATGATCACCAGTTGGCACAAACTCCCCTATATAAGGGGTACCCTCTCCGGGCTGAGCAGAAACACAAGTTCTCCAACAAAGTGGAGGCCACTTAATTATTGGGGAGGCGAACCTGAGACCTCCAACAAAGTGATACTTGCCGCTCTAGAAATCTTCTCGTAGGGAGGCGAACCTGAGACCTCCAACAAAGTGGAGGCCACTTAATTATTGGGGAATGGGGAGAAGGGGAATCGAACTTGGGACTTCCCGAAGGAAATCTCAAGCCCATACCACTCGGCCAATGAAGGCTTGTGTACTTTTTTAAGCACATAGAAAACGCATTTTTCATAATATCAACCCCTACTATTATTATTTTTTGAATATGCTAGTATTGAATATACTTCATCCGTTACTTGTGTGTTGTTAATGTTTTTAATAGACGTGTACTTATTTACTCCCTCCGTCCCAAACTTATTGCTACTTATTTCCGTTTTAGACGTCTTATATTTATTGCTACTTACCCAAAATGTCCAATTTTCTCTCTCTTACCAACTCACAACAACTATCCACTAACATATTTTTTCTATTCTTCCCACTCAAAATACTTTTATAACATATTTTCTTAATCCTCGTGCAATTACTTTTAGTAGCAATAAATATGGGACGGACGAAGTATACAGTGTAAACTCCCTATGTCTCAAAAAGTTTGGTCAACATAAATAAACTTTGACTAAATATTAACGTCGATCTAATCATTATAGTGAAATTAAAAAATTTGTAATTAAAAAATCATTAAGTGATTTATTTTCAGTAACAATTTTTAAAATCTCATTGTGATCACTAGACAATGTTTGGTTAAAGTTCATTTATATTGACCATAAAAAATCATATGAGACAAACTATTTTAGACAAAAAGAGTATTAAAACTATATTTATTTAAAATATACTATTGATTTTAGTTAGGTTATAAAAATGAAGGAAAACCATTATGGACCAGTAATAAATAACCACCCACCCAACCAAAAAAAAAAAAAAAAAAAAGGCTTCAATTAGCCCCTACTTATACAAGTGAAATAAAAAAAAAGTTCGGAGGGACTAATGGGAAAGAAAAAAAAAAAAAATACTTAAATCTTGGTTGGTTGCACAGACTACACACCTAGTCAACGCCAGCCCAATGTTGGCCCAGAAATCTGCGAATTTCAGCTATTGTGAAAAGAGGAAGACTTGTGTGAGACGGTCTCACACGGTGAGACGGATCTTTCTCACGCGTGAGACCGTCTCACACAAGTTTTTGTCTTGTGAAAATACATGGACCCATCACTATCAGCCCCAGTTGACTAGTTCAACTTGAAGTTTTACGTTTCTTTCGATATACTCCCTCCCTTTCTCCCGAAAAGTTAGTATTATGGTCAACATATAGAATTTTGACTAAACATTGTTGTCGATCTAATTATTCTACTAAAAAGTGAACATGGACTAACTTTCTGGGATAGAAGGAGTAGGTCAATTGTACAAACCCAATCTCTCAGTCACAGCAACAACAAATTGAACTTCACAAACAAAAATTAAATGTATCTGCTGCTAAGCTTAAGAAATGGAAGCATGGTGGCTCAAAATGAAATATTCAAGTTACTGGGGAAATAAAAAGTGTACATTATCTAGCAAAAAAACATGCATGGTTCAAAAATAAAGACATAAAAAGGATGAGCATCTAATCATCATCAGCAACAGGAGGAGGAGGAGCAGCAGCAACGGGGTCAACAAAGCTGGGCTTGAAGACGCGGGCATTGAACCCATGAGAAAAGTAGGGGATGCTGTTCAACATTTTAAATGGTTCGTCCGTCCCTGGAGAAAACCTCGTTAACCTATCCGGATCCTCTCTCCAGGTAGTAAGCCTAGCAATATATGAACCAACCCCCACCTGGCACAACGTTTCATAGTGTATCTTTTTAGTCCATCTCACCCCGGTATCATGCAATTCTTCCATTTCAAAAGAATATTCCCCATTTCTCTTCGCCAGCACCCATTTCCTCATTAATCTCCTTTCATGCTCGATTAAAATCACCCTCCCCTCTATGTCCAACATCTCCACAAAAGGCTGAGTCGAGAAATTGTAAGGGAAATGAACTATGTCCATCCCTTCAGAGCTGGAATCCATCCACCAAGAGAATGGAAAGCGTCCATATATTCCCAATCCCGGATTGCCTCTGAATGAATTGCAAGTAAAAAAACCTTCACAAAATAAAGCCTGATAAGCATGTCCGTCAGGTAATCCGCAATTCATTATTTTCCAAGAAGACTGTCCGAGTGTTAGAATCTCCAGCCTTCTCACCTTGTGACCTCGTTCAAATCTATAATGCCTCACCAATTTGTACTTGCCACTCCTCGAATCAAAGCCTAAACTCACCACATAACTCGTGAGTAAGCGTTTAGGCTCAGAAATAGGGAGGGTAACATACCTCTTGAATGATGGAACGAGAACTTAATTCTGGGTCACTCATGATTGTATTTTACTGGCGATTCTGCATTTGTAAACAAACATTTTTAGTAAAATTCCTCTACATAACAAGAACTTCATCAGGAAAACAGAACACAAGCAGTACTATAAAGCAATTATGCATGAGATTGACCAAACCAAGGATCTTTAAGGAAACAACAGTTAAAGCTGTTCAATCATTTTACAGCGGTTCATGGCTCTTTCAAAATTTGTACATTTTGAGAAGAATCATGCATAATCAGAAGCAACTTGTTCAAGATTATTTAAAATTTAAATTATGACAAAAACAAGTGGAAAGCCCTCAAGATTAGATTGCCCAACTAGATCTGCATGAAGCATAAAATACCTTCTAAAACGGTACAGATTTGGCAACTCTAGCATGCATATACTATCACATAAATGAACACCGCAAATCCATAATCCATTTTTTCTCTAGGAGGCTCAAAACCTTGGAAATTTAAGGAAAATGAGAAGGGACACAAAATCAAGCCTCTTTTTGGTGGGAAGATCATATAAACACATCTAATGAAGAATGATTTTTTTATGCGAACAAAATGCATGACACCATCACATATAAGGTTCTAGACAGACACAAAGCAAGTTGAATGGAGAAAAAAGTTGTACCTGAACAAAAGAGATTTACTGTATGAATGTAAACACCAACACTGTGAGCGTAAGAAAAAAAATATCAGCAGAAACACAAAAATAGACAAGTCAAATATTCATTTAATTAATATGCAATCAAAATCAGAATATACACACAGAGCATCTTCTGCATCTAAAAAAAATATATAACACACACATATATACATAGATTCTTACTAGCATGTTACGGAAGAAAATGAAATGATACATAAAAAACGTGATCTGTTAAAAATAATTTCAAAACTTCATGTCCTAAGCAATAATTTAGATTAAATAATGAAATAAAGCATTAAAAAAAAACACACGCACACAAAAAAGACAAGAAATGTTTGGAACAATGGTTCAGTCCCTTGTTATCCAGAATCATCCATAACAGGGAATTGACACACCAGCATACATAAGAGTGTGTGTGCGTAGATAGAGAGAGAGGATTGATCCTAGAAAAAGCTTAACGGATTGAACCAAGTTAAAGTGATACAGATATAAGTTAAGATGGCAAGAAAAAAAAAAGAGGCAAGGTTTAATCATAGAAAAAATCAGTGTAAATAGAAGAATTGATATGACCAATCAATCATTCAATCTCATGCTTGAGTCAGTAGAATAAATGTGTGTCAGTGTGTCCAAACCCCAGAAGCACATAACTTATCATACCACAAATACATGGGTGCACACACATACACACTGGCATACATGTAGAAAACTCAACCTAGGAAAAACAGAAGATATTGAACCGAGTTAAAATGGATACCTGAGAAACGAGAAGATGTGATACGGTCAGAACTCAACAGAAACGAGCAGAAGTCTGACAGACAGAACAACCGAAAATGTCTGCTCAATCTTCACAAAACTCTCAAGAGATTTTGTGTCTTTTATTTGTGAAAAATAGAGACCTCATCAGCTTTTATATAATCCCCTCCCTCCCCAGCCTGGGGCATTTTTGTCTTTTTAACCTATCAATTGCTTTACATTTCTCTCCCTTTCAAACGCAATCCGACACACATCCAACCTTGTTTAAACCTTCAGATAACATACTAACTACTTTATTTATTTCTGTATATTCGCTTTTTCAGGAAAGTCATTGACTCCTTTTTAAAATACAGGTAATGTTTACACATAACAGAATGCATTACAGTAACTAAATATATGTCTGATTACAGTTACATTTAAATGCATTCTTATCTCTTAACATACTAACCACTTTCCATTACATGTAATCTGATCTCCTAACATAATTTACTCTAAGATGGAGAAATGAAATGAAATGAAAATTCCCACAATATGTCATACTAATCCAAGAAGTCACAACCTTTATATAAGGGATGTTTTTACACCCAAAAAGCCCAACTTTTAATTCTTTTTGGAACACATCCGTGTTCAAGCCATTGTGCATAATCCACAACCCAATGACCATGAATTTTCCTGCAAAAAGAGCAAACTAATTATAATCAAGCATTAACAGTGTGTGAGAATTCAAGCGTTCAATATATTTTTATTGCGATCAATTACTTGTTTAACAGGGTATATGACTACTCTGGTGCACATCACTAAGAACGCATTGCCTCGTGTGTTTTGGTAGTGTCATCGAAGGATAAAACTAAGTGCAATGTGTCAACAATTACGAGTAAAGAACCATGATCTTGATATATAAGTAGAACGAGATCTCCAGTTGATGAGTAAGATATAAATGCATCCATAACAAGCTGTTCCCAAGATAAATAAAACACTTGTTCCATATTCTATGAAATGTATTCAACTATATTCTTAAAGTTCCAATATCGGAAGTCACTAGCAGATAAAAAGAATTACTCGTCCATTATAACTTACTTCAAGCAGAATGACTCCAGTTAAGTATGCACGACCTAAACTAAAAATACCAAAATTAGTTGCAGATCAAAGGGACTACAGTACAAGTTACTCCCTCCGTCCCAAATAAAAATCAAAATTACCTTCTATTTTAATTAGTTTTCATCAAACCCCCCCCCCCCCCACCCACCCACCCAAAAAAATGTCAGTATTTCCAAGATTTATATTCAAAATCTCCATTTTGTATGGAGATGTGATATTAATCTAATGCATTACACTAGAAAATACTCCCTCTATCCCAGCTCACTTGACACGTATTTCCATTTTGGTCTGTCCCAGCTCACTTGACACTTCCCAAAATAGCCTACTTTTTATAATTTTATATTCACTCTACCCCACCACTCATTCTTTATCATCATTTTCCACCACTCATTTATTCAACCAACACTACTATTTACCCCACTCATTCTCTCTTTTCATTTTCTACCACACATTTTCCTTATTTTATTATTTTTCCTTAGTTATTGTGCCCACCTCTTGGGTGTCAAGTGAGGTGGGACGGAGGGAGTATATACTACAGTAGCTTGCAACAACAACATAGTCTTAGTCCCAAAATGATTTGGGGTCGGCTATCATGAATCGTAATATATGCAATCGTCAATGAAAGAGGTGTGGTAAAAATGTTAAATGTTTGACTTGTCAGGTGCAACTCTTTTTGGTCAGGAGGGAGTAAAGGAATGTCTACATAATAGCTAAAGTGTAATGTTTACATCAAATACTAGATGTCCCCACAAGATAACAAGCACAAGTATTCATACATACCTTATCTAAAGGAGAGATACATGTACTTGCAATCAAAAGGAATAAACAATTCTAGGCAGGAATGCATATACATCATAGATTACAGTAGACATTATCAACGGCAGAGAATATGGATATTATAAATGGTAAAGATTATGGATTTCAAATATAGAAGATTATAACTGAAGATATGCTAATAATTCAGTATCATATTTAGTGTATTAATTGTATAGCTGTAGATATATTCTTAGTTAGGAATTAGCTGATTATCAGCAGTGTATATTTCTTTACCAAAACTAGGTTGTACATATACTATATAATGGAAAGGATCTTGAAGAGGAGAGGTATTCAGACAAAAACTTGTCATGGCATCAGAGCTACTATTGGCATTTTTTTGAAAGTTTCTGAGTATTATTCTGGGTTGATCAATTCTTTGATCAACAACTTCGATCTAGAGATTTTCTTGGTCAATCACATTGTGGTTGACAGTCATTTTTGTTGAAATTTCTGGTCTGCTTTCATTTGAGAATGTCAACAGAGAATTTCGTCGGAAAGCTCCCTACGGAGGCTTTGGGTATCAAATTTACAGGAAAGAATTATGCTGCATGGGAATTCCAGTTCAGGATGTTCCTAAAAGGGAAGGAACTCTGGGGTCACATTGATGGGACTCGTCCTGCTCCTACAGATGCTACTGAACGTGCTAAATGGGAGACAATGGATGCTAGAATAATTTCTTGGATTTTATCATCTATTGAAGGCCATATGGTGAACTTACGCTCATATGATGCATCAAAAGAGATGTGGGAGTATCTGCAGCGGGTATATCATCAGGACAATTCTGCGAGACGCTTTCAACTTGAACTTGACATCAGTAACTTCATCCAAGGTAATCTCTCTGTTGAGCAATATTATTCTGGCTTTATTGATCTTTGGAGCGAGTATTCTGGCATTATTTATTCTAAGTTATCGAAAGAGGCCTTAGTCAGTCTTCAGGAGGTGCATAAAGTTAGTAAGCGAGATCAGTTTTTGACGAAACTGAGACCAGAATTTGAGTTTGTACGGGCTGGATTGCTAAATAGAAATCCAGTTCCTTCGTTGGATGACTGTCTTGCTGAATTATTGCGTGAAGAACAAAGAATGGCAACACAGGTTGTTCTCGGTGGGTCCAAGGAATCTGAAGTTGTCAATATTGCTTACGCTGCTCAAGGGATTAATCGAGGCAAAGGATCTCCTCAGTGCTACAGCTGCAAGGAATTTGGGCATCTTGCTCGCAATTGTAGTAAGAAATTCTGCAACTACTGTAAGAAGAATGGACATATTATCAAGGAATGTCCAACACGTCCTGATAATCGAAAAGCACAAGCCTTTCAAGCAGCCGTTTCCAGTTCTCCTACTGCTAGTTCGACATCTACAACAACCAACACTAATCAGACTACTCTTACTCCAGAAATGGTGCAACAGATGATTTGCAATGCCTTCTCTGCTCTTGGACTTCAGGGTCAAGGTAAACTTATCTCTTCTTCTTGGTTTGTTGATTCAGCAGCATCAAATCATATGACTGGTTCATCTGATTTCTACAACAGTATTCTGGTAGACAGAGTATTCAGGTTGCTAATGGCAGCAATCTTCCGATTACTGCCATTGGGGATATTGGACCCATAGTTATTAAAGGCCCTAGGCGCACCAAGGCGCAAAAGGTGTGCCCGGAGCCTAGGCGCAAGGCGGGCGGGCGCCCGGGTGACGATGCCCGCAAAAATGCCTTAAAATACTAAAAGTATAGTATACATTATACAACATCAAGATAAGCAATAAAGCAAATGCAAGTAATAAATCAAACATACGTTATACTCCCTCCGTCCCACCTCACTTGAGACTTATTTCCATTTTGGGTCGTCCCACTTCACTTGAGACTCCCTAAAATGGCCATCTTTTTATAATTTTATATTCAATCTACCCCACCCACTCATTCTCTCTCTTTATTTTCCACCACACAATTTATTCAACCAACCTACTTTTAACCTCACTCATTCTCTCTCTTCATTTTCAACGACACATTTTACTTATTTTATTCTTTTTCCTTAGTTACCGTGCCCACCTCTTATGTCTCAAGTGAGGTGGGACGGAGGGAGTAAGTCATAAAAGAAACAAACATAAATAGATGTTCAAACAAGCATAAAGAGAAGTTCAAACAGAAGGACTCTAAGTCTAAATCATAAAATGATAAGCAGTTGTTAGTTTGAAGGAGTTCCTGGTGATTGCTACTCTTATACAAAGTTATGGTGCATGTACATGAGAGAGTCATGGGAGAGGAAGAGTAATAGTCACGCATTAGGTTTTAATTACAATTTAATTGATGGTCAATTGTTGTGCCCAGAGCTAGGCGCACCCAGGCTCCAAAACTGAGCCTCTCTGTGCCCGGAGCTTAGGTGCGTGCCTAGGCGCGCCTTTAATAACTATGATTGGACCTTCTTTTCGTAATGTCTTTGTCTCTCCTGAGTTATCTGCTAATTTGATTTCTGTCGGGCAAATGGTGGATGATAACTGTGATGTGCATTTCTCTCGGAATGGTTGTCTTGTGCAGGATCAAGTGTCGGGGAAGGTGATCGCGCCTAAAGTGGCAGATTACTCCCATTGCAATTTACAGTTCCTAGAAGTTTGTCTTTAGCATCTATTGTTGTTGAAAATAAGGTTGCAACTTGGCATAAACGATTGGGCCATCCGAATGATGTAATTTTGTCTAATTTAATGAAACGCGGTTTTCTTGGTGACAAAAATAAGCATTCTTCTCATAGCGTTCATCTTGAGTGCTCCAGTTGCAAACTCGGAAAAAAGTAAAATCTTACCTTTTCGTACTCACGATAGTCACGCTAATACATGCTTTGACATCATACATTCCGATGTTAAGGGTATTACACCTGTCATTTCACATGCTCAATATAAATATTTTGTGACATTCATTGATGACTACAGTCGTTTCACGTGGATATATTTTCTGCATACCAAATCCGAGGTATTTACTGTCTTCAAAAGCTTTTTGGCTTATATCGAGAGACAATTTTCTACCTGCATTAAGGTGTTACGATCCGATAATGGTGGTGAATACACTTCAGGTGAGTTTCAATCATTTTTACAACATAAGGGTATTCTATCACAACGATCATGTCCTCATACTCCTGAACAAAACGGGGTGGCTGAACGTAAAAATCGTCATTTGTTGGATATGGTTCGAACGTTACTATTGGAGTCATCTGTTCCATCTAAATTTTGGGTGGAAGCTTTGTCCACGGCAATCTATTTAATTAATAGATTACCCTCTCAATCATTAAATTTCGATTCGCCTTACTACCTTCTTTTTGGTATGCATCCTGATTACAGTAGGCTGCATACATTTGGATGTGTTTGTTTTGTGCACTTGCCTTCTCACAAGAGGCATAAACTTTCAGCGCAATCAGTGAGATGTGCATTCATGGGGTATAGTTACTGGACATAAAGGATTTGTGTGCTATGACGCTGAAGCTAATCGTCTACGTATTTCCAAAAATGTAGTTTTCTTTGAACACCAGAATTATTTTTCATCAGCTTGTATCTCATTCCAGTAATGTCTTGCTACCAAGTTTTGATGACAACTTTATTGTCAACAAAATTTGTCTTCGTCAATTGAGCGTTTTAAACCAGATTTTGTCTATCAGCGGAGGCAACGCTCTTCACCACAAGTCCTTCCCGACACTAATCCAACAGATGATCCGGTGACTCTTCGTAGGTCTTCTCGTATAAGTCATCCTCCAGATTGGTATGGTTTCTCTGCTACTTTACCTGATACCAACGTTCCTACCTCTTATTCTATGGCAACTAAACAGACTTGCTGGGCAAAAGCAATGCAAGAGGAACTTCAAGCTCTAATAGAGAATCATACATGGGATATTGTTCCATGTCCTGCTGGTGTAAAGCCCATTGGTTGTAAGTGGGTCTACACCGTTAAACTACGATCTGATGGCTCACTTGACAGACATAAAGCACGATTGGTGGCACTTGGATATATTTGTGCTGATGTAAAAATATACCCGTGGAGGTAGAATGCACTTCAAGACCAAAAAAATACTGCAAAGAACCTAAATACTTCATGTGAAAAGCATTTAGAATGCAGCTTCAAAATCGTCTTCTAAATGCTTTTCACATGAAGTATTTAGGTTCTTTGCAGTATTTTTTGGTCTTGAAGTGCATTCTACCTCCACGGGTATATTTTTACATCAGCACAAATATATCCAGGAGTTAATTGCTTTGGCTGGACTTCAAAATGGTCGTTCTGTTGATACTCCCATGGAAGTGAATGTCAAGTACAGATGTAGTGACGGTGATCCCTCTTTATATAGAAAATTGGTGGGAAGCCTAAACTACTTAACTATTACTCGGCCGGACATTTCTTTCGTTGTTCAACAGGTTAGCCAATTTATGCAGGCTCCTACTCACCTTCATCTCGCTGCTGTTAGGCGCATTATTCGCTATTTGCAAGGAACTTCTGCAAGAGGTCTTTTCTTCCCTACGAATTCTCCTATTCACTTGGTTGCATATAGTGACGATGATTGGGCTGGTTGTTCTGACACGCGACGTTCAGTTACTGGTTGGTGCATGTTTCTTGGTGACTCGCTTGTTTCTTGGAAAAGCAAAAAGCAAGATTGTGTGTCTAAATCCTCGACGGAGTCTGAATATTGTGCTATGTCCTCTGCATGTTCCGAAATTACATGGCTTCGAGGATTGTTGGGTGAGCTTGGGTTTCCCCAAACTGATCCCACTCCGCTACATGCAGATAACACCAGTGCCATTCAAATTGCTGCTAACCCAGTATTTCATGAGCGCACTAAGCATATTGAGGTCAAATGTCACTCTATTCGTGAGGCATATGATGCGTGTGTCATCTCTCTTCCTCATATCATAACTGCCCTTCAGACTGCTGATGTGTTCACTAAGGCTCTCTCTAGACACCGACACCAGTTTCTCGTTGACAAATTGAAGCTTTCTGATCATTCAACATCAATTTGAAGGGGGATATCAACGGCAGAGAATATGGATATTATAAATGGTAAAGATTATGGATTTCAAATATAGAAGATTATAACTGAAGATATGCTAATAATTATGTATCATATTTAGTGTATTAACTGTATAGCTGTAGATATATTCTTAGTTAGGAATTAGGTGATTATCAGCAGTGTATATTTCTTTACCAAAACTAGGTTGTACATATACTATATAATGGAAAGGATCCTGAAGAGGAGAGGTATTCAGTAAAAAACATGTCAGACATGAAATAAAAGCAAAAAACTGACGAAATAAAGTTCAAAAGGACGACAGGATAGAAAGATCAGTAACAATACACATAATGAAGAGGAAACCCCCAGAAGCCACTAGCGACCAAGAAGACTCTCCCGGGGGTTGCAAAGGTTGGATTGAAGGAGAATGAACCGAAACGGCCAGGAAGATAATGGTTCTGGAGATTCTCGAATTGCTTCACTGTTCCTGGAAGGATACAGAAAAAAAAAAAAAAAAAACTATCCGGTTCACCTCTCCTAGTAGACTTCAGTTTATAATAACGATCTTCCAGTTGACATACTGTTATAAAGTAGGCATGACTGGTCTACCTAATGCCCGTATCATAGACGGCTCCGAGCACAAATGAAAACCCCTCACCTTCATTGCCTACTAATCTCCATTTTCTCACCAGAATCTTGTAATTTTCTGTTAAAACGACCCCCCCCCCCCACACACACACACACACACAATCCGCCATTTCCACGTAAGGAGTAGATGGTATGTATATGGAAAATCAAGTATTAGATACCACTCTCTGGAGTCTATTCCCAAGATAGTTATTCTCCAGACATTGTTAGCATTTTTTGGATGAACTGCAGGCAAATGACCAGGTTGCAGAATAACGCACGATACGCATGCCCATTAGGTACTGGGCTTTCAATTCTCTTCCATTGTTGATCTCCAATGGTCAGAATCCTACTGAATTTATGGTCTCGTTCAATTCAATGGTACCTAAGGATTACTGCCTTGTTCTGAATTAAACCCCAAGCAGGCCACATAGCTTGAGTACCTTCATGATGCCAGTGAGATTGGCAATCTTAACATGTAAGCTAATGAAATGGGGATCGTTAATCAAATGATCCCATTTCTTGCATGACAGTAAACTAGGATGAACTACATTGATCATTAGTTAACTCATGTTAATATAACCGCAATAACAAATGCTCTTTTCAGTTCAAAGATATGGCCTTTAACCATTGTCTTTTGTTTGAGAAATTAAGTTGGAGGGGGGGAAGTCATATAAATCATTTTGCTTAATACATATAAAAATGATTGCACTGTGATCACTTGCAAGTGCATACCAAAACATCAAAGTTAACTGTATACATATAGGGCACAAAAGATCACCAAAAAAGTACAATCCATAGAAGAAGAATTATTGTTAATGGTCAGCACAGCAAGGGAAGAAAAGTTCAATTGAGTTAAGCTTATACCTGTTGAAAGGAGACAGAGGAGAAGCTTAGAAATTTAATGGAGAACCAGCAGTCTGAGAAAAAGAAAACAAAAAAGAAAAGCACATCACAAATGTTAGAATGGTAAGATTGAAGTCCATTAAATTACAAATTTGTTAGAACTAGGGTTTTGGTGAGATGATAATCCTGGATATTTGACTGAATCATGTATAATCCACTTTCCGAATAAAGTATTTCGACCCTTATTGCCTGAGTTACACGAAATCTCTATTGGGATAAGACAATCAAACATTCTGTTTCTAGGCAAAGAAGACAGAACGAAAACTAGAGAATTGTTTGGAATTTTCCGTGCTTTCAAATGAAACCAAAATCTATTTATAAATAGATGGCAGTTAGGAGCAGTCGGTTGGCATCTAACAGTCATACTTGTTACCCAACCGTGGTGTCTTTTGGTTTTGGCGGGAAATACTGGTAGTATATTTGGAGCACCAACAAGGGGCGCTTCCCCTTGACCCCTGCTTCTTTATCGTGGTCGAAAACATGTTAACTCAAACGAGTGTGTACTCCACACTTCCCTTACTCGTATCCGAGCCTAACATGATATCGCATTGGTCTCTAGTAAATCACAATTACATAAAATAGCTGATGACACTAAAACCACAAACAAAATTTTGGTCTGGAATGCGAGTATATAGCAAGCATCCACATCAAACTGTTGATGTGTGTGTCAACAGTATGTGTGGGTGAGAAAGACAATGCATCGTAACTCATCCTAAATAACAAAAGGAATTGAATAGAGTGAAAATAAATAAATTCCCATGCGAGTTTGTCAGTGGGAAGAGAAGCATATGTGACATTTGTAAAAATATACCACTTCTTGGTGAGGTTCCCTCCCCAAAATCTTGTTCTGACATAATTCTGGCAAAACCAGCTTCATCCATGGCTGTGCTGTTAATAGAAAAATAAGTTATGTAACAAACAATGAATAAGCAAGGGGGAGTAATCAAATTGATGATTGAGATAAACAAAAAGATTAAATTGTGTAAAACAAAGGGCTGCTGTAATTACAATACAAGAGAACATAGAAATAGGTTTTGAGGGGAAAGAAATCTGGTAAAAGGGGAACACTTAAGAAACAACATAAAGGTGTATGGTCTTAGTTGATGTGGAACTAGAGAATCATTGACAGTTTTTTTTTTTTTTTAAATTCTCTTAATTATTAACTACTCTTTCCCAAACAAGCACTGTGGTAAGATCTAAATGAGAGAACCAACAATCTGAGAAAACAAAATCGGTGAAATCAGCATAAACATAAGAAATCGGTAATATCCATTCGATGTTTAAGTTTCTGGATTGTACATAAAGAGCATCTCGTAGTTCTGAAAAAAAAATCTAGAAACATACACACGAACCTACCACTTAAGAAAAGAGATTGAAAGAGTAAAAGCATGAGATCTTAAATAATAATTAGGTAAAAACAGCAATCTGAACAAACACACAAAACAAAGATCACATAAAAATGAGAAAATATTTGGAATAGTCATTCAATCTCTGACCAGGTACACACACACAACCCTTGAGGGAGAAAACACGCTGTTGTTGCAGAAGGTAGCTAATAGCTCTCTACTTTGCCTTCTCAAAATCTTTCAGTCTCGTAACTTAATTGTGGGACCTACAGATAATATAACAGTGAACAGTTGTCAGCTAATCTATATACAAACGTCTATAAAGTTTCAAATATTCCCCAGAAACTTTTTAAGAAGACAAATAAAAGATATTGTATTGACACTCCCTCTATAGAAGTATTTTATATTTCTAAGGTCCTAGATGAGTTTCAAGTTACATACTTATTTCTTTTGTATCCATAGAGAATCCCCTTATGGTACATTCCTTAATGGGAACACTACTAAAAATCCCCCACAGCCACATATCCAACTGGATTTGTCTTCAAACTAAGAAACTTCATATAGCTTATGTTTAGATTGGCCTTTCGTTTACATAATTTTTATAACTGCAGAATTAGTTTGTAATACCCGCCTCCTTCCCCTAATTATGTATTTTCTTTTTAACTCTTTAATTATTATTTGGGCCGAGCCATTAATAAAAAGTATTGGGTTTAGTTATTGGGTCGAAGTAGAAAAGCCCAAGTGATTATTTTAAGAGGAGAAGGAATCCTTTTTAGTTAGGGAATTGAAAACCCTAAACTATATAAACTCTCTAAGATCCCTAGTGTTATTATTATTTCACACAAAAGAAAAGAGAACGGGAAAAAGAGAAAGAGAGAGAGCCGCAGAGAGAGAGAGAGAGGCGGAGAAAGAGACCGAGAAAGAGAGAGAGAAGAGAAGGTAGAAGAGAGGGTGAGGGTCGGAACCGATCAAGAAGGTAAACCCAAATCTCCTTAAGCTTTTCTTTATCCCCATGGATTGATTATTAGAACACAATGATCATTGAAGTAGAACCCTAAATATTATGATGAACTAGGGTTTGGTTGAATTGAATTAAGAAGAGGAAGAAGAATGATTGTGGGGGTGTGTGTGTGTGTGTATGTATGTGACTGTGTGTGCGTGTGTGTGTGTGTGTGTGTGCGTGTGTGTGTACGTGCATGTGCAGTGTGTGTTGTGCGCACTGTGCATGTGTGCGTGCGTGTTGTGTGTGCGTGTGTGTGTGTTGCCGTGTGTGTGGGTGTGTGTGTGTGTGCGCTGGATGCGCAGCGTGGGTGTGCGTGTGTTGATGTGTGTGCTGCGAAGGTGAAAACTGTGTGTGTAATGGTATTTTGGAAAATAGTATTGGGAATTGAAGGTGGAAAACCTTAGTAGTGTTATGGTGAAACCCTAGGGGTATTTTGACCTAAAAAGGTATTTTGGGTATTAATCTAATTGGGTAATATGAGAAACCCTAGAATATGTATTAACCTTAAAAGGAGTTAAAGAGAATATCTCGTAGGTTAATAATAAGAGAAAGTAAAGTATTTTGGGGACGGAAGTAAATAGTATTACTTTTGTCTAAGAAAGTCATTTTCGCATGATTGTAGATACGTGCACGTGGTTTTGCAAGAAGGATTACGCAAGCCAAGGTAAGGGATTACGTTCCTAAGTCTTTTTGAGATTCATCCTTTTGAAATAGGATCCTCATAATTCTTTCTAAGTCTAGCTACCAAGTGGCCGGTAGTATTTGAACTCCTATGACATGGAACGTCTTTTGAATTGATCTAACCCTTGATGTGTATTGTTCAATGGGTATCTAAAGTGATTGAAATTGTGTTATGTGTTCTTGTACCTTGAACATTACGTGGAATATTACTGTATCTAATTGAAACAGGTGTAGTTAGCTTTGTCTGATTGAAAAGTACTTAGCATGAATTTGTGTGATTGAAAAGGACTAAATGAACTTGTCTAGTTTGATTGAAAAGAACTTAGACATTGTATGCTATATGATGAAGTATCTAAATTAATAAGGGAGCACCCTAAAAAGGTGTAAGGTCTCTTATTTACTTAACACCCTGAAAAGGTGTAACACCCTGAAAAGGTGTTTGAAACTCTGGAATTGACGAACTTGTGATAGTGCCACAACTTCTTTAAGTGTTATAACTGTATCTTGTGATTATTACAGTTAAGTTATTGATGTTTAGCCTTTCATTGAAGTATTTGTTTGGGCGCCGTTCTTTCGGTCATCTCTTCTTAGTACCCGGAGAGATCCCGTATGAACTTACTGAGCATTGTTCGCTCATCCCTTTCTTATATTCTTTTCCCCAGGTAAAGAGTAGAGGAAATGGTTAGATTGCAAGGAAGGGCGGTCCATGGCTTAAATGAAGAGTTTTAAGACAATTGTTTTATTTTACGTTAGAGCTAGTGGGTTGTACTAGCCGTTAAGTTTGAAATACAGTTATGCTTCCGCACTGTTTTGAATTGTGGTTAGATTATACTAGCCCTTAGAAGTGAACGTTGGATTTGAATCGTGATTGACGTTTGGAATTTCCTAGTTTATGGATAATTATTATTATTGGAAAGTTTGGGTCGTTACATAGTTTGCTTCATCTTTTGTTAATAACTTCATATGTTTAAAAATATAATGATTACTTTGCTTTTGGTTAGTATCACATATTGTATTAGATGAAATGATGCAAATTTTATTGCAAAATAGTTCCAACAAAAGAGAACTTAAGAGAGAGGTGCTACTAATGCTAGTCCCAAGGACCAACTCCTCCTCTCCGTTTTCGACAAAATGCTGACCTAAATGAGTGTTTGTGTTTCGAGGTGTTGGGTGACTCTCAATTGTTCTTGGCAAAGAAGACTGATACTGCAGCTTTGGGCGATTGCCCATGATGGTTCTGGGCGACCGCGCACATCGCTGCTTCAATAGGCGAAACTGTCTGGTGTTGTGGGCGGTCGCACACTATAGCGGTCTGGCTGGGTCGGCAAGTCTGGTAGGGTAGTTTTAGGGTAAATAATGAAACCCTTGTATAAGTCTTTTTTGCCGTCACAACCTTGAGTGAGAGAGATATAGAAAAAATCTAGGGTGATTCATTATTGAGAGATTGTGAGATTGTGTGATTGATTATCACCTTGTCATCTCCTTGTACACTTGTTTGATTATAGTGGATTGTTCTCCGTCGCCCGTGGTTTTTTACTCTTCTTATTTAGAAGGGTTTTCCACGTAAATCTCTGTATTCATCTGTTTTCGATTTTGCTTTTTCTTTGCTATTTTGTGCTTTAATCTTTGCAAGATAAGTAATTGTTTGATCATCAATCCTAACAATTGGTATCTAGAGCTTGGTTTGATGTTCTTGTATTGCTTATCAGTAGAAGATGTCAGGGAAGTACGAAATTGAGAAATTCGATCGCAAGGTCAATTTCGGTTTGTGGCAAGTGAAGATACGAGCAATCTTGGTGGGAAAACAGTGTGTCAAGGCTTTGCTTGGAAAGGTAAAGAAACCTTGTGGCAAGTGAAGATACGAGCAATCTTGGTGGGAAAACAGTGTGTCAAGGCTTTGCTTGGAAAGGTAAAGAAACCAGAAAGCTTGACTGATGAACAGTTTGATGACATGGACGAGAAAGCTTTGTCTCTCTTGCATTTAAGTCTCAAAGATGAGGTGTTGAGGGAGGTTGTAAGCGAAAAGACTGCTGCAGAGCTCTGGCTTAGGCTTGAACAACTCTACAGGACGAAGAGCATTAGTAATCGGTTGCTACTAATGAAGAAACTCGAAGAATGTAAACTCAAATCAGGTGAGTCTTTGGAAAGCCATCTTGATGAGTTTGACGGGTTGGTCATGGACTTGAAGAATGTAGATGTTGTGATTGATGATGAGCAATTGGCGGTCAAATTGCTATGTTCTTTACCCTCTTTCGTGAGACAATTTTGTATGGGAATGATAAGATCTCTTTGGAAGAGATCAAGAACGCTTTGCTACAACGTGAGGTCATTGAGACGCACTTGAAGATGTGATATGTCATGGTTGTAAGGAGAAGGGACACATCAGAATCTTTATCCGAACAGAAGTGATAAAAGGGATGATAATACAACCGCTAAGAAGGGTGAAGCTGGAGTGGTGTTTGATAACACTAGTGATGACAGTGACAGTGATGCACTTACTGCTTGTGATTCGGGTACCAAAATTCGTGATAATTGGATTTTGGATTCGGGTTGTTCTTATCATATTAGTCCCAACCGGGCATGGTTTGGTTCTTATAAGGCTGCTGCAGGAGGAGTAGTTTTGATGGGTAACAACGCTGCATGCAAGGTTGTTGGTATTGGGACTATTAAGATTAAGATGTTTGACGGAGTAGTGAGGAAACTGCAGAATGTCTGACATGTTTCTGAATTGAAGAAAAACCTGATTTCTCTAGGCACTTTGGTTAGTCTTGGGTATAGCTTAGCCATTGTGAATGGTGAACTATCAGCTATCAACGGTGACTTGGTGGTTCTAAAGGGAAAGAAGGTGGGAACATTGTACGAGCTTCTTGCGTCTACGGCTGTTGGTGATGTGTCTGTTGCAAAGGGTTCTATGACTGAGGCAGAGGCTACTCAGTTGTAGCACATGAGATTAGATCACATTGGCTTGAAGGGGATGATAGAACTTTCAAAGCGTTGTTTATTGGATGGACAGAAGACGGGGCCTATGGACTTTTGTGAGCATTGTGTGCTTGGAAAACAGACTAAGGCTAGCTTCAGGAAGGGAGTTCACAACTCTAAAGGTATTCTTGATTACATTCATTATGATTTGTGGGGTCCGTCTAGGAAATTATCTAAGGGTGGTTCTCGGTATTTATTGACTTTTGCTGATGATTATTCGCGAAAGGTGTTTGTCTATTTCTTGAAACATAAGAATGATGTGCTTTTGAATTTTAAGCAGTGGAAAACTTTGGTTGAGAAACAAACAGGTAGACCCATAAAGAAACTGAGAACAGATAATGGCCTTGAGTTTATCGAAAAGGAGATTACTGAATTTTGTAAAAATGAAGGTATCGGTCGACACAGGACTTGTGTAGGGAAACCCCAACAGAATGGTGTTGCAGAAAGGATGAACCGCACGTTGTTAGAAAGAGCTCGGTGTTTGTTGTCACAAGCAGGGTTAGGTAAAGAATTTTGGGCGGAGGAGATTAGTATGACTGCTTACTTGGCTAATAGTTCTCCTAATTCTAGTATTGGGATGAAAAGGTGGAGATGTGGTCAGGCTCTCCAGGAGATTACTCGAGATTGCGTATTTTTGGGTGTCCCGCCTATGCTTATGTGAACAACAGAAATAAATTGGATCCAAGAGCTAATAAGTGTGTCTTTGTTGGCTATACTACTGGAGTGAAGGGATTCAGGTTATGGGATCCAGTTTCATCTAAGTTCCTAACGAGTAGAGATGTCACTTTTAATGAATCTCTACTTCTCAGTGAGGAAAAGGATTCTGCTGAACGGTTACACAAACAGGTGGAGACAGACGGAGAAGATACAGAAATGGTGGAAATAGACTTAGATGAAAAAGGTATGTCTGATAAAGCAACTCCAATTGATGCTCCAGGTCAAGAGGAGGAGACCAACAAGCAGGTGGAGACTACCAGTGATCTTGGTAGAGTAAAGAGGGATAAAAGACCTCCGGTTAGATATGGTTTCGAGGAGAAGGTGTCTTATGCACTGTCCGCTACTGAAACAGTAAATGTGCATGAACCGGTCTCTTACAAGGAAGCTATGTCGTGTGATGACTCTGCAAAATGGTCGGTTGCTATGGAAGAAGAGATGGTATCTCTCATGAAAAATCAGACATGGGGACTTGTGAGACCACCACCGAAGAAGAAACTAGTCAGCTGCAAGTGGGTCTACAAGTTCAAGGAAGGTACTTCGGGTATTGAGGAAGCTAGGTACAAAGCAAGGTTAGTTACTCGGGGCTTCACTCAAGTCGAAGGTGTAGACTACAATGAGATATTTTCACTGGTTGTTAGACACACATCTATTCGCACCTTGTTGAGCATTGTGGAAATGCAAGATCTAGAGCTAGAGCTTGGCAAACCAATATCTTGGTGCTTGTTTTAAGCCATATAATGATTTACGCAAAAGACACACCATATTCGATTTGGAGGACTCAAAGCCTGGAGGTAGCTTCATGTAGACTTCTTCTTCAAGATCCCCAAGTAAGAAGGCATTTTGAACATCCATCTAATGAAGTTCCCAATTTTTAGAAGCGGCAACTGCTAGAAAAGCACGAACAGTCACCATTTTTGCAACTGGAGCAAAAGTTTCAGCATTGCCTTTCTGCCTGGAGGTAGAGGCTCTAATGTCCAAGTATCGTTATCTTCTAAGGCTTTGATTTCTTCGTGCATGGACTTTTTCCATCCTTCATCCGTCATGGCTTCACGAAATGACTTTGCCGCCCTGCCCAGGGTTAGTGCAGCAAGAAAATTTCGGTGCTTCACAGAGAAATTGTCACAATTCATATAATGTGATATAGGGTAACGAGTACCCGAGGGAAGTTGTGGAGAATGTGAGACAAGAGATGGACTTTTGGTATTGATCGTGTTAACCACATAGTCACGTAGACGAACTGAAGGAGTCTTCTCACGCATTCCCCTACCCAGTTCAGCAGGCTGAGGATTAAGATCAGGAGCTAAGTTATCCACAATCTTAGTTGTTGTTGAAGAAGAAGCTGTAGATGAGCCGTCAGATGGGGTGACAGTTGTCTGAACATCTTGCTGCACAACTGGTGCAACAGGAGTTGGGGTTTCCGGAATGTCACAATTAGCAAAATCTAAGTCGATCTCCCCATTCAATTCGACAATTGTTTCAGGAACAATGTTTACAGATTCAGGTTCTTTTAAAGGAAAAATGTCCTAAAAAAATTTGACATCTCTAGAGACAAAAAACTCTTTAGTGTCTAGATCAAAGAGTTTCCAACTCTTTTTCCCAAATGGATACCCCAAAAAAATGCACTTTCGACTACGACTGGCAAATTTATCACCACTTGTTTTCTGATTGTGGGCAAAACATAACGAGCCAAAAACTCGAATAGTATTATAAGAAGGGGGGTTGCCAAATAGAATCTCATGGGGGGGGTTTGTTATGTAATAAAGGAGATGGGGTTCGATTAATTAAATGAGCGGAAGCAAGAATTGCCTTTCCCCAAAAATATGTTGATGCTTTCTTTCAACTCGTCCATTTTGTTGAGGAGTTCCAATGCAAGACATTTGAAAAAGAATTCCCGTGGAAGAAAAAAATCCATCAAACTCCTCAACTCAGTACCATTATCACTTTGAACAATTCTAATATTTTGATTAAACTGGCGATTCACCGTAGCAACAAAAGTCATAAACGCTTGAAAAACTTCAGTTTTGTCAATCAACAAATAGACCCAAACAGCACGAGAATAATCATCAACAATGGTGAAAAAATAACGTGTCCCACAAGAAGAAGCATGTCTATAAGATCCCCACAAATCACAATGTACTTTTTCAGAAATTCTAGTAGACTTATTTTCATTTAACAAAAATTTGTCTCTATGTTATTTGGCACGAAAGCATACCTCACAAACTTTATTCAAACGACACTTAGAGTCACTAACGGGGGGAAGTAACTTTACTATTCCTTCAGACGGATGTCCCATTCCTTTATGCCAAAGTTCCAAGGTGGATGTTGCTCCATTAATTGAAATATGATACAGTTTATCCACTTCTTTGAAGTAGTAAAGTCCATCTCGTCTAACACCCGTTCCAATCAACTCCCTCGACTGGTCCTATATAGCACACATAAGAGAGTTAAATTGGACAATACACTTCATATCATCATTTAACTGTGAAACCGAAATTAAATTGTAACTTAAATTTAGGCCAAAATAATCCCCCCAAAGTATCCACTCATTCCCACTTCCAAACCCAATTTTGTCCCAAAGTGACCCTCCAATTTGCCATTTGTCCCAGTTTGACCTATGACCCCCTCTGACCCCTAACGACGTTAGAAAGTTAACGAGAAATGGTCATGTGCATGTCATGTGAGGGGTATTTTGGCCATTTTCTTTTAACTTTCAATTACAATTAAAAGAAAGAAAAAGAAAAGGAAAATAAAAATAAAGCAAATGCAAAGCAAAAAGAAAATTAAAAAAAAAAAAAAAAAACCAGGTCCCAGCCTCCTACTCCATCCTCCCTAACACCCCACCACCGTCTTTTCCCCCTTTTCCTCCCAGGTCCCAAAAAGAAGAGAGAGAGAGAGAGTGAAGGAGAGAGAGAGAGGATTTGCATCGGAGCCGGAGAGGGCATTTTCATTTACGGATGGGAATACCCGAACGATGAGCGCAGCCGGCGATGAAGAAGACGAAGACAACGAGTCCCTTCCCCCATAAACACCGACGACCATGGCTCCCCATAAACGCCGACGACCATGGCGCCCTCCTCGTCCTCTGCTCTCTCTCGTCCTCCACCTCTGCCTTCCCTTCATCTTCCCTAACTCCCCAATCCCCAATTTCTACTTTTTTAGAATTCGATTTTGATTTTTTGGATTTGTACCAGTTTTGTTTGGAATTTGGATTCGATTTTGATTTTTTTTCATCTCTTGATCTTGGTTTGGGGGAAATAATTTTGACTGTGAATTTGAGAGAATTGTTAGTGGTGGTGGTCAGATTCTGGAAAAATGGCGGCAGTGGTCACCGGATTCTGGAAAATTGGTGGTGGTGGCGGCGGTGAATGAAGGTTGATGATGGTGGCGGTGGAGAAAGGGTATAAATGGACCTTTATACCCTTCCATTTTCAAGAAAAATGATAAAAAGAACCCTCACATGACATGCACATGACTATTTCTAGTTAACTTTCTAACGTCGTTAGGGGTCATAGGGGGTCATAGGTCAAACTGGGACAAATGGCAAATTGGAGGGTCACTTTGGGACAAAATTGGGTTTGGGGTGCAAAGTGGGAATGGGTGGATACTTTGGGGGGCTAAACATATTTTAGCCTTAAATTTGGCACGAAAAGAACATTCCAAAGAGTTATTTTGTCTGTTAATACCACAGATCATTTTCTCGTTGCAATGACAGAATCACCATTAGGGATTCCAACTCCAACTGGACAATCAAGAATGTCACTAATGTGACATAAAAGATCCATATTACCAGTGACGTTATTAGAGGCCCCAGTATCAATTATCCATACAGAATTATCAAACATACCATTCAAGTGATCCTCTGAAAATCTAGTATTACCAATAAGTCCAGCAACGGCTGATCCTACAGACGCACGAGTTGTTCCAGCAGTTGTTGGAGCAGTTGTGTGAACAGCAGATCGCATATCTGACCGCACATATCTGTTGCTGGTTGCTGCGTTGGCTTGAACTCGACCATTCTTACCATCCTTGCCTTTCCCACTTCCATCAACAAGTTATCCACCGTAATCCCACCATTGTGGGTAGCCTATGATCTTAAAACATCGATTTATCTTGTGACCGGGCTTCTTGCAATAATAGCGACACAAGCGTGATTTATCTGGACGTATAAATTTTCCATGCAGACGTGCAGGATTGATAAAGTTACTTGACCGATCTTGCGGTCCAAGAAAGAAAGAGGAAGTAGGTTTTATTGTAAGTGGCGTTGTTGGTAGGCCAGTCTGTGGCCAGTTGTTCCGGCAGCTGGTTGCTCAGCCTTGGTCATGATGATGATCTTGATTTAAAGAATACCAACTGATACCATGTTAAAGAGTAATTCGGCTATAATCATAAGAGATATAATTAGGGTTCAAAGCTTGATAATATTATTGATTTTGATATGGTTCTATAGTGCATCAAAGAGAATCCTATTTAGAAAAGGATTCTAAAGAGTAGGCAACAAGAAAGATCAATTCTAATCTAACCAAATATCTATCATATCTTTAATTAATAGCAATCGGATCTCCTAAACCCATTAGAAGATCCATATTCCGTAACAATTTAAAAGTATTTTGAGAGGCAAATAAGTTGTGAGTAAGGTGATTTGAGAGTGAAAACCACAATCCAAATGTGTGATATTAATAGATGGAGTAAAATGAATAAAACAGGAATAAAATATACTATATATTTTTTTTAAATATCAATAAGGCTTTAAAAAAAACGGTGCACGTTGTAATGAGACAGAATGAGTACTTTTTTATTCAATGTAACTTAATTATCATACACCGCTACCAATATTTTACCACTTTTTCTAAATTTGAGTGGTGATCACCGCCACAATCAATATTTTCTCCTAATATTTATAGGTTGGTCAAAAAAATCAATGCAATAAAAAAAATTAGAAACAATACAATTTCCAAATATTAAAAAATATTCTAAAAGCCATATCTAATCTTCCAAAGTTTTGAAAAGACTATCAATTTTAAGTGGTTAGTTTAATTGAAATTTGACAAAATTTAGTAAAAATAACAATCTCATAAAATTCTAAAACTTACTACCTCTGTCTCAAAATAAATTACTAATTTTGCTCTCAACTTCAATTTGGACATCATTTTGAGACACAAAGAGTATCATCATACACCATTAAAAACACTACTCCTTTATTTTAAAGGAAAATTGTATCCCAAAATAAATTTCTATTGTCTGAGTGTCTTTGTATCTTACTTATGTAAGTAATTTTTTACAAATTCTTTTCACTATTCATTAAATACTCGCATCACAAAAAGTTTAAAAAGTGATTATCAATTTTTTTTACCAATTCCTATTCATTAAACAATTTTTGGATTCTGATTTTAAAATAATTAAATTAATGTAAATTACTGATCAAACTTTAATTAAATCTACCACTAAAAAAATTGGTTTGGTTTTCCAAAATGGAGCTAGCTAGTATCACACACATGTAATTAATTAATTTCTAGATACTGATCATTTAACAATTTTAAGGTAAGATGAAGGGTAAAATCATTTACTAACATGAAAATGGATCAGTAGTATAGGGTTGCAAAAAGACATACGATGAATCGGTAGCATACTCGCAGAGTTTGCCTTTTTGTAGAGAAGACGATCATGTGGGGTGTCAACCCAAGTCCCACATCAGCAATTGAATGAAGAATTCACTCCATTAGTATGAGACTTTTTGAGAGTTGAACCAAAAACAAATCCGTGGGTTGGGCCCAAAGCGGACAATATCATATTAATGTGGAGTTGTGGGGGGGTCGCGTCCCAACAGATCGAAGCTACCTCGGCGTCGCAAAGAACAGAGATCTCATTAGCCTTCTCAAACAAACCAGACCGCCGTTTAGTAGAGAAGGTCACTTGCCGATTTATTTTGGTCTCGATTCTCTTCAACTGCACTCTCCCCCTACCCATTTTCTTCTCAAACACTTATCTTAATTTTAGTACAAGAAAAAGAAACAGAAACACAGAGAGAGAGAGAGAGAGAGAACTCTCTCTAGAAAAACTAATGCCAATCAGATATTTTGAGTACTATACCAATTTTTGGAAAACGATAACGCAGCCCCAAGTAGTCATTATGGAGCATATAGCCTCTCTCTAAAAATAAGTATTCTTTCCTCCCAATAGATATTCTAATTTTTTTCAATAACGAGTAAATTTTGGCAAAATATTATTGTAAATGTATTACTCCTGATTTTCTTTTCTTTGAACAGTTTAGTGATAATCTCGTGAAAAAATTGTTTTACACTCGCTTTAGTGCGAAACGTAATTCTCATCTTTTATTGAAAACACGTTTTTTCTATCTCTTAGTGTAAAACGAGTTTCTTATAAGACTGTCTCTAAAATTTATCAGTAATAATTTTTAAGAATTTCATTGAGATGATAAGATCATTAATATTTAATCAATTTTTACTTGTATTGACCATACAAAATAAAATAATTTCGAGACTATGAGGTATTTCTTATTGGTATTATTATCTGATGACACTGAGAAAATTAAAACTATTTTAATAAAAAATATACATACATATATTCTTATTGTACACTTGATGGATTTTGAGCTTTGCTATTATTACTCACTTCATTCTAAATAAATATCTATACTTTTTTGTTTTCTACTAAGAACAAAAAAATACTCCCTCTGTCCCATTTTAAGAGTCAAAAAATTCCTAAAAAGGCGTCCTGTTTTAAGAGTCAAAATCCTAAAATGGAAAGTGGATCCTACATGTCATACTCACAACAATTATCCACCAACTCTTCTCTAGTCTACTTTCTCTCTCCTACCCAACTATCAACGCTCACAACACATCACTTTTTTCTTAATTCTTGAACCCACTTATTTTTTGACTCTTAAAATAGGACGGAGAGAGTAGACACTTATGAAAAAAGAAGGGCATTGTTGGCACTCACGATATTGGATATAGTTAATAGAAAGTATAATAACTTTCTCTAAAATTGAAAGCTCAATTTGAGATGGTCGAAGTAGTTATATAAAAAAAAACATTAGTTACAACTTTTTATTTTTGAAATATTAATTGCAACTTTTAAAATTCAGCAACTTCAACCGAACATTGTTATCTTTAACAAACTAAAATGTAATTAATGTTTTCTTTTCAAGAATAGAGATTACTCCCTCCGTCTCATTTTAATGGCGCAAATTAATTGTTTACAACACGAGAATTAAAGGAAATGTATACTAGTAGAATAAGTATCGTGGATATAAAAAGTGAAGTATGAGAGAGAAAGTGAGGTAGGAAATAGTAAGTTAGTTGGTGTTGTGAGTATAAAAGTAAAGTAGGAAAGAGAATAAGTGAGAAGAATAGTAAAAAATCTGTCATTTTTTGTAATGTGCCTATTTCAATGAGACGCTCGAAAGAGAAAATCTGTGTCCATTAACATGGGACTGAGAGAGTATATAATTTCTAACATATAATATCTTCTACTCTTATTTCATCCTAAAGTAATCCCTCTTAAGGATTTCGAACCGCTCCACCTTGGAGTTAGCTCCACCCCGGTCCACCCAATGATTCCGATTGGAGCCACCTCATATTTTTTTGTGTTCGACGGATGAGATTTGTCATAGCTCGGTGGGACCCACAAAAATTGAGGTGATTTTCATCCACACAAATGACGAGCTTGCTCATGTGGCTTCGATCTGAACCGCTGGGTGGAGGGGTGGAGCTAATTTAGGTGGAGCGGTTCCAAGTCCCCCTCTTAATTGGATTTTTTTTTAAGCAAAGACACTAATTTATTGGAAAATATAATACAGAAACAACAATCTTTAATTTCAAAATGATTAAAAATCAGCTAACACTTGAATCCTCCTATAGTTATTAGAAAACATACTATTTGTTACTAATAATAAAAAAAGACCATCATTTATACAATTGGTGATTTCTAGTTTGTTAAATAAAAAAACAAATAGCTTATCTGACAAGTGATAGTTAAGTATTTTATGTAAAAATAAGTTTTTGAATGATAAAGGGTAAGAATTACTACTTTTTTTTCAAATGGATATTCTACTTTTTATTTTATCAGTACTAATAATATTTAGACTCAATGATGGTCTTTGATTTGATATTGTATTCGCAGTAGAAGGGTCGTGCGTAACATTATCCATATCATCAAAACACTATACTCCCCCGTCCCACTCGAAATTGGATGAACAAATCAAAGTGGGTACACAAATAAAAAAATACTTGTGAGAATCGAACCCGAGTTAACTAAATAATACACAAAATACTTGTGAGAATCGAACCCGAGTTAACTAAATAATACACAAAATCACTTACCAATTACCACTATGCTACAGCAACTTTAGATACAGGGTACATCACCACCAAGTATCTATGCCCTAAGTCTGCCACTGGTTGTGATAAAAAGTAAAGTAAGAGAGAGAAATTGAGGTAGAGAATGATAAGTGGAAAGTTGTTCTGAGTGTGAATGAGTCTCACAAAATAAGATGCTTTTACTTTGAGATTGTCTTAATTCGAGTGAAACATCAAATAAAAATTAACCCGATTCAAATGGAATAGAGAAGGTATTTTTTTTAATTTGTTAGCAATATTTTAATAATATTTCCAAAAACGATAAGGTTATCAAACTCTAAAAAATATAAGCTTCTGACACATAAAGTCAGAGCAAGAAATATTTTATACATAAAAGAAGGATAATGTGTGCCAAAAGATCAGCCTCTAGAGAGTATGGCTTCAGATAGAGCGAGAGCATATGCATATACAAAAAAATGTTCTTATGCAGGGCATGCATATTGACATGCATAATCTTATAATACCATTTTGAAAGTTAGTCTCTAGGCAGCCACACTTTGGTAGAGAAAGTCTGAAATATATGAAATCCATATATAAGTCATATTTCTCTTTCAGATTTTCATTTATCCATATCACTTTAAAGGCACACTCTTACATTTTAAATTGAATTTAACCAAGATCAGGAGGAGGCATCAACATTTTCTAGAAAGGATCAAGGCGAAAGAAGATGAGGATTACAAAATCGACAACAATTGGTGTCAAAAGAAAGTTCAATTAACCAGGAAAATGTAATTTAGCTAATTCTCTTCATATCTTAATTATTGTTGTCAAAAGAAAGTTTAATTTATATATTTATTTTTTTATAAGAATCCTTTATGCAGATCAAGATGCACGTAAAAATGTATTTCATTCATCTATTAGTGTATCAATAATGTGAAGTGTATATGATACTAAACCTAATGTGCTGAATTTAAGATAATGTTTACGATATTATACCTCCCTTGCTGTTAAACAAGTACTTTTTAGTTCATCCTTTACCTCTTCCACTTTTCGAGTATCAATGCGTTGCATATATACTGTTTCTTTGAAACTGTTTTACCTGCAATGATCAAGCTGCATTTAAAAGAAGGCCAAACATATGTATACATTGAGAGAGAATTTCTCATGATATTAGTAAACTGACCAAAATCTTTTTTTGATTAAGCTTCATTCCATTTTATGATCATACTTTTGTTCTTTAATTTAAATAAAATTCATTGCATCACAAACAAGGGTTCCATTGTAGACCATCAATTAAACAATGTAGCTATATTTGAACGGAAATGATGATTTCGTTGTCCACATGTGATAAGAAGCAAGGTTCTAAAAAACGCTAGGCGCCGCAGGGGCGTCTAGGCGGGATCTAGGCGGGGCCGAGAATTTAGAAATAACTATAGTATCCTAGACGGGACCTAGGTGTTTCATGAACGCCTAGGCGGGGCCTAGACGGGGGTCTTTTAAAACACTGATAACAAGTTAAAAAATTGACATCCATTAGTTTTTTAAACAAACTATCATATAACCTAACATATCTAACACAACAATTACAGTACACATAAAAAAAAAAAATGTCATCCTCTTCATTTTTAGACTATCAATTGTACTCACATATGGTCTAATATTTAATCTGTGTTCATTTAACTGTAGATGGTAATGATATAATGATGAAGGTTACAAACAAGAACATATAACAATCTCCAAATACTTGACAACAAAATTACAGATGTATACATAAAATCTATACAAATATACGTTTTAGGGTGAAATAATCAGTCTATATTGTTTAAATTACTAATTTAATTTATGTTTTCTTAGTAAAGAGCTTATATTAACCTACTACTGTTATATAAATAGTGAAATAAACTATCAGTTTAAAATTTAAGGTCCCTAATTTCATACACGTGCGTGTTGATAATCATAGATAAGAACGAAAAATATATGGAAAACCAATTTAATACTTAAAAAGTTAAACAATACAGTTATAGAAAAATAAGAACGAATTTCATTCATGCTTTTTTTAGATCTTAGCTTATATAAAATTACTATTTTACAAAGAACAGAAAATATATGAATCGGTTCGATATTAAAAACGAATTTCATAATATTTACTTACATTCACATGATTATAACCAGTGATAAAAACGATTTGAAACTGAAAATCAATGATTTAAAAGTTAAAATAGAAAATTGAAAAGTATAAGAATCGGTAAAAGAAATTACCCAAATCGAGGTCTCCGGATGAAGAGTCCGCCAGGCCGCCATATATTTTTTTCAAGATTCATCAACCGTTTCGGTAAATCTAGGCAAAAACCTTAGTCAAAGTTTAATTTTATTTTTCTTGGAAATATTGAAACGGTGAATTGAAGATGTTTGTTCTTCTAGCCCCCATTGTCGATTAAGATAGTGAGGATTTAGAGACCAAGAAGCTTTGTTCGGTAGAGAGAGAAGATCGATTTCCGCCGCCGTTAGAGAGAGAAATTGAAGCGGTGAAATAAAGAATGTGACACGTATGCTTTAACGTTAGATTAGGTTTTTATTTCATTTTATTTAGGAATAATGCAAAAAAAATAAAAATACCTAAACTATTGGGGTTGTGCGGATTTAGTAATTTATTTCATTTTTGTCCCACTAAAAATACATAAACTCTTTTTCATATGCAGCGGAGGTACCTATTACTTACGCCGTCCAGTTTTTACCGTTATTCACGCTTGTGACTGCTCATGTGACCTACTTTGAACGGTAAAAGCAGAAGTTCAAGCGTAAGAGGATTTCACAAAGAAAAAGGCGCTTTGATAAAAAAAAAATACACATAACGCCCTTATAAAAAATAATTATGTTTTTAAAGTTTTGTGCATTTTTTTCATTAACTAATTCAATCTAAAAAATTGTAGAGAATCCATCTCCGCAACAAAATGCAACAATTGGAAGTGCAAGGTAGAACTATTAACCCAAACCAATGTGGTAAAATCATTTTATCTTTTTTAAATATATTTACTAAAATTCAATACAAATGTTAATTGACCATTTATTCAGGCAATATTCAAGAGACAAACATGAAGAGTATATCAGTTTTTTTCTTTTTGGCCAGGCTCAAGCCCATTTACATCCCAACTTTTTAACTCTAGCAACAAACAACAAATGTTGTTTACATAAAAAAAAAAAAAAAAAAAAAAAATGTGAAATATTTTTATTAATTAAATTAAATAATATTTGAAATAAATGTTTATTAACTGTAGTATACTTTAATTGTTTATTTAACCACTTAATCCCGTGCCTTTAAGGCACGGGTGTTACACTAGTTGAAGTAGAGAATGATAAGTGGAAAGTTATTCTGATGGTGAACGAGTCTCACAAAATAAGATACTTTTACTTTGAGATTGTCTTAATTCGAGTGAAACAGGATATATTTATATACACAGCCCCTTATTTCCACAGCCCCATTAAATTACCAAAGTACCCATATATATATTTTTATTTTTATTTTCAATTTCACTCTCCCTCACGTTCGCTCCCTAACCCCCCTCTCTCTCTCTCTCGGTTTGAAACAACGAAAGAAACGAACAGTCTCTCTCTAACGTCTCTCTCACCGTCGTCGCTCACCGTCGCCGTCGTTCTTTCTCTCGCTCTGTTCTTCTCTCTCACCTCTCTCTCTCACAGTAAAAAAAAAAAAAAACGAAAGAATTGAAATGGTGAAACTTAAAATACACAAGACCGCCGCCAACAACCGCCGCCCACATCGCCGCCGGGACTAGCTCGTCTACAGCGCCTGTGAAAAAGGTAAGCAATTTTTAACCTTATTTTACATTTCTATATTCCCAATTAAACATAATTTGAAAAATGTAAAATTGAAATTGGTGTGTCTCGTGTAACACCACTCGAGATGCATCTCGGGTGTGTTTACACAAGACAAGTCTCGTATAAACCCACTCGAGATGCATCTCGAGTGGTGTTACACGAGATGTGATCCTTCTGAATATCAGCATTGTGAATTATCAGTCAGCATTGTCATCTCGTGTAAACCCACTCGAGATGCATCTCGAGTGGTGTTACACGAGATGTGATCCTTCTGAATATCAGCATTGTGAATTATCAGTCAGCATTGTGTTCATTTATTTAATCTACTGTAACTGTCGCTAATGTATTGTCTCTTATTTGTGTTTTTTGTAGGCACGTGATCCTATAACCGTTTCAGCTAGAAAGGGAAGGCTGAAGAGCGTTTGGAGAGAGGAGAAAACCGGAGCAAGGCTCGGAATGACGAGGATGCCACAGCTGATGATGAGCAGGAGGAGAGGGAGGAGAGAGGCGGCAGCAGCTGATGATGTTCAGGAGGAGGAGGCGGCGGTCGATGGGGATAGTGAGGAGGAGGAGGAGGATAGTGATGATGGGGAGGAGGAGAGTGATAGTGATGATGGGGAGGAGGAGAGTGATTGATGATGGGGAGGAGGATGGGGAGGGGCAGGAGGGGGGCAGGATGATGAGGAGGAGGAGGAGGAGGTGGAGGTGGGGGTGCAGGAGGAGGAGGATGATGAGGATGATGATGTAGTAGAGCCGCCTAGACTTCTGAGACACGGGAGGAGGCGGGGTCAGGATGCGCCACCATCATGGCAGCTTCAGAGGGACCCCGGTGGTGGGCCAGAGGATGTTTCACTGATGTACGGGTTCGGTGACCACCGAGCCAGACAGATTTGGGGTGACTCTACTACTGAGGGATTGGTGACTTTCCATACGAGACTCACGCATCTTGCACAGTAAGCTTAGCATTAATGTGAAATGTTTTAAATATTGAAGTTATTTATACCACACACTCTAAATATTCTATTAATTATCATCTTATGCTGCTTTTCTTGAGTACTGATAATATTTTTTGTTTCGAATGAACAGGTTCAAGCGTGATGAGCAGCCGTTTGCTGATAGAGCCTGGCTGGCCCTCGTAGATTCATCCGGCCTCCAGCATCTGCATGATTCCGTCATTCATAGGCCTAACCATGCCCTCCTAACGGCATTTTTGGAACGGTGGTCTCCTGAGACTAACTCGTTCCACATACCGTGGGGGGAGATGACGATTACTTTACATGACAGTTTTCATATCCTGGGTATGTTTTTATAACATCGCTTCGATACTCCATTCACAATTATATAACTGTCTACATGTATTATATGAACTGTCTACATTCATCTCTTATACTAAAATGTGTTATTGCATCTTCAATTTACAGGTATCAGGATTGATGGTGGAGTTGTTCGCTATACGGATCCAGCGCCTGACGTATCTGGCATCTCTAGACACCTCCAGTTGGGCGGGCACTGGTTATTTATTGAGGGATGTCAGGCGTCTATTTACTCTCAGCGTAGAGGCGGCATGACAGATGCCCATCGTGCGTCCGCGTATATCCTGCACCTATTGGGTTGCACGATGTTCGTGGACAAGAGCGGGGATAAGGTGGCCGCAGCCTACCTGCCCCTGTGCATGGATCTAGCCAGCCTCCCCACTCTTTCTGGGGATCAGCCACTTTGGCATATATGTACCGAGAGTTGGGGAAGGCGTCCAGATCCGGATGCAAGCAGATGGGGCGGTTGTGCGGCTCTCCTAGAGGTACATCTTACTCTATTCACTATCTTTTTACTGTCTACTCCCCCCCTGTTATTAAATGTTGCATTTGAGTAGTATTTAATACTTTTTTACATACATCTCAGGCCTGGATATACGAGTACTTTCCGGGTTTTCGGCGAGTTACTGACCCCCATTGGCAGCAGGGGCAGCCGAGAGCCCGTAGATGGTCTCGTGATGATTCGGCTGGGAGGACGTTCGATCATCTTGTGCAGTATCGCCGCATTCTTGACAGGATGGGGGCTGACAGTGTGAGTTATTCATATTAAAACTATTATACGTTTTTGTGTCGTTCCTTCCGATATTCTGTTGACTTTGCCTAACAATGTCTACTCACAGGTTATTTGGACTCCTTATGGGACCGGTCGGACGCGATACTGCCTGTTTCATACTACAGGGGTGTTATACGCTTTTTGTGACATCACAGAGGCGTATATGCCTGATCGTGTGACTAGGCAGTTCGGGTACCAGCAGAGGATCCCCAGACTGCCCCCCATGGCGACCGAGTTATGCGTTTTGGCAAAGGTCAGAAGGGTACCAGAAGCGTTACGGTGATGGAGATCAGGTTTGGCAGGAGTCGGTGGCTTTTGCATGGCGGAGTTTAGGGCCGATGTCCGTTGGGGGCCACTATTTGCTGGAGATCATCCCGTGGCTGTTCCCTTCGTGACTCCAGATTATATGTCTTGGTTTAGGGCTATGAGTCATGTTCGGATAGCTAATCCGATACACGATCCACCCGGTGACATTCCACCTCCCCCACCTGATGTTCCACCGCAGCCTTCTGTCGCAGGGATTGCGGAGTTGCGAGCTATCATACTTCCATTTTTGTCGGATCCCAGTGCCCCCAAGCACTGGCTAGTTGGTCTTAGACGGGCCGGTGAGATTTTAGGACTTCCACCGCAGCCTTAGGATTTTATTTTATTTTTGCTTTTCATTGTATTGTAATGGAAACATTTTATTCTAGTTTTTATTGACACCTCTACTAGTTTGTTAATATGATGGTATTTTTTATTTTAGTTATCGTTTTAAATCCCCCTCCCGATTCAATAGTTTATTCTAGTGTTTCGTAAAACCCCCCTCCCCCCCCCCCCCCCGATTCAATAGTTTATTCTAGTGTTTCGTAAAACCCCCTCCCCCCCCAGGACATGACGTTTTGCTGTTGTTGTTGCTGTTGTGTTGTTGCTGGTGTTGAGACTACTGATGTATCTCGTGTAAACCCACACGAGATGTGTCTCGTGTGAGTTTACGCGAGATTCATCTCGTGTGTGTTTACACGAAACAAGTCTCGTATAAACCCACTCGAGATGCATCTCGAGTGGTGTTACACGAGATGTCATCTCGTGTAAACCCTAAAAACCCTAATAATGTCACAAATTTCTAACTCAATTTTCATTTGGATTTTGAGGAAAGTGATACTAATGAAAAACACTTTAAATGTCATTTAGAGACTAGAAAAAAAATAAAAAATAAAATAAACTAGGTGGTCGTATACCATTTTCACAACATCGGGACATTTTCCTTAAAACCCTAATAATGTCACAAATTTCTAACTCAATTTCCGTTTAGAATTTGACCAATGTCATACTAATGGAAATGTCTTAAAATGTCATTTAGAGCCTAGAAAAAAAATAAAAATAAAATAAACTAGGTGGTCGTATACCATTTTCACAACATCGGGACATTTTCCTTAAAACCCTAAAAACCCTAATAATGTCACAAAATTTCTAACTCAATTTCCGTTTGGATTTTGAGGAAAGTGATACTAATGAAAAACACTTTAAATGTCATTTAGAGCCTAGAAAAAAAATAAAAAAAAAATAAACTAGGTGGTCGTATACCATTTTCACAACATCGGGACATTTTTCCTAAAAACCCTAAAAACCCTAATAATGTCACAAATTTCTAACTCAATTTCCATTTGGATTTTGAGGAAAGTGATACTAATGAAAAACACTTTAAATGTCATTTAGAGACTAGAAAAAAAATAAAAAAAAATAAACTAGGTGGTCGTATACCATTTTCACAACATCGGGACATTTTCCTTAAAACCCTAAAAACCCTAATAATGTCACAAATTTCTAACTCAATTTCCGTTTAGAATTTGACCAATGTCATACTAATGGAAATGTCTTAAAATGTCATTTAGAGCCTAGAAAAAAAATAAAAAAAAATAAACTAGGTGGT
Source organism: Campanula takesimana (assembly GCA_026119855.1). Lineage (NCBI taxonomy): Eukaryota > Viridiplantae > Streptophyta > Magnoliopsida > Asterales > Campanulaceae > Campanula > Campanula takesimana. Next base: position 322,625 of record JAOWBW010000254.1, on the reverse strand, counting down.
CGTATACCATTTTCACAACATCGGGACATTTTCCTTAAAATCCTAAAAACCCTAATATGTCACAAATTTCTAACTCAATTTCCATTTGGATTTTGAGGAAAGTGATACTAATGAAAAACACTTTAAATGTCATTTAGAGACTAGAAAAAATAAAAAAAAATAAACTAGGTGGTCGTATACCATTTTCACAACATCGGGACATTTTCCTTAAAACCCTAAAAACCCTAATAATGTCACAAATTTCTAACTCAATTTCCGTTTAGAATTTGACCAATGTCATACTAATGGAAATGTCTTAAAATGTCATTTAGAGCCTAGAAAAAAATAAAAAAATAAACTAGGTGGTCGTATACCATTTTCACAACATCGGGACATTTTCCTTAAAACCCTAAAACCCTAATAATGTCACAAATTTCTAACTCAATTTCCATTTGTTTTGAGGAAAGTGATACTAATGAAAACCACTTTAAATGTCATTTAGAGACTAGAAAAAAAATTAAAAAAATAAACTAGGTGGTCGTATACCATTTTCACAACATCGGGACATTTTCCTTAAAACCCTAAAACCCTAATAATGTCACAAATTTCTAACTCAATTTCCGTTTAGAATTTGACAATGTCATACTAATGGAAATGTCTTAAAATGTCATTTAGAGCCTAGAAAAAAATAAAAAAAAATAAACTAGGTGGTCGTATACCATTTTCACAACATCGGACATTTTCCTTAAAACCCTAAAACCCTAATAATGTCACAAATTTCTAACTCAATTTCCGTTTGGATTTTGAGGAAAGTGATACTAATGAAAAACACTTTAAATGTCATTTAGAGCCTAGAAAAAAAATAAAAAAAAATAAACTAGGTGGTCGTATACATTTTCACAACATCGGGACATTTTCCTTAAAACCCTATAAACCTTTTTTGGAGTCCCCGCTACACCATCCTCGACTGGCAAACAAGGGTATATATCTTCATTCAATTATGTCTCAAATTTTTTGCTGTTGTATTGTTGCTGTTGTGCTGTTGTGTTGCTGCTACTGTTTAACTGCTGCTAATGTGTCTCGTGTAAGTCCATACGAGACATATCTCGTGTTGTATTACACGAGACTTGTCACGTGTAAAACCACGAGATATGTCTCGTGTGGACTTACACGAGACACATCAGCAGCAGCATCAATTTTTTTTTAACACTTTCAAAACACAGTATGAATGCTTATCACTCTTTTTTCTTTGCCCTATTTCAGGTCTAGATGTGCATTCATTGCATCAACCCAAGCGAGTTCGGAGTCCACCCGCAAACGGAAATCACCTTCAGGACCCACAACCATCTACCCACCCCTGTTAGTACTCCTACGTCTCATCCACCAGTAGCTCCTTCCGGTCGTTGGGAGAGGACGGGGTCGAGGCCGAGGTCGAGGACGAGGACGGGATCAGGGTCAGGGTCGTGGAGAGGGAAATGGACAGCCCAATTATACTAGTTTATACAGCTCCCCGTATGTAGAGTCTTTTCCGCCTTTCATTACCCCGCGTATTAGAGGCATCATAGATGTGGCATCAGATGGACATTGTGGCTATAGAGCCGTAGCACACAGATATACGGAGATGAGGAGAAGTGGGCTGAAGTGCGCACAGAATGTTACAATGAGGTGCTTGCTCGCCAAGACCTTTACGAAAGAGTTCTACCTTGGATATCGGTAAGAGAACTCTTACGTAAGATTGCTTGCTATAGCCCGGACGGCGCACAGTGATTATTGGATGGAGCTCCAGATCTTGGGCACATCATTGCCACGGGTTAATGTGGCGTTCATTTACTTACCGTCGACTATCGTGGTATGTTATGCTTCCAGTGACTGCACCAGTACAACCACCGGTGACACAGTTGTGGTGGGACAAGTCAATGGAAACCATTTTGTAGCGGTATGAAACTTAATTGTCTCGTCTATATTAGTTATATTTAGTTGTCTTACTTATATTCATTATATTTCATTGTCTTGTATTTAACTGTTATTACTTTTGCAGCTCTGCGCATGTTAGGCAATGATTACCCAATACCACACCACCACCAAACCTTTATCGGAACCGCTGTGATCCAACCGCAAGCCCAAACTACTCCTCCATACCAAGATAGGATAGCAGAGTTCAGTCAACTCTATGAGGAGGATACCGATGCAAGAAGACAAAGAAGATTACATATAATAGTATATGTGTATATGGTTTTGATTTATCCAGTTTGTATGAATGTTTGAATTATATGCTTATCCTTGTTAACACTTTCATTTCGTATACAATTAGGCGATAGTATATATGTATAATGGTCTATTGATGTTTTGTGGAGATGTCCTATTTGAGAATCAAATTTCATTCCAAGTTATGTTTATTGTTGCTTTTGCTGTTGCGGTTGTGGAAAAGCAGGCTCAGATGCCTATGTCGTGTATACTTATACGATATGAGAGCTTACATCTCGTGTATACATACACGAGATCTCATCTCGTGTGTACTTACACGAGATGTATCTCGTGTATATGTACACGAGATATAAGCTCTCATCTCGTGTAAGTATACACGAGACGTGAAAGGGCAGCGATGGAATTAAATGGGCTGTGTATTACCGGGCTGTGTATATAGTTTTTGCCGTGAAACATCAAAATAAAAATTAACCCGATTCAAATGGAATAGAGAAAGTTTTTTTTTTTTATTATTATTATTTTTTGTTGAGAAAGGAACAACAAATTTAAAAGGGTGGTTAGGCCATGTACAATAAGGTGATTGAGAGGGGGTATGAAAGTGGGTTCAACTAGTTGAGGGGCTCCAATAAGGTAGTTGAGAGGTAGGGGGTTGAATAAATCAACCGGGTTGAATGAAAATTGAGGGGCCC